>JAOPSE010000128.1:600000-1044995 GCA_029449295.1 Zea luxurians
CACCCGCTCGGGCCCACGCGCGTGAAGCAACCACATCTGCCCTGCGCCTGATGTGTTGACTGGCACGCGGGGCCCGCCGCCCAGTCTCCCGTGTGCCTGATAGCGAATGTCCTGGGCACCGACAACAAGACCCCACGCGTCAGCCACCATCCCCACCATGACCCAGCCTTCCCTGCCACCTGGGCCCGGACTTATCAGTATCATGCATCGCGCTCGGTCGCCGTTACTCGCGGGGGTGTGGGGCCCTGTGGTCAGCCTCACGAATTACTGGCCAGGCGCGATCGTAGCGGAAACGTGGTGGGCCCCTATGGTCATTCGCTAGCATGTCACAATGGTTTGCGGACCCGGTATGGCAGCGAGCACTGTAGATCTTCCCCAGTCAACTGCTCGCCGATTTCACCGCCAGCTCGAGCGCGGCTGCGCCCAACAGACATCTCTAGGCTATTAAGGGTGGGTCACGGGTTCTTCCTTCTCTCGTTGTTTTCCCTTAATCCAGACCGCCACTCTTACCGTGAGGAAGAAGGGCGAAGTCGCGACCACCTCCATTGCTCCACCTCCGCATAGAGTGTCGTCGCTGCTGGTGGATCTTAGCAGTCGCCGGCGAGCTGGGGAGCCCCAGCTCGAGTTCTTCTTCGCCATGCCGCGCTGGGCGTCTGGGAGATCTCCTTCGCGTGTCCGTCAACAGGTGGTCTGGCCTTACTTGCCGGGCGCTGATGATTGCGCGGGCGCCGTCGTCCGGCTTTGTCGCGGTTCAGTGAGCTCGGAGGTGGCGAACGCTTGGACCTGTGCCATGCTACGGACCCGCGCAAGCCATCGTAAGTAACTTCCCAAAGCTTTCAGTATTGTATAGGCGTCGTATAGCTTGATGCGGCTGTTTGTCGTTGGCGTGATCCCGGGAGTGAAGGATTGGTCTGTGGAGCGCGTCTTGTGCATGCATCGGGGTGGAGAAGAAAGCCGTTGGCCGTCGGATCGACGATTGGGCGATTGGGATTAAATCTGGGGTAGCCAAATAGGAACCGTTGGATCGAGATCTCACGCGTAGATTGGATCGCGTAGTCCTGAACTCGTGGCCGTTGGATCGAGATCTGACGGTCAGGAGCGTGTACCGGTTCGGATTATTATCAGAACAGATCTTAGCCGTTCAGTTGTGATCGGATGGGCCTAGATGCATACCGATTTATAAAGCCCTCGATCTAATCGTGGCCCTTGATTTGCGATCTGGCGGCCAGAAACCACCGATACCCCTTCGGCCGTAACTTTTGTTAAAGAACCCCCTGGAAACCAGAGAATCAACCCGCCGTCCACCGTAACAGTGCACTGAGTCTTAGGAATTCTTCTGGTTTAGCCCCTGCGATTTTCGATAAATGAGGCCCGGTCCAGAGATCTTTTAAATTAAATAAATGGGATAGAAAATAGATTTTTAATAGGAAAATAATTGCTAGAACTTACTAAATTCATAGAAAATTCATACTAACTCCAAATTACTCCATTCTAGTTCCTAAAATTTTATAATTTTATTCTCTATCACCTAGATCCACTGTTATGTCATAAAAACAGAAAGG
The DNA here is from genome assembly GCA_029449295.1 of Zea luxurians. Lineage (NCBI taxonomy): Eukaryota > Viridiplantae > Streptophyta > Magnoliopsida > Poales > Poaceae > Zea > Zea luxurians. The sequence continues at coordinate 601,563 of JAOPSE010000128.1, forward strand.
AAATTTATTTATCACTTAATCCTATTTAAAGCACATAAAACCTTTGAAAATGCATAACTTAAAATCTATAACTCAGAAAATTATGATTCCAGTTCCTAGATTTTTATTTTAATATGTATAATATCTCTGTGTATTTTGTATATATGTTTGGTGTAATGTTAATTTCTCTATATGCACTGTGCTTGTTTGTATTGTGGCGAGTAGAAGAGCCCGTTGCTGAGGATACTGGTGAGCAGCAGGTTGAAGTAGCTGAGCAGGAGCTCATTGAAGGCAAGTTGTGCCCTTGACCACTTTTTACCCAATAATGTTCTTTAATATCACTTATCCATGCATAGGTTAATTTTGATGGGACCCAATAGGACTCCTAGATTGTTTATCTCATTACCTTGTTTACCCCTGAATCACTTGGGTAGTTTGCTATTGCTTTATATGGTTTTGGGATAATCATTTATTACCTCTATGTTCCAATTCTTGTTGTTATTCCGTTTATGTTCATATTGTTATGATTAATGTTAATTGGAACATAGAGCTTAACTTGAGAACCACGTGCCACCACAAGGGTGGAATGGGACGCCCTTGGCTGACTAATTAGGAAAGCAAGTGGAAGACTACCTTACCCGAAAGGGGCAAGGGCAGTAGGGGAGAGGTCAGTGCGGGGAGGTCCCTGGTTGATTTTGCTGCGATGGCGGTCAGCCAGGAACCCTTTACTGGATCTTCCTATAAACTGTAGCGGGTTTTCGGAAGCTAGTGGAACTTTGTAAAGGCCTCGTAGTGTTGCCCTGCCGTGCTTCCTAGGTAGAGGTATATGGGGAGTCGCGACCCCTTGGCAGATGGGTAACATGACTTGTGGGTAAAGGGTACAACCTCTGCAGAGTGTAAAACTGGTATACTAGCCGAGCTCACGGTCACGAGCAGCTCAGGACTCTCTGATGTTTAAATTATGGAACTTAAATTCAATTTGTCATTCGCATATGCATGGGTTTGTTATTAATTTTGTTCTATTACTTTACTTATGGTTTGGTATTTACTTACACTTAGTAATTGCTAATAAAATTTTGACCAACTTATAAAAGCAATGCTCAGCTTTAACCTCTATTGTTGATCAGCCTTACACTTCATGAACTCCCACCTTTGTGAGTTCATGTCACATTATTCCCCACAACTTGTTGAGCGATGAACATATGTGAGCTCACTCTTGCTGTCTCACACCCCCCCCACAGGAGAAGAACAGGTGGTTTCAAGTGGAGTCAAGTATCGAGGAGTTTGATCTGATCTAGGTGGCGTTTCTCAGTTGACATTGGCGCCAACGATCCTTAATTCGTTTTATATTTATTCTTTTATTTTGTAAGTCTTCCGCTATGTAATAAATACTCTGATGATTTATGACATTTATCTCTATACACTCTGTTATTATATATGTTGTCTTCTTGGCGCATGTATGAGATGCACCCGGCTTTGCTCTTTAAAACCGGGTGTTACAGAAGTGGTATCAGAGGAAATGTTGACTGTAGGACGAAACCTAGATAGAAATGGACAAAACCCTTACCTACTTACCTTATTCTGATTCATTCTATACTCGTCTCATCTTGGTCTTGTCTCACCTTCTGCTTTTCTACTCTGATTAATCTTATCCTTTCTACTCTGAAACAAGATGGATTTCACACCTTGGAATCCCTACCCCTATGACATTTTAAGAGATAGGAGACCTAAGACAAAAAAAAAAGAAAGAAAAAAAAACTATTTTCCCTATTAAAAATATTGGATGATTGTTCTGATGATCAATGCCTGTTTTGCTTCTTTGATTGATTGAAATATTATATATGGACATTTTAGCATGTACCACTATAAGGTACTGTATTAGCTTTAGTAGGTGACACACTAATCTACTTAGCTAATAAGTCCCCCAAAGTAACCTGATTTGTAAATATCTGCCTTGTCTACTGCTCTTTCTTACCTTATGTATCTAACTCAGATGGTCAATACCAGGAAAGGAAAGATTATCACGCGACAGCCAACAGAAATGAATCCTCCAAATCCCCCACCTGTTGAAACCGAGCAAGTGATCGCAACCCAAAGGCTGGTAATACAGCAATTGACAGACATGATGACCGAAATGCAAAGCCAGATAAGACAAGAACGCGAAGAAATACGTCAGGCCCGTCTGGAGATACAGCAAGAAATAAGGCAATCACGGTTGGAGAGACAACAACAAGAGCAACCACCATCTCCACCACCACCGGCTCCACCAAGCTACATAAACATATATGTAAATTACTACTATTTGTAGGATCTACATGTTCCTTTAGTTAGTATTCGGTGTGATACCATTTTAGGAGGAATAAAAAGGTCTATTTGTCCCCATGTGTTGCTAATAAAATTATGCGTCATGCTGAGATTTTGGGTTTGAGCAAATGTGTTGGACAATATGAGAAAACCCATGAGAGTAATTACACCTAAAGGGCCCTTAATGATGTCACTGTGAAGAACAAGTTTCTGTTACCCCGCATTAAGGATTTATTTAATCGGATGAGAGGAGCCAGGGTATTCTCGAAGATTGACCTCCGATCGGGATACCATCAGATGAAGATTGGACCATCAGATATTCCTAAGACGGCTTTCTCGACTCGATATGGATCATATGAGTTTAACTGTTATGTCGTTTGGATTAACAAATGCACCAACTTATGGATCTGAAGAATAAGGTGCATGATCTGGACAGATTCGTCGTGGTTTTCATGGACGATATTTTTATTCCAAGAGTGATAGTGATCATGAGGGACATATGTGATTGGTACTACAGAAGTTACGAGATAATCAACTCTACGCTAAGTTTAGCAAGTGCGAGTTTTGGATTGACAAGGTGTCATTTCTTGGACATATCATTTCTAATGAGAGGGATATCAGTGGATCCTGTCAAAGTCAAGGAGATAGTGGTGTGGAGCATACCCACTACGGTTACAGAGGACCGAAGTTTCTTGGACTTGCAGGATACTATTGGAGATTTATTGAAGGATTTTCTAAGATTGCCAAACCTATGATTTCGCTTTTGGAAAAAGGAAGAGAATTTAAATAGGACGAGAAGTGCCAAGTATATACGGGTCATAAGAGTTTGAAGTATATATTCACTCAGAAGGATCTCAACCTTAGGCAACGCCGTTGGATGGAGCTTATTAAGGATTATGATTTGGAAATTCACTATCACCCGGGCAAGGCAAATTTGGTTACAGATGCCTTGAGTCGAAAGGAGCATGTTCATTTAGCTGTTGTTGCCCAGCTACTCGATGAGATTGTTGAGAATTTCAGGAGACTTAACCTGGGGATAGTTGCTCACACTAAAGGAGTTATTATTGATGTGGAAACTACTTTGGAGCAAGAGATCCGCAAAGGATAAATTGGTGATGCTAAGACACAAGAGATTAAGGATCTGATTACCGAAGATCGAGTTCCGGAGATTCACGGAAGATGAGCAAGGCACAATATGGTTCAAGGACAAGATATGTGTCCCCGAGATTGAAAGCCTTCGTGAGACTATTTTAAAGGAAGCCCATGACTCGGATTGTGTCTTTACATGGAGTATCAAAGAAGATTGTTTTGGATAAGAGAATCACAGTTTACCCCCAGAATTTTGGAAAAGTTTTCATCAGAATACGGATGCGAAGTTGAATTTTAGTTTGGCCTACCTCAGACTGATGGACTGACTGAAAGGACTAATCAAGTATTGGAAGATATGTTGAGAGCATGTGCCCATCAGCATGGAGGAAGTTGGGATAAGAGTCTACCATATGCTGAGTTCTCATATAATAATAGTTATCAGGCCAGTCTGAAGATGTCACCTTTTGAAGCTTTATATGGGAGGAAGTGCAGGACTCCTTTGTATTGGAATCAGACTGGAGAAAGACAATTCTTTGGACCCAAACTTATTCAAGAGGCAGAAGAACAAGTCTGTATAATCAAGGAGAATTTGAGGGTAGCTCAGACCAGGAAGAAGAGCTACACTGATCATAGAAGAAGACCACTGGAGTTTGAGGAAAGAGATCATGTGTACCTCAAGGTTTCACCACTTCGTGGAATGAGGAGATTTAAAGTCAAGGGCAAATTGTTTCCCTCACTTTATTGGACCATCCAGAGTTTTTAGGCAAGTTGGAGAGATGGCCTACCAACTCAAGTTACCTGCTACTCTATCAGATGTGCATAATGTGTTCCATGTATCTCAACTTAAAAAGTGTCTCCGTGTCCCCGAGGAACAGTTACCAATGGAAGAGCTTAATGTTCAGGGAGATTTGACTTACATGGAGTATACTACCAAGATTCTTGATACATTGACTTGGATTACAAGGAATAAAGTGATAAAGATGTGCAAAGTTCAATGGAGTCACCATGGAGAAGATGAAGCTACTTGGGAGAGAGAAGAAGAGCTTCGCATAGATTTTCCGCATCTTTTCTCTAGGCCTTCCTAAATCTCGAGGACGAGATTCTTTTTAAGGGGGGTAGGATTTGTAATACCCACTTTGTAAGAAAATCTAAAAGGGAGAGATTACATTTCTTTATATAGTCGTCTCTATTTATCATTTAATGCGGACACCTCACTTAAACAAACAAATAATAAAAGACGTACCACAAAATTTTGCATCATGCTGAGGTTTTTATTTTGTGTGCATTTTGTGACAATGTAAAAATAATGTAAAAATAAATATATTAAAAACCCAAATTTGGATATTCAGCCCTAATTTGCAAGTTGGAGGTTAGAAAAGAGAAAGAAAATATGAGATAAAAATAAAGAAATAAGTACATAAAGAAAAAAAAGTTGGGCCATCCAGATTATTATGTTCAATCTGTACATTTGAAATGAGTACAAGTTTACTACTTTGAGCAGATTCAAATTTGAATTTTGAATAAAGAAAAAAAAATAGAAAAGAAAAAGAATAGAACCAACCCAACTTAAACGGGCCAGTCAAACCGTTTCTGGCCCAACACCCGCTCGGGCCCACGCGCGTGAAGCAACCACATCTGCCCTGCGCCTGATGTGTTGACTGGCACGCGGGGCCCGCCGCCCAGTCTCCCGTGTGCCTGATAGCGAATGTCCTGGGCACCGACAACAAGACCCCACGCGTCAGCCACCATCCCCACCATGACCCAGCCTTCCCTGCCACCTGGGCCCGGACTTATCAGTATCATGCATCGCGCTCGGTCGCCGTTACTCGCGGGGGTGTGGGGCCCTGTGGTCAGCCTCACGAATTACTGGCCAGGCGCGATCGTAGCGGAAACGTGGTGGGCCCCTATGGTCATTCGCTAGCATGTCACAATGGTTTGCGGACCCGGTATGGCAGCGAGCACTGTAGATCTTCCCCAGTCAACTGCTCGCCGATTTCACCGCCAGCTCGAGCGCGGCTGCGCCCAACAGACATCTCTAGGCTATTAAGGGTGGGTCACGGGTTCTTCCTTCTCTCGTTGTTTTCCCTTAATCCAGACCGCCACTCTTACCGTGAGGAAGAAGGGCGAAGTCGCGACCACCTCCATTGCTCCACCTCCGCATAGAGTGTCGTCGCTGCTGGTGGATCTTAGCAGTCGCCGGCGAGCTGGGGAGCCCCAGCTCGAGTTCTTCTTCGCCATGCCGCGCTGGGCGTCTGGGAGATCTCCTTCGCGTGTCCGTCAACAGGTGGTCTGGCCTTACTTGCCGGGCGCTGATGATTGCGCGGGCGCCGTCGTCCGGCTTTGTCGCGGTTCAGTGAGCTCGGAGGTGGCGAACGCTTGGACCTGTGCCATGCTACGGACCCGCGCAAGCCATCGTAAGTAACTTCCCAAAGCTTTCAGTATTGTATAGGCGTCGTATAGCTAGATGCGGCTGTTTGTCGTTGGCGTGATCCCGGGAGTGAAGGATTGGTCTGTGGAGCGCGTCTTGTGCATGCATCGGGGTGGAGAAGAAAGCCGTTGGCCGTCGGATCGACGATTGGGCGATTGGGATTAAATCTGGGGTAGCCAAATAGGAACCGTTGGATCGAGATCTCACGCGTAGATTGGATCGCGTAGTCCTGAACTCGTGGCCGTTGGATCGAGATCTGACGGTCAGGAGCGTGTACCGGTTCGGATTATTATCAGAACAGATCTTAGCCGTTCAGTTGTGATCGGATGGGCCTAGATGCATACCGATTTATAAAGCCCTCGATCTAATCGTGGCCCTTGATTTGCGATCTGGCGGCCAGAAACCACCGATACCCCTTCGGCCGTAACTTTTGTTAAAGAACCCCCTGGAAACCAGAGAATCAACCCGCCGTCCACCGTAACAGTGCACTGAGTCTTAGGAATTCTTCTGGTTTAGCCCCTGCGATTTTCGATAAATGAGGCCCGGTCCAGAGATCTTTTAAATTAAATAAATGGGATAGAAAATAGATTTTTAATAGGAAAATAATTGCTAGAACTTACTAAATTCATAGAAAATTCATACTAACTCCAAATTACTCCATTCCAGTTCCTAAAATTTTATAATTTTATTCTCTATCATCTAGATCCACTGTTATGTCATAAAAACAGAAAGGAAATTTATTTATCACTTAATCCTATTTAAAGCACATAAAACCTTTGAAAATGCATAACTTAAAATCTATAACTCAGAAAATTATGATTCCAGTTCCTAGATTTTTATTTTAATATGTATAATATCTCTGTGTATTTTGTATATATGTTTGGTGTAATGTTAATTTCTCTATATGCACTGTGCTTGTTTGTATTGTGGCGAGTAGAAGAGCCCGTTGCTGAGGATACTGGTGAGCAGCAGGTTGAAGTAGCTGAGCAGGAGCTCATTGAAGGCAAGTTGTGCCCTTGACCACTTTTTACCCAATAATGTTCTTTAATATCACTTATCCATGCATAGGTTAATTTTGATGGGACCCAATAGGACTCCTAGATTGTTTATCTCATTACCTTGTTTACCCCTGAATCACTTGGGTAGTTTGCTATTGCTTTATATGGTTTTTGGGATAATCATTTATTACCTCTATGTTCCAATTCTTGTTGTTATTCCGTTTATGTTCATATTGTTATGATTAATGTTAATTGGAACATAGAGCTTAACTTGAGAACCACGTGCCACCACAAGGGTGGAATGGGACGCCCTTGGCTGACTAATTAGGAAAGCTAGTGGAAGACTACCTTACCCGAAAGGGGCAAGGGCAGTAGGGGAGAGGTCAGTGCGGGGAGGTCCCTGGTTGATTTTGCTGCGATGGCGGTCAGCCAGGAACCCTTTACTGGATCTTCCTATAAACTGTAGCGGGTTTTCGGAAGCTAGTGGAACTTTGTAAAGGCCTCGTAGTGTTGCCCTGCCGTGCTTCCTAGGTAGAGGTATATGGGGAGTCGCGACCCCTTGGCAGATGGGTAACATGACTTGTGGGTAAAGGGTACAACCTCTGCAGAGTGTAAAACTGGTATACTAGCCGAGCTCACGGTCACGAGCAGCTCAGGACTCTCTGATGTTTAAATTATGGAACTTAAATTCAATTTGTCATTCGCATATGCATGGGTTTGTTATTAATTTTGTTCTATTACTTTACTTATGGTTTGGTATTTACTTACACTTAGTAATTGCTAATAAAATTTTGACCAACTTATAAAAGCAATGCTCAGCTTTAACCTCTATTGTTGATCAGCCTTACACTTCATGAACTCCCACCTTTGTGAGTTCATGTCACATTATTCCCCACAACTTGTTGAGCGATGAACATATGTGAGCTCACTCTTGCTGTCTCACACCCCCCCACAGGAGAAGAACAGGTGGTTTCAAGTGGAGTCAAGTATCGAGGAGTTTGATCTGATCTAGGTGGCGTTTCTCAGTTGACATTGGCGCCAACGATCCTTAGTTCGTTTTATATTTATTCTTTTATTTTGTAAGTCTTCCGCTATGTAATAAATACTCTGATGATTTATGACATTTATCTCTATACACTCTGTTATTATATATGTTGTCTTCTTGGCGCATGTATGAGATGCACCCGGCTTTGCTCTTTAAAACCGGGTGTTACAAATTGTTTTAGCAATCAACTCCTATCACCTAATGCATCAATCAAGTGAGAAAGATTTTTAAAAACATCAGGGAAGGTGGCAAATGCACCGGGGCTTGCCTTTGTTAACAAGTGAGTCCTGCTCGGATCCACAAATATCGAAATAAAAGCAGTTGCCTGCTTGAGGATCTGAGGTTGGTGGAGTCCCCTCTTCAGTGACTTCTTCTTCTTCTTCTTCTTCGTGTTCTAACATAACCATATATATGTATAAGAATGGATGCCATGGGATGCTCATGAGGATGCGAAGATAATATAAACTTATTATCTAAGTCTTGAGTACAACTTTCCTTCACGGTACTCCGAGAACCTAGGGTTTCCGGAGTCGGTAAAGGAGTTCACAGGGCAGGGGGGTGGTTTTGGGTTCTAGTTATCAAACATGGTCCAAATCAACTCAAATTCTACCCAAGGCTTCTAAATATTTCATTAAGTTCCCATAAAAAGTTTGGGCATTTTTGGACTTACCAATTATTTTCTAAAAATCTATAACTATTACCTTTAACCACTTTAAATACCCTAAAATTTCTTATTTCCACTAAAAATCACAAAACTATTTTTATTAAATTCTAGGGAAAATTATGAACCTAGGAAAATTGATTTTACAATTTTGCCATTTTTCTACTGTTTTCTATAATTGTTTTGGCTCTGGAGATAAAAGAAAAAGAAAAACGGATGAATAGTATTGGACCGAATCCAGCCCAGGTCGGCCCACTACCAGCAGAAGCACGCCCACGCGCGCGCCCGCGCTGGCAACTTTATGGAAAAAGGCCTCGGGGTTTTCACTATCTGCGAACGGGTTTTCTCACTGTTTAACAGAGTCACTGACACTTTGCAAGAAGGTCCCTCGAGTTCTATTCCTTTACGTTTCACGGTCCCCGACGGCGTGGAGCACGGCCGAGCTCCGGCGAGCTGTCTGTGCCGGCCGATTGGGGGCAAGGACTAGTGTTTCTGAGCAGTGGACACCAAATCCAAGTCCCTAGGATCATTTCCCCCCAATAAATTTTACCGTTGGCGATCTGCCAAGCTCTGCCCGCGAGGACAGTGAACGGCGTGGACATGTGTTCATGTTCCAATTGATTGGTGGGCTCTTAGTTTAATTGGACGGTTTGGTGAGCATCAAGGGCACATGAGGATGCTAGAACAAGACTAAAGACAACAGGATCGGACCTGAGGAGAACTTCCCACGGTGAACTTGGGTTCACGGTGTTCTTCAACCGGTTTGGGGGAAATCCCAAATTCAAGTTCTCTGGTGGGGGGGTTTGGGATGCAGGTGGGTGCAATAGCTGGTAGAATACATGGCGAAGCCGAGGGGGGGCTCAATTTATAGGCCATCGACCTGAGTTGGAGAAGAAACGCGAACTATGGATGCGCTGGCAAGCTTTCCGCGCGGCGGTTTCCGGTGAGGGCACGGGGTCGCCGTTTAACCAGAGTTCGCCACCTCGGTAACCTTTTGCCACGATACCAAGGATCTTTACAAGACCGGTCATGCTGCGGTGGCGTTCTTATCGGCGGCGGGGGGGGGGGGGGGGGGGGGGGCGATCCTGATCCACGGTGCGATATTTCTGATGATGGTGAACAGTGCTCTGAATTCAATAAAGAGCATGACTGACAGAGCAAATTGGAACTCAATTTACTCCCGATTTTGTGTGAAACCTATTCCATCTTTCTGCAGCAAAGTTATAGAGCTATAATCCATCTATCATTTTGCTACAATGTGCTCCCACAAAAAGTCACTGGATCCCCTTCAAAATCGAGCTCAAAGTTTATCTCACAACACTGTTAATCTGTATTTCAGACTTCAGGCAGTCTGACAGTCCATCTTTGCTTGGGTTTTTCTCCAAATTTCTCATAGGATCATGGCTTGAACCCTTAAACAAAGTTGTTCTCCTATGTTTAGTCTTCAACTTTGATGTGGTGACCTAGGGCAAATTCTCAATAATTTGGAAGATCCAATGCTCCAAAGTTGAGCTTACTAATCTGAAATTCAGACTTAGAGAAATCTCAATTGGGGGGTCCTTTTTGCATTTAAGTCCAAAACTTAGGGTTTGGCTTGTAAATTCACATATGAGTGCCCCAAATGACTTTAGATACTTATTTAACTTGACTTTTGCAAATTAGTCCAAAAGTGGACTAATTTTGCACATAAGCCCCTAGGGTTTAGTCTTGGGTCTTCCAGGGTTCTAATTAGGGTTTTTAGTATCCCAGGGGTATAATTGTGGTTCAACTTTGTTTTTGGGGATATTTTATAACTATTATCCTAAAGTATTTAGATTTTCTCAAGTTGGGTTAAGTCTTACCCCTTTAATCTTTGTTTAGGGTAAAGCTTCCTATCCAGGGTCCTATTTGCAAAACCTTAAAACAATACAACTTGTTTGAAATTTTTGCCTAGTGAATGCACTCTAGGTGTGTCAAACATATGCAATGTCAATGCTTATGATGCCATGCTCAAGTTTTAGTCATAGTAACACCAGGAGTGTTACATCCTTCCCCCCATAAAAGAATCTCGTCCCGAGATTTAAAGTCCTAGGGTGAGTAATGGAAAAGGAAATGTGTCACATTTTTATTTCCTTATCTCTGGTACAAGGCAGGGTGGTGTGGGGTTCTGTAACACCTACTTTGTAAGTGCTAGGAATAAACATCAATAGAGAAAACAATTTCTCTCTTTATGTGAGTTTGAACTTCATGCATCATCATATGAGAACACCATGTCCAAGAACAATTAATAAAAAGATATGCTACTAAATTGTTGCATCATGCTGGATATTTTATTTTGTGTGCATTTTGTGACAAGAAAAATATTAAAGACCAAAAAGAGAATTTAAAACCTAAAAGAAATTCTTGAGGATAGAGAAGAAAAAGAAAGAAAGAAATAATAGAAAGTATAAAACAAAATTTATAAATATACAAACTCAACCATACTGGTATGATTAAAATTTATCCATAGTTTGAGTACAAATTCAAAGTCATATTTGGAATTCAAATTGGGAAATTGAAAAATAAAAAGAAAAGAAAACAGAAAACAGAAAATATAAAAAGAAAAAGGATAAAAGAGCATACCTGGGCCTTACTACCTAATTCGGCCCACCTAAGGAAACTCCACGCGCAGCCCACCTTCTCAGGTGTGCGTGCCGACATGCGGGCCCCGCATGTCAGCCGCTCGTACCGCGCTTGCGCTGAGCTCCCTGTCACCGCGAACTGGGCCCGGGTTGTCAGCCGTTTATACACCACGCGCGCGCGGCCACTTTTTCTCTCGCTGCGGAACGGGTCCCGCGCGTCAGCCACTCCGACCCCTCCTGTCAGGCCACCAGCCGCTTGCGCTTGTTACCCGCTGATTTGTGGGACCCAAGCATCAGGCGTCTTCAACTAACCGCGAAACCACCGGCGCTGCTCCTCGCGACGGCCGTGGCAGCTCCGCTTGCTCCGGGCTCGCCCTCCCCATAAAAACCTGGGACGTGGGGGCACCCCCCTTGGTCCGCTACCTCGTGCACCGCCAATAAACCACCTGGGTTCAGGATTTGCCATTCCGGTCAGGAGAGGAGCGGGACAGGTTTTCGGCCGCCGTCGTCGATCGGTCGATTTCCCGGCGATTAGGCCTCCGTTTGGGGTGCGGGAGCTTCACCTGGTCGGGCGGGTCATGGCCGGAACTTCGCCTTGGCGGATCGCACGGCGGACGACCAGGAATTGCTCGCCGGCGCTGCTCGGATTGCCGTGGGCCGCACGTTCTCGTCACTGGGGCCCTCTGCACCGGTACCGCAGGTAAAACGCCCCCCATAAGTTTCGCCTTGCCTCCACCAACGTGTAGCCCTATTTCCTTTCAAGTTCAGATCGCTTACGCTAGGATTGGGCCCGGCTCCGGTGATGCTCCGCCGCGGTCAGGCGGACGACGCCGCCAGAACCGACCGTGGATGGCCGAGCTGGGTTGGTGATCGTTGGATCTTAACCAACGTTCACGATTAGATCTGGGGATGGGGGGTCTTGCGCCGTAGATTATCTGATGAACGGTTCTGATTAGCTTTCGCGTACCGATTCGCTCCCTGTGCACCTCGGCCGTCGGATTTCTGATGGACGATCTAGATTAGAACAACGAATACCCCTTCGTTTCAGTAAAACTGTGCCGTCCGATATTAATCCGATGGCCTGGGTCACTCGCGGGGTTCTGGGGCGTCGGATCTAATCGGTGCCCTCCGTTTCTGATCGGACGGCCACGATCGGCCGATACCCCTTCGCGGGTTACTTTTATTAAAGAGCCCTCGGGTTTTAAGGAAATCAACCCGCCGTCCGTTATGCACTGTGCACTGTGTCTCGGGTAATTTGCCCCGAGCCCCCTGGGTTTCTCTGGAATTGAGGCCCAGTCCAGAGATCGTTTAAATTGAATAAATAAAATAGAAAATAGATTTTTAATATGAAAATAATTGCTAAAACTTAGATAATGCATAGAAAATTCATTTTAGCTCCAAATTAAGTCATTCCAATTCCTAAAATTTTGTAATAATATTCTCTACCATTTAGAATCACTGTTTTGACATGAACTCTGTCAGAAAATTTATTTATCATTTAATCATATTATAATCACCTTAAATCTTAGGAAAATCATAACTTGAATTCTACAACTCCAAAATTAATAATTCTTTTTCCTGTGATCTTATTTTAATATGTAGATTATTAATATGTATTTTGCATATATGCTTGGTGTAATGTTAATTTTGCCTATACCATGTATGTTTGTATTGCTACGACTAGCAGTGAGGTCACGAGGATATGAAGAGATCATCCTGGTACCTGGAATCTCAAGGCCCAGGCAAGTTGTGCCCTTGATCACTTCTTTTTACCCAGCCATGTTCTAATTAATCATAATGATCTGCATAGGTTAATTTTGATGGGACCCAATAGGTTACCCTAGTTTGTCTATCTTTATACCTTGTTTACCACTGATCTTTCTGGGTAGTACTTGCTAGTGCTATATGTGGTTTTGGGTATGGAGATACACTATTCATGATTACACTTTTGTTATCAGTTGTTATTTATTGTTCATGATAAGATCATTATGTTAATTGGAACATGGAGCGACCACCCGGGAAAACAGTGCTACCACAAGGGTAGTATGGGATGCCCTTGGCTGATTAATTAGGAAAGCTAGTGGAAGACTACCTTACCCGAAAGGGGCAAGGGCAGTAGGGGAGAGGTCAGTGTAGGGAGGCCCTCGGGAGGATTTTGCTGCGATGGCGGTCCTGCAAGGGATTCCTGCACTGGATCTTCCTATAAACTGTAGCGGGTTTTCGGAAGCTAGTGGAACTTTGTAAAGGCCTCGTAGTGGATCCCTAGCCATTCACCTCGGAAGTGTCTTAGGGCCTTGCAAACCCTGGCGACATGGGATACACGACTTGTGGGTAAAGATGCGCAACCTCTGCAGAGTGTAAAACTGGTATACTAGCCGTGCTCACGGTCATGAGCAGCTCGGACCCTCACATGATTAAATGATGGAACTAAATTCAATTTGTCATATGCATTGCATCGCAGGTGATGTTGATACTTTTGTTCTATTACTTAATTGGGTTTGGCATTTACTTATACTTAGTAACTGCTAATAAAATTTTGATCAACTTTAAAAGCAATGCTCAGCTCTAACCATCTTCTTTGGTAAGTCTTACACTTTATGTGAGCTCCCACCTTTGGCGAGTTCATGCACATTATTCCCCACAACTTGTTGAGCAATGAACGTATGTGAGCTCACTCTTGCTGTCTCACACACACCACAGGTCAAGAACAGGTACCACAGGATGATGCTCATGGAGGATGCTGCGATGAGTTCGTGAGAGGTCTAGGTCGTCGTCTCCCAGTCAACTTTTGGGTTGCTGGACCGTTGTCTCCTTATAATGTAATTATTTATTTTGTATAGAACTCCTGTTATATATAAAGTTGTGACATTCGATCCTGTGCCACTATACATCATATGTATGAGACTTGGTCCCAGCATACCTGGTGTTTATGTTAACCTCGGGTTTTGGACCCCTAAAATCCGGGTGTTACAGAAGTGGTATCAGAGGAATGTTGACTGTAAGACGAAACCTAGATAGAACTGGACAACCATTATTTACTTACCTCTGCTACTCTGATTCTTTTCTAAACTTCTCTTAATCTTTCTCATCTATTTCCGCTATACTCTGATTATTCTTACCTTTTCTTTTCTGAAGACAAATGTGGATTTCACACTTTGAAATCCTATGCCCAAATTGACTTTAGGAATAGGAGACCTACTCTTAGGAACAAAAAAAAACTATTTTTATAGGTATCTATACGCTTGAGTGTTTGTTCTTATGATACTTGTTTGATTTGGATCTTTGATTGAGTGCGATTAGTTGTGGAGTAATGTCCACAATTACATCTGCATATACGTATAGGCATAAATAGAATTCATAAGATATCTAAACAACTTAGATTATCCTCCACTAAAAGGTATCTATTTCATAGAAGTCCCTCTTATCTTAAAGACTCTCTCTTATCTTAATAGATCCATCTTATCTTAAAAGATTCTTTCTTACCTTAATAGATCCATCTTATCTCGAAAAAGATTCTACCCTATGCTACTAGATCTAACTAATCTCAAAAGATTATGTCTTAATCTTAGAGACTCGTCTTGTTCTAACAAGCATACTTATCCCAACCACTTGGCTTATATCATAACCTTGTAACGAACATGATCTATTCCAAAATAAATCAAGTAGATCTTATCTAGTCTAATCTGATTACACCCATTTTCTGATCCCATCTAATCTGCTCAGATCTAACCTAATGGACAAACATGGTAGATAATACTGGTAAAATAAGATTAGATCCTACTTTTATAAATATGTTTTAATGCAAGTTGGACTAAGATTTCAATTTAGACTAGATCACATACAACAACCTGGCCTTATGCAACTACCTTAACCATCCGATGGTTGTATAACTCCTCTGTTTTAAACAGAAAATTCTGATCTACCTCAAATATTAACTAACCCATATATACCGATAAATGAGTTTTAAATCCAAACTGGTGTCTTAGACCAACTCGTCTGTGAAACCACAACCCAGCCTATGTTATAGGTTGCCCAACCCATTTATCTTACAAAAAAAAAAAAGAAACTCTGTTCAATCTACCTACCCCATGTACCCACACCTCAACTATGTCCCTAGCTATGGTAACACCAATACCCATTATCCTTGATGATAACACCAAACTTGACCGATATAACAGGTTATATAACTTATCCAACCAATATAGAAGCAAAACAATCAAACCAGATTCTGACTAATCTCATTTAACTCATAGCCATCTACTAAACTAATCTAATGTGGCCTACTTAATCAGACTAATGATACAGGTAAGAAGGGATTAGACCTTACTAGTCAGGTGTTAACTTAGCACATTAGACTAACTCAACCATGAGCAGAAGATCTAACTCAACCAATAGATTCATAATGGATTGCATGATCTGTTTATCCCCACCTAACATCAAATAAACTTTTGATCTACATCATGTAGTCTATCTCATCCATATCTATTTTAACCACGTTCCCCAACTCCAATGATATACACTAACCTCGAATCAATGAGACAAGACCGGAGAAGATGATCAACTTCATCAAGGGAGGATGAACACCAACTCAAGTCTTCAAGGATCAAGTGAGGTCACCAAGATGAGTCAAGATCCACAATCTTGGATGGAGTTTTTCTTATCCTACTCTTTCTTACCCAAACCTATATATGCCCTAAAGACATCTTCTATCCTACATAATAAAGTGGACATACATATAATCCCCATGCTCTCATATCACTTACTAATAATAAAAAGAGAGACCCTTGATTTAGAAATTAAAAGCTAAATTGCAAACCAATCCTTTTGTATTCCCTTTTCTTACAAATCTCGAGGGCGAGATTATTTTTAAGGGGGGTAGGATTTGTAACACCTACTTTGTAAGTGCTAGGAATAAACATCAATAGAGAAAACAATTTCTCTCTTTATGTGAGTTTGAACTTCATGCATCATCATATGAGAACACCATGTCCAAGAACAATTAATAAAAAGATATGCTACTAAATTGTTGCATCATGCTGGATATTTTATTTTGTGTGCATTTTGTGACAAGAAAAATATTAAAGACCAAAAAGAGAATTTAAAACCTAAAAGAAATTCTTGAGGATAGAGAAGAAAAAGAAAGAAAGAAATAATAGAAAGTATAAAACAAAATTTATAAATATACAAACTCAACCATACTGGTATGATTAAAATTTATCCATAGTTTGAGTACAAATTCAAAGTCATATTTGGAATTCAAATTGGGAAATTGAAAAATAAAAAGAAAAGAAAACAGAAAACAGAAAATATAAAAAGAAAAAGGATAAAAGAGCATACCTGGGCCTTACTACCTAATTCGGCCCACCTAAGGAAACTCCACGCGCAGCCCACCTTCTCAGGTGTGCGTGCCGACATGCGGGCCCCGCATGTCAGCCGCTCGTACCGCGCTTGCGCTGAGCTCCCTGTCACCGCGAACTGGGCCCGGGTTGTCAGCCGTTTATACACCACGCGCGCGCGGCCACTTTTTCTCTCGCTGCGGAACGGGTCCCGCGCGTCAGCCACTCCGACCCCTCCTGTCAGGCCACCAGCCGCTTGCGCTTGTTACCCGCTGATTTGTGGGACCCAAGCATCAGGCGTCTTCAACTAACCGCGAAACCACCGGCGCTGCTCCTCGCGACGGCCGTGGCAGCTCCGCTTGCTCCGGGCTCGCCCTCCCCATAAAAACCTGGGACGTGGGGGCACCCCCCTTGGTCCGCTACCTCGTGCACCGCCAATAAACCACCTGGGTTCAGGATTTGCCATTCCGGTCAGGAGAGGAGCGGGACAGGTTTTCGGCCGCCGTCGTCGATCGGTCGATTTCCCGGCGATTAGGCCTCCGTTTGGGGTGCGGGAGCTTCACCTGGTCGGGCGGGTCATGGCCGGAACTTCGCCTTGGCAGATCGCACGGCGGACGACCAGGAATTGCTCGCCGGCGCTGCTCGGATTGCCGTGGGCCGCACGTTCTCGTCACTGGGGCCCTCTGCACCGGTACCGCAGGTAAAACGCCCCCCATAAGTTTCGCCTTGCCTCCACCAACGTGTAGCCCTATTTCCTTTCAAGTTCAGATCGCTTACGCTAGGATTGGGCCCGGCTCCGGTGATGCTCCGCCGCGGTCAGGCGGACGACGCCGCCAGAACCGACCGTGGATGGCCGAGCTGGGTTGGTGATCGTTGGATCTTAACCAACGTTCACGATTAGATCTGGGGATGGGGGGTCTTGCGCCGTAGATTATCTGATGAACGGTTCTGATTAGCTTTCGCGTACCGATTCGCTCCCTGTGCACCTCGGCCGTCGGATTTCTGATGGACGATCTAGATTAGAACAACGAATACCCCTTCGTTTCAGTAAAACTGTGCCGTCCGATATTAATCCGATGGCCTGGGTCACTCGCAATGTTCTGGGGCGTCGGATCTAATCGGTGCCCTCCGTTTCTGATCGGACGGCCACGATCGGCCGATACCCCTTCGCGGGTTACTTTTATTAAAGAGCCCTCGGGTTTTAAGGAAATCAACCCGCCGTCCGTTATGCACTGTGCACTGTGTCTCGGGTAATTTGCCCCGAGCCCCCTGGGTTTCTCTGGAATTGAGGCCCAGTCCAGAGATCGTTTAAATTGAATAAATAAAATAGAAAATAGATTTTTAATATGAAAATAATTGCTAAAACTTAGATAATGCATAGAAAATTCATTTTAGCTCCAAATTAAGTCATTCCAATTCCTAAAATTTTGTAATAATATTCTCTACCATTTAGAATCACTGTTTTGACATGAACTCTGTCAGAAAATTTATTTATCATTTAATCATATTATAATCACCTTAAATCTTAGGAAAATCATAACTTGAATTCTACAACTCCAAAATTAATAATTCTTTTTCCTGTGATCTTATTTTAATATGTAGATTATTAATATGTATTTTGCATATATGCTTGGTGTAATGTTAATTTTGCCTATACCATGTATGTTTGTATTGCTACGACTAGCAGTGAGGTCACGAGGATATGAAGAGATCATCCTGGTACCTGGAATCTCAAGGCCCAGGCAAGTTGTGCCCTTGATCACTTCTTTTTACCCAGCCATGTTCTAATTAATCATAATGATCTGCATAGGTTAATTTTGATGGGACCCAATAGGTTACCCTAGTTTGTCTATCTTTATACCTTGTTTACCACTGATCTTTCTGGGTAGTACTTGCTAGTGCTATATGTGGTTTTGGGTATGGAGATACACTATTCATGATTACACTTTTGTTATCAGTTGTTATTTATTGTTCATGATAAGATCATTATGTTAATTGGAACATGGAGCGACCACCCGGGAAAACAGTGCTACCACAAGGGTAGTATGGGATGCCCTTGGCTGATTAATTAGGAAAGCTAGTGGAAGACTACCTTACCCGAAAGGGGCAAGGGCAGTAGGGGAGAGGTCAGTGTAGGGAGGCCCTCGGGAGGATTTTGCTGCGATGGCGGTCCTGCAAGGGATTCCTGCACTGGATCTTCCTATAAACTGTAGCGGGTTTTCGGAAGCTAGTGGAACTTTGTAAAGGCCTCGTAGTGGATCCCTAGCCATTCACCTCGGAAGTGTCTTAGGGCCTTGCAAACCCTGGCGACATGGGATACACGACTTGTGGGTAAAGATGCGCAACCTCTGCAGAGTGTAAAACTGGTATACTAGCCGTGCTCACGGTCATGAGCAGCTCGGACCCTCACATGATTAAATGATGGAACTAAATTCAATTTGTCATATGCATTGCATCGCAGGTGATGTTGATACTTTTGTTCTATTACTTAATTGGGTTTGGCATTTACTTATACTTAGTAACTGCTAATAAAATTTTGACCAACTTTAAAAGCAATGCTCAGCTCTAACCATCTTCTTTGGTAAGTCTTACACTTTATGTGAGCTCCCACCTTTGGCGAGTTCATGCACATTATTCCCCACAACTTGTTGAGCAATGAACGTATGTGAGCTCACTCTTGCTGTCTCACACACACCACAGGTCAAGAACAGGTACCACAGGATGATGCTCATGGAGGATGCTGCGATGAGTTCGTGAGAGGTCTAGGTCGTCGTCTCCCAGTCAACTTTTGGGTTGCTGGACCGTTGTCTCCTTATAATGTAATTATTTATTTTGTATAGAACTCCTGTTATATATAAAGTTGTGACATTCGATCCTGTGCCACTATACATCATATGTATGAGACTTGGTCCCAGCATACCTGGTGTTTATGTTAACCTCGGGTTTTGGACCCCTAAAATCCGGGTGTTACAGGTTCATTCCTTTATTGCCATAACTATATACATTTTACAAATTACATGAGGTTAGAAAGCCTGGGAAATTCTTATTCAAGAAGTCTTGAGTTTCCCACGTAGCCTCTTCCTCAGAATGCTGGTTCCATTGTACCTTGTAGAACTTGAGAGTCTTTCTCCGGGTAACCCTGTCCTTTTGATCCAGAACTCGAATAGGATGTTCTGAGTACGTTAAGTCTGGTTCCAGGACAACATCTATCACTTCAATGGTTCGATCGGGAACCCGAAGACACTTCTTCAATTGCGATACATGGAACACATTATGTACCGCAGACAATGTTTCGGGAAGTTGAAGTTGATACGCCACTGGCCCATATCTTTGAAGAATAGGAAATGGACCAATGTACCTAGGGGCAAGCTTTCCCTTTACCCCGAAACGCGATACTCCCTTCATTGGTGAAACCTTTAAGTAGACGTAGTCTCCTTCCTGGAAGTATAAGGGCATTCGCCGTTTGTCTGCATAACTCTTCTGACGAGCTTGTGCTTGCTTCAGATTACAAATAATTTTCTGAACTTTATCCTCGGCTTCTTTCACCAGATCAGGTCTAAAGAAGCACCTCTCACCAGATTCAGACCAATTTAGCGGAGTCCGACACCGTCGTCCATATAAAGCTTCAAAAGGTGCCATCCTAATACTTTCTTGATAACTATTATTGTATGAAAACTCCGCCAAAGGTAAACATTCATTGGTGAGAAATCCAGGACACATGTCCGCAACATATCTTCAAGTATTTGGTTCACTCTCTCAGTTTGTCCACTGGTTTGAGGATGATAGGCCGAACTGTGGAGTAACTTAGTACCCAGGGATTTATGAAGTTCTTCCCAAAATTTAGATACAAATTGTGGTCCACGATCCGACACTATAGTCTTTGGAACCCCATGCAAACTGAGAATACGGGCAATGTACAACTCCGCATAGGTAATGACGTGATATTTTACCTTGACAGGGAGGAAGTGGGCGATCTTGGTAAATCGATCAATGATAACCCAAATAGAGTCATACCCTTTTGTGGTCCTGGGCAATCCCACAATGAAGTCAATGCTTATGTCTTCCCATTTCCATGTTGGTATTGGTAATGACTGCAATGGACCGGCAGTTTTCATGTGTATGGCCTTGACATGTCTGCAAGTGTCACACTTAGCCACATAGCGTGCAATTTCAATTTTCATCTTCGTCCACCAGTAGTGCTGTTTTAGATCGTGATACATCTTAGTGCTTCCCGGATGAATAGAATAGCGACTAAGATGCGCTTCATCTAAGATTTGCTGGCGGAGTTCTTCATTCTTTGGCACTACTATGCGGTTGTTAAACCATAACACACCTTGATCGTCTTCCTTGAAACATTTGGCTGTTTCAGCCCTTATCTTCTCTCGTATGTGCTTCATACCCAGATTATCCTTTTGAGCATCAATTATCTTTTGCAGAATGATTGACTCAAGCTTTAGCTGATTTAGAGTCCCTTGTTGGATTATTCCTAGGTTTAACTTTTCCATCTCTTGACATAAAGTATTGTCAGAGGTTTTTACCATAAGGCAGTGGCAGGAAGCCTTACGGCTTAATGCGTCTGCCACCACATTGGCCTTGCCTGGGTGATAATGGATCTCCAGCTCATAGTCCTTAATAAGCTCAAGCCATCGTCTTTGCCTCATATTTAACTCTGACTGGGTGAAGATGTACTTCAAACTTTTATGATCTGTATATATGTGACAGATATTTCCCAGCAGATAGTGACGCCATATTTTCAGGGCATGAACCACAGCAGCTAGCTCCAGATCATGAGTTGGATAATGCTCCTCATATCGGCGCAACTGCCTTGAAGCATACGCAATTACTCGGCCTTCTTGCATCAGTACACAGCCGAGCCCACTGCCAGATGCATCACAATATACATCAAAAGGCTTAGTGATGTCCGGTTGAGCCAATACCGGAGCAGTGGTTAATAATGTCTTCAATTGCTCAAAGGCTTCATTACACTTAGAAGACCAATTGAACTTAATATCATTCTTCAATAAACTTGTGATTGGCTTCACAAGCTTAGAAAAATCGGGTATGAATCTGCGATAATATCCAGCTAGTCCAAGAAAACTCCGGACTTGGTGAACAGTGGTTGGGGGTTTCCACTCCAGAATATCTTTGACCTTGCTAGGATCTACCGCAATTCCTTTAGCTGATAACACGTGCCCCAAAAATTGAATTTCCTCCAGCCAGAACGCGCACTTGCTGAACTTGGCATACAGCTGATGTTCCCTCAGGCGCGTCAATACAATCCGTAGATGCTGAGCATGCTCCTCTTCATTTTTAGAGTATATCAAAATATCGTCGATGAAGACCACCACGAACTTGTCCAACTCGGGCATGAACACCGAGTTCATCAAATAGGTGAAGTGGGCAGGAGCATTTGTGAGCCCGAAAGACATTACCAAGTATTCAAACAATCCATACCGCGTAGTAAATGCGGTCTTCGGTATATCGTCGGGCCGAATACGGATTTGGTGATAGCCCGACCTGAGATCAATTTTGAAAAATACCCTCGCCCCAGTCAGTTGATCAAATAAAATGTCGATCCTTGGAAGAGGGTACTTATTCTTGATGGTGACCTCATTCAGGGGTCGATAATCCACGCACATCCGCAAGGTTTGATCCTTCTTCTTAACAAAAATGGCGGGGCAACCCCATGGGGACGAGCTTGGCCGGATGAATCCCTTATTCAGTAGATCTTGTATTTGAATCTTCAATTCCGCCAACTCATTAGGGGGCATACGGTACGATCTTCGGGAGATAGGAGCCGTACCGGGCTTTAGCTCAATTACGAATTCTACATCTCTTTCAGGGGGTAGTCCAGGCAAATCTTCCGGAAATACATCTGGAAACTCACATACTACCAGAATGTTCTTGATTTCCGGTATAATGGCTTCAAATATTCTACCAGAAGCTTTGGTTGGATTGGTTATGGGGAGAGACAAAAGAATCTCTTCTTGATTATAGCTCAACCTGATGGTTCTGAGTTCAGTGTTGAGAATTGCCTTGTGTTGGGTTAACCAATTCATACCCAAAATTACATCTATATCCTGGCCTTTCAGAACAATCATGTTAACAGGAAAGTTCCGTCCGGCCATTGTTACTGGCACTTCATAGGCCACTTCTCTAGTAAAAATGTGTCCCCCGGGTGAATGAATTTTAAATCCCTCTTTTGATTCATGGCATGCAATGTGATGTTGCTCCACAAATTTCTTGCTAATGAAGGTATGCGAAGCACCAGAATCAAAAAGAATAATTGCAGGGTGACTGGCCACGGGAAACGTACCGATCATCACTGGCTCTCCTTCCGGTGTAGTGGCCACCTGGGTGTAGTATACACGCCCCGTTTTCTTGGTATTTCTCCTCACAGCATTTCCCTTGGGCTGAGTGGACTTCCCAGTTCCTTGCTGAGTATTGGATTGATTTTGCTTGGGGTATGGGCAGTCTTTGATAAAATGTCCTGACTTGCCGCAGTTGAAACACCCGGTTGAAGAGCTGGGCAAGGCAGGGAATCGAGTGCCTGGGGCACCCGGCTGATTTGGGGAAGTGGAGGTATTGTTGGGGCGGATAATAATGGGCTGTTTGAAAGGGAATGCTGGTGGACGGGAAAAAGTGCGGTTTTGGCTAGAAGGCCGGATGACGAACCGTTGCCTCTTTGCCTGGCCCTGATTAGGCCTCTCACCACCGAATCCCTTATTCTTCCCAGAACTTGCATATTTTGCTTCCACAGATAAGGCTGTACTGACAGCCTTTCCATATGTGAGATCAATACATGTGGCCATCTTTCGCTGCAACCGGTCATTTAGACCTCTCATAAAACAGTTCTTTTTCTTCAAATCAGTATTCACCTAGTCGATGGCATACTGCGACAGGTGATTAAACTTGTTAAGATACTGATTGATGGTGTCTCCTCCTTGTTTCAGCTTCATGAATTCCTCTTGTTTCATATGCAGCACCCCTTCAGGTAGGTAGTGCTCACGGAAGGCTGCTTTAAATTCTTCCCAAGTGATTTGATGGTTGTCAGGTTGGATAGCCACAAAATTTCCCCACCAAGTACTGGCAGGGCCATGTAGTTGCTGTGCCGCGAACAATGGCTTCTGTGTTTCAGAACAACGAAGAAGACCAAACTTTTGTTCAATAACTCGTATCCACTCGTCGGCTTCTAGCGGGTCTTCTGCCTTGGTGAATAGAGGTGGTCGAGTTTCGGAGAAGTCCAGATAGGTGGTTTCACGGGGACCTTGCTGAAAACCTCTTCCTGCCTGCTGCTGGAACTGCTGTTGACCCGCCATTTCCCTAAGGAAGCGGGTATTGTCTGCGATGGCATTCACCAAGGCGGCAATCGCCTTGGCTAGCGTGGGTGGAACCGGAGGTGGATTTGGGGTGACATCCCGACCCCCAGAAGTTCCGGCTGCGTCTTGTCCGCGAGTCCTGGTCGGCATCTGAGGCAAAAACATTTGAATAAACATAATATGCCAAAGAGACCTTCCATTTTACATTACTATAAAAAGTAATGATACAGACTCGATATTACATAACAGGATACATTACCCATTATACAAAAGTTCAACCTATTATACAACCGTGCATTCTACAATACACTACTCTACTTCTATTACACCATTAGTCCTGCTTTCCGTTACTTTTGGCAGCCTCATCGTCAGGTGTGGGAGTCCAGACGTCAACCAACCTCAAAGAAGGAGGGGGTTCAAAAAGGTCTAACTCCCCACCCAACGCGCGTCCTGCAACGTGAGATGGTCCGGCTTCCGCCTCAGCAGTGTGTGCAGGCACACTAGGGTGTAATTGTGAGTATAGTATATGGACTTCCTCATGCAACGTATTGCAGTAGACCTGCAGGTCGTCGACAGTTGAGCTAAGTTGTTTAATTCGGGCCTGAGCCCTTACTTCCTTAGCACATGCCAGCAAATGAGACTGTACTGCCCAGTCAAGTGCTAAGTCTCGATCAGCAAGCTGATCCTGCAGGTGACGGATGTCCCTTCTTAGTTCATTGATTCTATCTCCGTCTGCGACCCAAGCATCGGTCCTGTGTTGCAACTCTGCTTGAAGTCGACTCACTCGGGCTTCAAGGTCTCCTATGGGGTCATTACTTCCGCTGCTGCTGCTTTCGTGTCGAGGGGCTAGTTGATGCCGGGGTACTCCAATTGGTCCCGTTGACTTACGTGCCGTTAGCCTTGTGCGTGGCGGCATCTTTCTAAGGGGGAAAATTTATAATTCTTAGCATGATGCATGAATAAGTACAGAATCAACCTTAGTCGATTCAACCTTCTATACATTGCACTCTTCCTATCTGGTCTTTAAGATAGACTCTTCAGAATACTTAGGTAAGAAGAGAAAAGAATTTTTTTTTAGGTAAGACTTTCGAAAATCCTTTTGAAGACGCCTCATAATGTCTGCAAAGAAGGGCTACGCTCCGATACCAGCTGTGACGGAACCTCCCAAGTAATTAGGCCCACCTACAGTTGTCCTTGTCCAATGGACTTCAGACAACCCTGTAGGTGCCCCTGAATTACTTGACAAGTTCGGTATCTTTCCTTACCTTACCAGGAACGATTCACCCGTCTTGCAGACATTATAGAACATCGGAGATAAAGAAATGCGGAAGCGATTTACATAACTTACATTTATTTTAAAAGCAAGCTCAAGTTGTTTTATTACAGACCAGAACTAAAAACGAGTGCAGAGTAATAATATTATACAAACCAAGGGAGGCAAAAACTCCTCCAGATAAGTTTTAAGCAAAAGATCTATACGGAGGACCAAGTCCTCCCGCACTTCAGTCTTGTTTTTCTTCCTTGGGAACCACCTTGGCACAGAAGCAGCAGAAATCTGCTACTTCCTCACCTAAAAACAACGAAGGGATAAACCCTGAGTATGGAATTACTCAGCAAGACTTACCCGACTAAAGAAAAGACTCTCAAGGGTATGCTGGCTTTTAGGGAGTCAAGGTAAGGCTTCTCAATACTCAAAGACTCTGTTTTGCAGAAATGCTTACTAAAGTAGATCCTTAAAAATCCAATTTTATTTGTCAAGTTAAGTTCAATTACCTTCAACTAGAGTTCTTTCTACCCTAGTTCAATCGCTGGTCCTGCACTAGCCAATTTCTTAACAAATACCCATCATCTTTAGTGGAATGCTACGTGTAGGGTAGTGACCAAGTCTTCATAACCACGAAGGTACGGCGATCCTAATCGATTATACTCAGCTAAGGATCTCCAATCACACGACATATGTAGCACTTAACCCTTGCATATGTCAACCCGCCACCTCGGTTCTTAAGACCGGATCAGGTTCACGCAAACCGAGAGCACAGATACACCACCGTCCAGCCTCTTGCCACGGAGGGTACACGCTACTCTCGCCACCGCTCCACGCCCATTTCGTGTTATCTTATTCCGGCCTTAGTCTGCCCGAGGCAAGGCTTACCCATAACGAGGCATGTGACCAGCTAAAGGGTCCTCGATCAACAAGCCTACATCGAGACGGTCCTTAATCGACTCAGACGGAGACACTACACCGAGATTCCTTTCTCGTGCAAGTCACCCGCCCGGTCTTAGCTTAATCTTTTCAAACCCAAAGTTTGGTACCTGGCAGAGGTACATCTTTTCCAGATGTTGAATCCATCAAGGCCCTGATGGATCCACCATCAAATTTTATTTTCAAAAACATCCCACCCACTTTTGCCACATCATCTTTTGTAAAAACAAAACATTTTGTTTTTCTAAAGCAAGGCTAAGCATCGAAATCTTTTGTAAAATGGGTGATCAAGGAAGGTAATCAAATTCAAGGAAGGTAATGCAGGAATTGTTTTAGCAATCAACTCCTATCACCTAATGCATCAATCAAGTGAGAAAGATTTTTAAAAACATCAAGGAAGGTGGCAAATGCACCAGGGCTTGCCTTTGTTAACAGGTGAGTCCTGCTCGGATCCACAAATATCGAAATAAAAGCAGTTGCCTGCTTGAGGATCTGAGGTTGGTGGAGTCCCCTCTTCAGTGACTTCTTCTTCTTCTTCTTCGTGTTCTAACATAACCATATATATGTATAAGAATGGATGCCATGGGATGCTCATGAGGATGCGAAGATAATATAAACTTATTATCTAAGTCTTGAGTACAACTTTCCTTCACGGTACTCCGAGAACCTAGGGTTTCCGGAGTCGGTAAAGGAGTTCACAGGGCAGGGGGGTGGTTTTGGGTTCTAGTTATCAAACATGGTCCAAATCAACTCAAATTCTACCCAAGGCTTCTAAATATTTCATTAAGTTCCCATAAAAAGTTTGGGCATTTTTGGACTTACCAATTATTTTCTAAAAATCTATAACTATTACCTTTAACCACTTTAAATACCCTAAAATTTCTTATTTCCACTAAAAATCACAAAACTATTTTTATTAAATTCTAGGGAAAATTATGAACCTAGGAAAATTGATTTTACAATTTTGCCATTTTTCTACTGTTTTCTATAATTGTTTTGGCTCTGGAGATAAAAGAAAAAGAAAAACGGATGAATAGTATTGGACCGAATCCAGCCCAGGTCGGCCCACTACCAGCAGAAGCACGCCCACGCGCACGCCAGCGCTGGCAACTTTATGGAAAAAGGCCTCGGGGTTTTCACTATCTGCGAACGGGTTTTCTCACTGTTTAACAGAGTCACTGACACTTTGCAAGAAGGTCCCTCGAGTTCTATTCCTTTACGTTTCACGGTCCCCGACGGCGTGGAGCACGGCCGAGCTCCGGCGAGCTGTCTGTGCCGGCCGATTGGGGCAAGGACTAGTGTTTCTGAGCAGCGGACACCAAATCCAAGTCCCTAGGATCATTTCCCCCCAATAAATTTTACCGTTGGCGATCTGCCAAGCTCTGCCCGCGAGGACAGTGAACGGCGCGGACATGTGTTCATGTTCCAATTGATTGGTGGGCTCTTAGTTTAATTGGACGGTTTGGTGAGCATCAAGGGCACATGAGGATGCTAGAACAAGACTAAAGACAACAGGATCGGACCTGAGGAGAGCTTCCCACGGTGAACTTGGGTTCACGGTGTTCTTCAACCGGTTTGGGGGAAATCCCAAATTCAAGTTCTCTGGTGGGGGGGGGGTTTGGGATGCAGGTGGGTGCAATAGCTGGTAGAATACATGGCGAAGCCGAGGGGGGGGCTCAATTTATAGGCCGTCGACCGGAGTTGGAGAAGAAACGCGAACTATGGATGCGCTGGCAAGCTTTCCGCGCGGCGGTTTCCGGTGAGGGCACGGGGTCGCCGTTTAACCAGAGTTCGCCACCTCGGTAACCTTTTGCCACGATACCAAGGATCTTTACAAGACCGGTCATGCTGCGGTGGCGTTCTTATCAGCGGCGGGGGGGGGGGGCGATCCTGATCCACGGTGCGATATTTCTGATGATGGTGAACAGTGCTCTGAATTCAATAAAGAGCATGACTGACAGAGCAAATTGGAACTCAATTTACTCCCGATTTTGTGTGAAACCTATGCCATCTTTCTGCAGCAAAGTTATAGAGCTATTATCCATCTATCATTTTGCTACAATGTGCTCCCACAAAAAGTCACTGGATCCCCTTCAAAATCGAGCTCAAAGTTTATCTCACAACACTGTTAATCTGTATTTCAGACTTCAGGCAGTCTGACAGTCCATCTTTGCTTGGGTTTTTCTCCAAATTTCTCATAGGATCATGGCTTGAACCCTTAAACAAAGTTGTTCTCCTATGTTTAGTCTTCAACTTTGATGTGGTGACCTAGGGCAAATTCTCAATAATTTGGAAGATCCAATGCTCCAAAGTTGAGCTTACTAATCTGAAATTCAGACTTAGAGAAATCTCAATTGGGGGGTCCTTTTTGCATTTAAGTCCAAAACTTAGGGTTTGGCTTGTAAATTCACATATGAGTGCCCCAAATGACTTTAGATACTTATTTAACTTGACTTTTGCAAATTAGTCCAAAAGTGGACTAATTTTGCACATAAGCCCCTAGGGTTTAGTCTTGGGTCTTCCAGGGTTCTAATTAGGGTTTTTAGTATCCCAGAGGTATAATTGTGGTTCAACTTTGTTTTTGGGGATATTTTATAACTATTATCCTAAAGTATTTAGATTTTCTCAAGTTGGGTTAAGTCTTACCCCTTTAATCTTTGTTTAGGGTAAAGCTTCCTATCCAGGGTCCTATTTGCAAAACCTTAAAACAATACAACTTGTTTGAAATTTTTGCCTAGTGAATGCACTCTAGGTGTGTCAAACATATGCAATGTCAATGCTTATGATGCCATGCTCAAGTTTTAGTCATAGTAACACCAGGAGTGTTACAGGGGTGACCGTCCACTTCCTACCATGCTTGTCGAGTAGTCGCAAGTATTCAATAAGCAATTCAAGCTGCCTGAAAATGAGTCAGGCAACAGACGCCGCTTCGCGTAACACGACACCGTTTGGACCAAGGTCAACTGCTCAGGCGATATGATTACACCACACATTCACATCAAGTTACTACTCCAAGACAGTGTGCTAAACGCTCTGCGTACCAAGACACCCCTTAGGCACACCCATTGGGTGTGTAGCCAGGAATTTTTAAAAGATTTTCTGAAGAAGTCATATCGATACAGTATACGCAATGAATGCACTAAGAAAAAAGGAGGAGATCGGCTAAGATGGGAGGAAGCCCAAATATATCTACTAAACTGTAAGTCTAATCAGTAGAGGCGTTGAAGCACAGAGCAGGGTGATATCCAGCCGAGAGCCATCTGCCATACGTCCAATCTGTCACCGATCAAATAAACTTTAGACCTAACAAGGTGTGGACAGATAGCATTGTCTGAATTCGCAAGAACATGGGATGAAGAAAAAATACTAATTTATAAAGCATAAGATGACGACGAAATGTTGATTTCTAAAGCACAAAATGAAGACCTTTGAGTGGATTATTTTCAAAAATCTACTCAAAGCTCGGGGGCTATACGCATTGGGTGCACCTTCGGTGCATCCAATATATTTTTAGTCCCAAAAGCAACAAAATGCTGGTTTCTAAAGCATAAGATGAAGACAGAATGCTGGTTTCTAAAGCACAAGATATAAACCTTTGAGTGGATTAATTTCAAAAATCCACTCAAAGCTCGGGGGCTACACCCATTGGGTGATAGATTCTTAAGCCCAGAAGACAAAATGCTGATTTCTAAAGCGTAATATGATGACAAGATTCTGATCTCCAAAGCATAAAATGCAGACCTTTGAGAGGACTGTTGTTAATGAGTCTCAAAGTTTATGAGCTACACCTAATGGGTGCACTTTCGGTACACCCATTGGCGGAGTGGAAACCGCGCCACATAACAAACCTATGAGCCGGACCTAGAATCTTTGGGCTGATTATTTCAAAATCAACTCAAAGATTGGGGGCTTGTGGGGGACAGATATCCCCCCGGGTCCACTAGAAGGCAAGGCCTCGCGAGAGGCTTTGCGCCTGTTATCTCGCAAGGCCATCCCTTTGTGGGCCAATGGAGGACTATTGGCAGAATGGGCTGACATGGGAAAGAAGCAGATTCGGGCCCGAATAGCCCGTCAGACTCGAGCGCTATCCATAGCGTCCATCCGACTTTCCCGCGCTCAGCGCCCTTGAATATCAGAACGGATTAAAGATAAGTCAGCAAGATTATAGGAAGATAAGTTCAGTCGGTTCACTATTATTTAGATACACATCCTCATCACATACGCATGTAGTGCCCCATGGTCAAATATATAAGGCCTAGGGGGTACCCCATCATTTCCATCAACCATTTACCTATCTCATTAGCTCTTCTCCATACTGGAGACTTCTCTTGTAACCTACCACATAAAGATCCACACCAGGAAGTAGAGTATTACGCCTCTCCAAGCGGCCTGAACCTATAGAAAATTGCCTGTCATCTCTCGTGCGTCTTGCACGAACCATTGAGTTACAGTCAACAACACCGTCCTACCCAAAAGCACCGCGAGGGGTAACCCTGGGTGTGCGGTCGGGCTCTAAACACTGACACCTTGCACTCGGCATAATCAAAGTCTGAGTATCCATTTAAGTCAAAGGTAGACCCCTTAGGATATCAGAGCCCGAAGTGAGACGTATGAACTAAATATCGAAGAATTCGCTTCACGGCCACAAAGTGACATTTCTTGGGGTCAAATTGAAATATAGCACAAATGCAAACGGAAAGCATAATATCCGGTCTACTTGCACATAAATAAAGCAAGAATCCTATCATAGACCGGTATACCTTTTGATCTACTGACTTACCTCATGTGTGGAGGTCCAAGTGCCCGTTTATTTGCATCATTGTCTTGATGGGCTTCATGTCATTCATCCCAAACTTCTTGAGAAGATCTTTTGTATACTTCGTTTGGGAGATGAAGATTTCATCCTTGAGCTGTTTTACTTGAAATCCTAGATAGTATGTCAGCTCGCCCATCATAGACATCTCAAACTTTTGCCTCATCACCCAGTTAAACTCCTCACAAGACTTTTGGTTAGTAGAACCACATATTATGTTATCGACATATATTTGGCATATAAAAAAAATCACCATCACAGGTCTTAGAGAAAAAAGTAGGATCAACTTTCCTGACCTTGAAAGCATTAGAAATAAAAAATTTCTAAGGCATTCACACCATGCTCTTAGTGCTTGCTTAAGCCCATAGAGAGCCTTAGTGTTATTATACACATGGTTGGGATACCTACCATCCTCAAAGCCAGGGGTTGCTCCACGTACACCCCCTCCTTGATTGGCACATTAAGGAAGGCACTATTCACATCCATTTGAAAGAGCTTAAAAGAATTATGAGCAACATAGGATAATAAAATTCGAATAGACTCTAGCCTAGCTTTAGGAGCAAAAGGCTCCTCAAAATCCAAACCTGTGACTTGGGCATAGCCTTTTGCCACAAGTCTAGACTTGTTTTTTGTAACCACCCCGTACTCATCTTGCTTGTTGCAGAACACAAAATTGGTTCCCACAACGTTTTGCTTTGGACGTGACACCAAGCTACAAACTTCATTTGTCTTGAAGTTATTGAGCTCTTCCTGCATGGCCATCACCCAATTCGGATCCTGCAAGGCTTCTTCTACCTTGAAAGGCTCAATAAAAAGAATCAAATAAGTAGTGTTCACAAAAATTAGCAATATGTGAAAGAGTAGTTACTCCCATGCTGATGTCACCTAGGATTTGGTCCACCAAATGATCCCTTTGTATGAGGACGCGGATTGGTGCTGGAGGTGCCTGTGGTACTTCTTCTTCCTCCTTGTCTTCTTGTTCATGTGCTCCCCCTTGATCCATGCAATCGTCTTGAGGTACCTGTTCCTCATCTTGACTTAGGGGTTGCACCATCGCTGAGGAAGAAGGTTGATCTTATTCCTTTTGTTGTTCCTATGGTCGCACATCACCTATCGCCATAGACCTCATTGCGGCCATCAGAACCTCATTTTCATCTATATCATCAAGATCAACTTGCTTTCTTGGAGAGCCATTAGTTTCATCAAATACAACATCACAAGTGACTTCAATAGTCCAGAGGATTTGTTGAAGACCCTATATGCCTTTGTATTTGAATCATAACCAAGTAAAAACCCTTCAACGGCCTTGGGAGCAAACTTTGAATGCCTACCTCTCTTAACCAAAATGTAGCATTTGCTCCCAAATACGCGAAAATAGGAAACATTGGGTTTGTTACGGTTAGGAGTTCGTATGTCGTCTTCTTGAAGAGGTGATGAAGATAGAGGAAGTTTATGGCATGGCAAACCGTATTCATGGCTTCTGACCAAAACCACTCTAGCGTCTTGTATTCTCCCAGCATTGTTCTTGCCATGTCAATGAGTGTCCTGTTCTTTCTCTCCATAATGCCATTTTGCTGTGGAGTGTACGGGGCAGAGAACTCAAGCTTGATGTCTTCCTCCTCAAGGTACTCTTCCACTTGTAGGTTCTTGAATTTCGAACCGTTGTCGCTCCTTATCTTCTTCACCTTTAATTCAAACTTATTTTGTGTCTGCTTTAGAAAACACTTAATAGTTCCTTAGGTTTTAGATTTATCCTACAAAAAGAATACCTAAGTGAAGCAGGAATAGTCATCAACAATAACAAGACCATACTGACTTCCCCCGATGCTAAGGTAAGCAATGAGTCCGAAGAGATCGATACGTAGCAGCTCCAGTTGCCTTGACATCGTCATTATATTTTTGCTCGGATGACTTGTCCCACCTATTTCCCTACTTGGCATGCTGCACAAGGTCTATCTTTCTCAAAACAGACATCAGTTAGTCCTAACACATGTTCTCCCTTTAAAAGTTTATGAAGGTCCTTCATCCCAACATGTGCTAGACGGTGATGCCACAACCAACATATGTTAGTCTTAGCAAGTAAACACGCTTCTAGATCAGCATTCTTTTTAGTGAAATCAACCAAATAAATCTAGCCATCAGATACACCTTTAAATGTTAATGAACCATCACTTCTTCTAAAGACAGTTACATCAACATTTGTAAATAAACAATTATATCTCATATGACATAACTGGCTAACATAAAGCAAATTATAACCAAACAATTCTACTAAAAAGACATTAGAAATTGAGTGCTAAGTAGTAATCACTATCTTACTTGTCCCCTTTACCCTACCTTGGTTCCCATTTCCAAAGATGATCGTGTCATGGGAATTCTTATTCTTGACATAGGAAGTGAACATCTTCTCCCCCGCCATGTGGTTTGTTCGTCTGCTATCGATAATCTAGCCTTAGCCATGAGGCACGTACGTTGCTCGTTGGGAAAGAGGGAGGATTTGTCGAAGGCGAAGGCGACGAGTCCCTCATCATTGAATTCAGATGAAGAGCAGTCCGAGTCCCATTCCTTGCCTATGTGCGCCTCGCCCTTCTTCTATCTATAGGACTTCTTCTTCTTCCCTTTTTTGTCTTGGTCATGGTCATTTTGATTATCGGGACATTGAGCAATAAAATGATTGGACTTACCGCACTTGAAGCATGTATGCTTTCCCCAGATTTGCTATTGTTGACGTAGTCCTTGTGTCCCTTCAAAGTGGTCTTGAAACGCTTGATCACAAGCGCAATTTCATCCCCATTTAGACCGGCTGCCTTAATTTGCGCCAACTTGTTGAGGAGTGCATCCTTGTTGGCCGCCGCTTTGGGAGCAACGGGATGCGGCTTGTATTGTTGAGGAAGAAGTCCATTAGCGATGTCGTCGACATACCTTGCCTCCTTTGCCATCAAGCGCTCGCTCACAAATTTTCCAAGGATTTCTTCGAACGACATTTTGGTGTACCTGGGGTTTTCACTAATGAGGTTTACAAGATTAGGATCAATGATGATAAGTGACCTTAGCATTAGTCGCATGACGTTGTGATCCATCCATCTTATACTCCTGTAGCTTTGGATCTTGTTCACCAGGGTCTTGAGCCTGCTGCACATTTCAGTTGACTCTTCCCCTCTCTTCATGGCGAACCTCCCAAGCTCGCCTTCCACCAACTCCATATTGGTAATCATGGTGATGTCATTCCCCTCATGAGGGATCTTAAGGGTGTCCCAAATTTCCTTGGTGTTGTCCAAGCCACTAACTTTGTTGTATTCATCCCTGCACAAAGAAGCTAAAAGCACAGTAGCGGCTTGGGTATTTTTGTGAATCATTTCTTGCATATGAATAGCATTGTAATTCTCATCATTTCTATCTACACATTGCATTCCATTTTCAACTACGTCCCAAATTCTAGAATGAAGAGAAAACAAATGGTTGCACATTTTATGACTTGACCAAGAATAATCTTCCCCATCAAAATTAGGAGGCTTCCAAAAAGAATAGATAATAAATGAGAATTATTCGAATTGTGAGGTATGCGAGAATAACTAAAAGAGGTCTTAGAATTGTTTTGTTTGACCATCTTTTTGATGGAGGAAGAGCCATCGTTTTCCTTTTACGAGGAAGGGGAGGAATCATTGTCGTAGTACACTATCTTCTTGATGTGTTTTCTCCTCTTGCCTTACTTCTTCTTGCCAAACCCAGAGTTGATGGTATGTCCTCCCTTGGGTGTGTCACCTGAGGGGATCTTCATCTCCTCCTCGGTCACCTTTGCCTTACCTTTAGGATCCATCTCTTCGGGCGGTTAGTCGCTTGATGAAGAGAACGACTCTGATACCAATTTAGAGAACCTAGAGGGGGTGAATAGGTGATCCTGCAAAATATCACTTAAAATTACAAACTTGGTCTATAATATGAGTGAGAATAAATTAAACCAAGATTGGATGTAGAGAAAGAGAGACACGTTCCTTTCACTTGATTGCTCTATGAAGATATGATTTATACTTAGAGAAATATCACAAGTGAGAAGATGGAACTAAGAAGAGATAAAAAATTGCAATAATGTAAATGTCACAAGAGACACAACAATTTTTATCTCGTGGTTCGGTCAAGTGTAATATGCTTGCCTACTCCATGTTGTGGCGTCCCAATGGACGAGGGATGCACTCAACCCCTCTCAAGTGATCCAAAGATCAAACTTGAGTACCACGGTTCTTCCTTATATCTCAAAATTCCATTTGTGAGTAATCTCCACAAGCCGAAGTCTCTCACGCCTTACACAAGATGATCATAATCCAAAATCAAAGTAAGCGAGGGAGTAAGAACACACACACACACACAAGTACACAACACAACAACAATACACATGAAATCAAAGACAAGAGCACAACAATAAAACGACAGAGTAGCTGCTCAAAAATGTGCACAAATCTCTCTCAAATCACTAAACAATGTTGTCGCGGAGTCTCAGAGTTGAATGTGCACTTGTGATACTTTGTTGTGAGGAGAGGGCATCTAGCGGCTCATTTTATAGCCCTAAGGTGCCTAGGAGTTGTTGCCTTCTCCACAAGGAAGCTAGAAAACATCCATGTCTGTGGGCTCACCTAACAGTCTGGTATGCCACTGGATTTCCAACCAACAATGTTCGCCTAACGATCTAATTGGTCGATTTTCTTTTTCTGCGTGGCACCAGACAGTCCAGTGCACCATCGGACAGCTGCCACATCAGCTAGCCATTGGCGGTTGGTGCCCGCCCATGGAGAGAGCCGCTGGAGTTGATGTCCGATGCACCGAACGTTGCACTATTCACTGTTCGGTGAATCTTATAAATAAAATTTCCGAGAGCAGCGTCTTCGGACGCACGCTTTATCGGACAGTCTGGTGCACACTAGTCAGTCTAGTGGGTCCCAGACTAGCCCAAGTTTGGCTCTTCCAACTCCTTTTGACTCTTCTTGAGAGTTTCCCTAGCACTTAGATAAGCATTGTTAGCACATAAAACAAATGACTAAGTGTAGGAACCATACCTTTTTCACTTCATTTCAAAAGGATTTGCAATATGTGTAAACTCAAGCCCAAATAGTGATTTCTCTACAATATAAGTTAGAGCCCAAACACAAGTACTAGAAACATTGTAATAGACCTATGCAACATATTTAAAGTGAAAATGTCACACTTGTACCATTTTACATCAAGTTGGTCACTTGGGTCCATGTTTGTGCTCTTTTGTACTTGATATCTTCAATTTGCTTTCTTTCCACATATGCTCATATAGTTAATTCAAAGTGGCGTGTTGGATACTTAATAACCAAAACAACTAGAGATGGCCTAAAGGCACATTACCCTTTCACATTTCCTCCTCTGTCCACGGCCCACAGCAGAGATCCGTCGCTGATAAGCTCTTAGTGATCACGCACCACTATCTTCTTCACACTAATCATGAATCGATAAATCCACAACCCCTGTGCAAGGTTCTAGTATATAGCTCGAGAGGAACCAAAGATCGAAAATGGGGGTGATCAAGGAGGGAGTAGTCTAGAGGATTACTGCGAAAAGGTAGGGAGAGGTTAGTTTTAATAGAGGGTCGAAGGAG
Organism: Zea luxurians; assembly: GCA_029449295.1. Lineage (NCBI taxonomy): Eukaryota > Viridiplantae > Streptophyta > Magnoliopsida > Poales > Poaceae > Zea > Zea luxurians. The sequence goes on from JAOPSE010000128.1 coordinate 637,952, forward strand.
AGATGACGGGTCTATGGCTATGTTGTTATTGTGACTGCTGACTATGTGTCGTTGACTTGGGGAAGAGGAGGAGGAAGAAACGGTCAGCGTGTGAGTTCTGAGGGAGGGAGGGAGCCACAACAGTGGAGAAATTGTTTATACCAAAGAAAGCCAAAAGCGATGGCGAGATGAAGAAATGAAATAGCAATGCTAAGCTAATCCCATGGCACATGTCGTCAACTTTGATAAGTGGTGGTTGTGCCAGTGCCACTGCTTTCACCTCCTCGATCCTTGCATTCCTACTACTTCCCGTTGACACGAGGGGAACCTCTCTGCTCTTAAGCTTGAGCAAAAAAAGTTAGCAAAACCTAGATGAACTTGCATTGCTAGATCAATATCCTGAAAACATCCACTACAAATTAAAGGGTTGTTTGGTTCGCTGCCTAACTTGTCACACATTTGGCTAACTTTTCTGTCTAAGGTTAGTTATTCAATTTGAACGACTAACCTTAGGCAAAGTGTGGCACAATTAGCAACGAACCAAACATGCCCTAAAAACAAGAAGAGAACCCAAGTGGCGTCGTTGAAACGTGTAACATCCCAAATTTTGACCCCAAGGTTAGAAACCCTAAACTCCTAACCCTCCCTTTTCAATTATCTGCTAAGACCCCATGAACATTATATTCATCATATGCATACACCATGACTTCTTGTAGCACTGCACATAGCGTATTTTATTTTTGGCACCTAGGAAATTAGGAGAATTATTGTTTAAAAGAAAAAAGGATCAAGGAAATAGAAATAGGAGAGAAATAGAAATAGAAAAAGAAAAAGGAAATCTCCCCCCTTGGGTGAGCCGAATTTGGCCCAACCCCCTCTCCCTCCCTCCCGCGCGTCGTGTTCCCCCGCCCGGCCGACGCGACCCATCTCCCGCGCGTGCTCACGCCACGCCTCTCCTCCCGCTGACCGACCGGCCCCACCCGTCAGCTACGCCCGCCCTTTCTCCCTCGCGACCACCCTCTCTCTGGCAAGCGGGCCCCACTCATCAGCTCTCTCTCTCGCCCGCGTTCGGCTATCGACGCGATCACAGCCGACCACCGCTCTGCCACATCCCCTCGCCATTACTCACCCACCAGCCAAATTGGCACCTTGCGCCTGTGCCGAGCCATCCCGTAACCACCGTCTGCCATGAGCCATCCCATCGCCACCACTGTGCGCCATCATCACCGCCGCGGAAAGCCTCCCCGGTGCTCGCCACCTCTCCTCCCCCCGGGCCTAGCTAACCAGAAAAACCCTTTTCCTTTTCTTTTTCCTATTTTCACATATATGTATAAATATTGATATTTTATGCACCAAAAATAGTCCAAATATTTTATATGACACAAAACAATAATATTTAAAACTTGGCACACTTCACTAAGCCACATGGTTGATGTAATGTTCATTGCCTGTTTTTGCTAGGCGAGGAGGGATCCGATCCTTCGGAAATCTTAGCTCCAGAAGAAGGGCAGGAGCCCGACCTCTCAGAAATAGACCTTTCGTGCCAAGAGAACTTCGACGAAGGCAAGTCCATTCCTCCCTTGATGCATGAATTACCTATTCTTTCTACCACTGCCCAAGCCAGGAATGAGGGTTGGGCTCCTTTGCATTGGGAGTCGAGAGATGGCCTGCATTAAAGAATATCTTTTGGAACAAAATATGGGTCGAGGAATTGGTGGTTTTCTAAAAAGGAAAATGTTTTCAAAAGTGTATGATGAAGGGTATTCACCCTTATCACCTTTTGAGTGGGATAGTCAGGGACTCCCTGGTTTAGAGGAGGGCCTCTGGTGTGGGCTCAGCCGGGTTAGGTGTGAGCAGAAGGATTGTCCCCTCATATAAGGACCGGTTTGTCATCCTTCACTACCTGTACACACTGTAAGTACAACCACTCGAGACTGTATGGACAGTCACTCAATCTAAACTTGTACGGTCCAAATCCCAAGGTTATGATGGCTGGAGAGCACCGGGAGGATAAGGAGGGGAAATGTTTTGTCCGGTTTGGGCATGGCGGTGGCCTAACTCCTTCTGATATAACCATTAAGGTAAGGACGTACAAGGAAGGAAAGATATTTGGATTCGGGTCTCATTGGCCATGAGACCGCAGAGCCGGACTAGTGGGTAAAGTGTACCCCTCTGCGCAGAGTTTGAAACCTATTCGAATAGTCCGTGTCCACTAGTATGGATGAGTCCGGTGTGGTATGACAATTAGTGTTTTTTTGACATCTGTAAGCAGGGATGTGTGTGTGGGTGTTTTTGGAAATAAAAACAATGCCACGGGAGCGGGAAGCTCAGTGGTGGTTGAGTGTGAAAATGTGCAACTTCTCTCTCTGGGGTAAACCATCAAAGTATTGCCTTTCCCTGAAAAAAACGAGTGACTTCAACTCCACCATACCAAGCATGTACCGTATAGGTTTCTCACTCTTTACGGGCGGGATGGGCTTGCGGAATACCTAGTGTATTCACCCAGATTTATTTATGTTTTTCAGAAGCTGAAGACTTCTTTTCTGCTATGTTTGACTAGAAGAGGGCTGTGCCTGCACCCAGTCTGCCTGTGGCTTGGGCTAGATGATCTTCCACTGTGCTTTGTATTCTAGGCTCGCTAGAGCTTGTACTTTGGTATTGTAATAACTATTATTCGTAACTCTATACTATTTAAAGTAAGGAATGTGGTTACTAGACTCCTAGGACTAGTAATTGTATCACATTTGAGTCCCAAAGGATCGAGATGCTTCAGGTGGTATCAGAGCCATAGGACTGGCCGTAGACCGTAGCCTGGACCTAAAAAGCTTTCCTTAAAGAAAAGACCTCTTAACCTCTAAAAGAAACTTCTCTTCTTTCCCCCGGTATTTACAACCCTTCTTCTCTTGCTACCAGATGGAAGGCTCCTTTGTCATTAGGACATCCTTCTGCTCGGAGGTGGAAGGATTCCCTTGCCTTCTATGGAGTTGCGCACTTCGCATTGGGATCCGCAAGAAGTCGGAGTACGTCTGGAAAGAATACCGCGAGAATGGGATTGACAAATGCTCTATGGTTGTCTACCTAGGAGAAAGCCAAAACTACCTAAATCACCGTCCCTTCCAAATCACCGCCACTAGTGTCGGTGTTTCGGAACCCGAGGGGTCCCTGGACCGACGAGTAAATCGTCACCGCGTGCCCCAGCCTAGATGGGTCGGTGCGAGGCGGAACGCGAAGGGGGGAGAGAGCAGCCGGAGGGAGGCAGGCGTAGGAGAGTGGAACCCACGACCTTCGTGTTAGCCGCGCGCCTAGGTCGGGTGCGCTTGCAGTAGGGGGTTACAAGCGTCCACGCGGGAGGGAGCGAGCGGTCTTGCGCGAGCGCCGTCCCGTCCTTCCCCGCGCGGCCAACCCTCGGTAAGAGGGCCCTGGTCCTCCCTTTTATAGGCGTAAGGAGAGGATCCAGGTGTACAATGGGGAGTGTAGCAATGTGCTAACATGTCTAGCGGTGGAGAGCTAGCGCCCTAAGTACATGCCATCGTGGCAGCCGGAGAGGTCTTGGCACCCAGTTCGCGTGGTGTCGTGGCCGTCGGAGGAGCGCTGGAGCCTGGCGGAAGGACAGCTGTCAGGGCTGTCGAGTCCTTGCTGACGTCCTCTTGCTTCCGTAAGGGGGCTGAGAGCCGCCGTCGTCATAGGGCACGCGGGGCGCCATCATTACTCGTATGGTGGAGCGAGCCAGATGGGACGCCGGTCTTGTTCCCTGTAGCCTGAGTCAGCTCGGGGTAGGGTAATGATGGCGCTTCCTGTTGACATGGTCGGTCCGTGCCCTAGGTTGGGCGAAGTGGAGGCTCCTCCGGGGTCGAGGTCGAGTCTGTCTTCCGAGGTCGAGGTCGAGTCCGAGCCCCCGGGTCGGACGAGGCGGAGACCGTCGGCTTAGGCTAGGGTTGAGTCCGAGCCCTAGGGTCGGGCGAGGCGGAGTTTGTCGTCTTCCGGGGCCGAGCCCGAGTCCGTGCCCTGAGGTCGGGCGAGACGGAGTTTGTCGTCTTCCGGGGCTGAGCCCGAGTCCGAGCCCTGCGGTCGGGCGAGGCGGAGTTTGCCGTCTTCCGGGGCTGAGCCCAAGTCCGAGCCCTGGGGTCGGGCGGAGCGGAGTTCGCCGTCTTCCGGGGCTGAGCCCGAGTCCGAGCCCTAGGGTCGGGCGGAGCGGAGTTCGCCGTCTTTCGGGGCTGAGCCCGAGTTCGAGCCCTGGGGTTGGGCGGAGCAGAGTTCGCCGTCTTCCGGGGCTGAGCCCGAGTCCGAGCCCTGGGGTCGGGCGGAGCAGAGTTCGCCTTCTTCCGGGGCTGAGCCCAAGTCCGAGCCCTGGGGTCGGGCGAAGCGGAGTTTCCTATGACACCTGAGACCGGACTTGGCTGCTGTCAGCCTCGCTCTGTCGAGTGGCTCAGCAGTCGGAGCAGCGCAGGCGGCGCTGTCCTCTTGTCAGACCGGTCAGTGGAGCGGCGAAGTGACTGCGGTCACTTCGGCTCTATCGACTGGAGGGCGTGCGTCAGGATAAAGGTGTCAGGCCACCATTGCATTAAATGCCCCTGCGATTTGGTCGGTCGGTGTGGCGATTTGGCCAAGGTTGCTTCTTGGTGAAGACTGGGCCTCGGGCGAGCCGAAGGTGTGTCCGTTGCTGGAGGGGGCCTCGGGTGAGACGTAGGTCCTCCGGGGTCGGCTGCCCTTGCCCGAGGCTGGGCTCGAGCGAGGCGTGATCGCGTCCCTCGAATGGATCGATCCTTGACTTAATCGCACCCATCAGGCCTTTGCAGCTTTGTGCTGATGGGGGTTACCAGCTTAGATTTAGGAGCCTTGAGGGTACCCCTAATTATGGTCCCCGACAGTAGCCCCCGAGCCTCGAAGGGAGTGTTAATACTCGCTTGGAGGCTTTTGCCGCACTTTTTTGCAAGGGGACCAGCCTTTTCTTGGTTGCATTTTGTTCTGGCGGGTGCGCGCGAGCGCACCCGCCGGGTGTAGCCCCCGAGGCCTCGGAGGAGTAGTTTTACTCCTTCGAGGTCTTAGTGCGTTTCGCAATACTTCGGCTGGTCTAGTCGTTCCCTCATGCGAGCTGGCCGTAGCCCGGGTGCACGGTCGGGTCCCAAGTTCTCGGGCTGGTATGTTGACGCTGTCAACGGGTTGACCGGAGCCGGGTTTGCGAGAGTAGCCCCCGAGCCTCTGCACAGGGCGAGAGGACGGTCAAGGACAGACTCGACTTTTTTACATACGCCCCTGCGTCGCCTTTCCGCAAGGAGGAGGGGGGGGGAGCGCCATGTTGCCCTCGGAAGGCGCCGAACATGGTGTTTCCGGTGAGCTGCTGGCGGGTAATCCGAGCGGACGCCCGTGCCCCATTTGCTAGGGGTCGGCTAGAGGCCCGAAGGCGCGCTCCAAAAGTACCTGCGGGTGATCTGTCGGACCCGGTCCCCTTTGACGGGGTCCGAGGGCTCGATGCCTCCCTCTGATGGGATTCCGTTACAAGATCGCTCCCGCTGGTCTCGGAAATGTCCTAGGGTACCTCGGGAGCGTAGCCCGAGCCTTGGTTATGTATCGAACGTACCCAGGGTCATCCCTCGCTCTGTGTCTGAGGCGACTGTGAACCCTTCGAGGGCCAGCCTACGAACCCCTGATCAGTAGTGGGCGCGGAGCTCGAGTGGCCTGAGGCGACCGTTGAACCCTTCCGAGGGGCCGGCCATCGAACCTCTGACCAGTAGTGGGCGCAGAACGCAATCGCTCTGAGGCAGCCGTTGAACCCCTCCGAGGGGCCAGCCTTCGAACCTCTGATCAGTAGGGAGGCTCGGGGCCTGTTTCCTTCACAGAGAAGGATCCTTTTCAGGGTATCCCCCTTTCCCGGTCCCTGTTGTAAGAGAGAGAAAGAGGAAAAAGTAAAAGGATACGAAATCGAATGACGTGGTGTACCTTTTTCGACGCGGTCATTATGGCGAAGGCGAAGCGTCGCTTGCTTCTCCCGCCTGAGGCGCCGCTTGTCCCACCGCGAAGTTAACCCGACGGGGCGAGTGGTTCGCGAGGCGACTGTTGCGCGTGCGCGGGCCGTTCGAGGAACGGATCACGGGCGCGCCGTCTTCACGCCGTGAGAGAGGGCTCTCTCGCTGCCCCTGGATGGGACGTAAGCTTGGCTGACGACGTGACCGCTGCTCCTGTCCGCCTGCCACCGCCATTACTGCCGGCCCATTTTTGACCGTATTTGACCGTCGCGCCTGGCTGGCACTGCTGGGTCACACGCAAGGTTGCCTTGAGTCATGGTATTGGCTCCACAGTCGAGGAGGCACGGTAGTGGCGCGAGTGGTGGTGCAGTTGCTCGCACGTAGCAACCGGCGCGCCGGTTGCATGACGTGTGGGCCTGGGCCTCCATGCTGGGCGCGTTGGAGTCGAAGGGGCGCGCCCACTCGGCGCGGTTGCATGCCGACTGCATGGCTGTCTACCCTTTCACCCGTTGGTCTGGGCGAAAGTGGAGGAATGCTTGTAACCGCTGGGCTGTTGCATGCCCTGCGTGCGGCGGTTTGGCTCCTTCTGCCCTGGACCGGCTTGCATGACGTGTGGGGCCCAGCCCCCGCGCCGTAGGGGGAGGACCTTGGAGTGTGTTGGAGAAGACTCAGCCCGCAACGACTGAGGACGCAAGTGGGGAGAGTTGCCTTTAAAAGGAGGGCGACCCCTTGGAGGGCAACCACGTCTTCGTGCTCCCCTCATGCATCGTGTCTTTCCATCTTCCGAGCCCCCAGATGGGGGGACGCCCGCAATCCTTCCGTCTTGTCGTCGGAGGAACGCAACTTCGTGGAAGTTGGTACCTTTCAGCCATCGTTCGGCTTCAAGGATTTTCATCATGCAGCCCGGCTGCATCCCCTCGCCGGTGGTCACCCAAGACGGTGACCTCCAGCTTGATGGTGGGGAGAAGCGAACCGGGCTGCGGCCTCCGCCCCGCCCTCAGCTTCAAGGATCTTCATCATCCTTGCTAGGGCGGAGGGTGAGGCGAGTCGGGGGGCTGCCTCCGCATGGGTCGGTAACCCTTTTCTTCCCCCGGCGTCTGGGGGAGAAAGGCATCTTCCGGCTCCGCGAAGGCTTCCCTCAGCCACGCCGGGGAAGGCGGACCGCCGCTGCTTAGCCAGGGTGCAGCATTCCGTCCTCCGTCCGGACGATGGTCGCGCCGCGTACGGGCCGGCCACGTCCAGGCCTTCCTCGCGCCGACAGCCGCGTTAGAGGGTCGCCCAGCACGTCGTGCGCCGCGAGGGCGGTGCTCATGTTCTGGGTGGCTCCGGTGAGGGCGAGGACCTGCCGGTGCGCTTTGAGGCGCCCGGCGCCCGTTGGCGCGGTGTTGAGGTGGTGGCAGCCGGAGAAGGCTTCTCTGCCCACGAGATTGCCAACTCCGCCTGCACCCCCGGATCTCCGTCTCCCGGCTTGAATGGCTGATTCTCGTCCTTCGTGAGCGAGAGCCCTCCTGCCGTAGCACCTGCCCGGAAGCCGTTGCTGAAGCTGCTTCGCCGCCCGGGGCGGAGGTCGTCGTCGCTGCTGCCGGAACGGGTTACGGCGAGCCACCCGTCGGCCTTCTGTTGCTCCGTAGGCCCCCCAACCGCGTGGGGTTGTTCGTACCTGTGGAGGTGGAACCGGAGTTCCATTTGTAATGGCACTTTGAGTGCCGGTGTCTTGTTCATTGTGGCTGTCGAGGCCTGAACGTGTATGTATCTTCGGCGCGGAGCCATGTTTTTTCTTCATTTCGAGCACTAAGACTCGTCTGTTGGTTATTTGAACCGCTTCACCAAGCGTGAGTCGCCCCGTGCGAAGGTAACGAGTGAGGTATCCGTATCCCGGAGGCGTAGGAGTCCCTCGGCTCGGTCGGCCTTGCTGTCCGAGGCTTCTCTTGCTTAGTTAAAGGAACCCCTCGGACGCCCTTCGATGAGCCGAAGCCGAAGGTAGCGGTGTTAGCACGGGCAGAGGCAGAGTTGGCTTCGAAAAAGAAGATGTGGTCGGCCGGAGCCTAGCCGGGTCGTCCGCTGGCGGAACCGACGCCGGAGTTGAGCTGCCGAGGCCTCAAGCCGGGCTGATGTCTTCGGGGGACAGCTGGCCGAGGCCTCGGGGTGGTCGGCCGAGCCGTCTGCTCGAGCCGGATTCCTGGAGAAGACCCTAGTGGCGATGGCCCGGGTGTGGTGCTGATGTCGTCCTTGAGAGCGGGGATCCTCCGACCGCGTCGCCGTCCGAGGCTAGGTCAGACCCCGCCGAAGGTGTAGTTGACGCCGAGGGTGCTGCTGCCCCCTTCAACTGTCGACGTCCGAGCCTGCACGATCGGGTTGTCTTGTAGTGTGTGTATGCTTTCTGCGGCCGCCGAGGCCCAAATATACCATCGTCGTGTTGTAAAGCTGCGTTTCTTTTCCTCTTGTTTTGAGTATCCAGACTTATTTGTCGGTAACAGAATTGTTTGTGCGTGCGGGAATTGCTTTTCATGGAAGGTGATGAGTGAGGTATCCGTATCCCGGAGGTGTAGGAATCCCTCGGCTCGGTCGGCCTTGCCGCTTACGCGCACTCTTACTCGTCCATAGGATTCTGTCACCGACGCAGTCGGGAAGACCCGAAAAATCGTTCCGGCAGAGGAGCTTTTGAGCGTGAAGACTTGTTCGGTCCGCAGAATCACTTATCCGAGCGTGAGTTACTTATCGCAGAAGGTGATGAGTGAGGTATCCGTATCCCAGAGGCGTTGGAGTCCCTCGGCTCGGTCAGCCTTGGCTGCTTACGTGTACTCCATCGTTTTCAGGATCCACTTTCGAAGTAGTCGAAAAGCACGAAAGGCATTCTGGCAGGAAAGATTTTTTTCTTGGAAAATTTCGACGCAGAGGGGGTTCCCCCCTTCTAGCCCCCGAGGGAGGGTCGGGCTTTGCCGAGGCAAGGCTGACCCTTCCTTGACGACCAGACTTTGTGTGTGACCGAGGTATGCGAACAACTTGAAAGCATCTTAAGGGTAGAAGCGACGTAGCTGTTGGATGTTCCAAGCGTTGCTGTAGACCTCGCCTTGGCTGTTGGCCAACTTGTATGTTCCGGGCTTCAGAATCTTGGTGACGACGAACGGCCCTTCCTAGGGAGGCGTGAGTTTGTGCCGCCCTCGGGCGTCTTGTCGCAGCCGAAGCACCAGGTCGCCCACCTGGAGGTCTCGGGACCGAACCCCTCGGGCGTGGTAGCGTCGCAGGGACTGCTAGTACCGCGCCGAGTGTAGTAAGGCCATGTCCCGAGCCTCTTCCAGCTGGTCCAGTGAGTCTTCTCGATTAGCTTGATTGCTTTGGTCAGCGTAGGCCCTCGTCCTCGGGGAACCGTATTCTAAGTCTGTGGGCAAGATGGCCTCGGCCCCATAGACTAGAAAGAACGGCGTGAAGCCCGTGGCTCGGCTCGGCGTTGTCCTCAGACTCCAGACTACCGAGGGGAGTTCCTTCATCCACCGCTTGCCGAACTTGTTGAGGTCGTTGTAGATCCAAGGATTGAGTCCTTGCAGAATCATGCCGTTGGCACGTTTTACCTACCCATTCGTCATGGGGTGAGCCATTGGCGGCCCAGTCCACCCGGATGTGGTGATCCTTGCAGAAGTCCAAGAACTTTCTGCCGGTGAATTGGGTGCCGTTGTCGGTGATGATGGAGTTCGGGACCCCAAAGCGATGGATGATGTTGGTGAAGAACGCCACCGCCTGTTCGAACCTGATGCTGTTTAGGGGTCGGACCTCGATCCACTTGGAGAATTTGTCGATGGCGACCAACAGGTGCGTGTAGCCCTCGGGTGCCTTCTGCAAGGGGCCGACTAGGTCCAGACCCCACACAGCAAACGGCCAGGTGATGGGTATGGTCTGCAGAGCCTGAGCGGGCAGGTGGGTCTGCCTTGCGTAGAACTGACACCCTTCGCAGGTGCGGACAATTCTAGTGGCGTCGGCCACCGCCGTCGGCCAGTAGAAACCTTGTCGGAAGGCGTTTCCAACAAGGGTTCGGGGTGCTGTGTGATGGCCGCAAGCCCCCAAGTGTATCTCTTGTAAGAGCTCCTGAACTTCGGCGATGGAAATGCATCGCTGGAGGATGCCAGAGGGGCTGCGGTGGTAGAGCTCCTTCCCATCTCCCAGCAAAACGAAAGACTTGGCGCGCCGCGCCAACCGCCGAGCCTCGGCTTGGTCGAGGGGCAGCTCTCCTCGGTGGAGATATTGCAGGTACGGGGTCTGCCAGTTTTGATTAGGCGTGACCTCGCTCTGCTCCCCCTCGACGCGCAGTGCCTCACCCTCGGGGGCCGAGGGTACCTCGGGCCGAGCCGAGGGTACCTCGGACCGAGCCAAGGGTACCTCGGACTGAGCCGAGGGTGCCTCGAGCTGGGCGTGTCGTCGGTCTTGACGGAGGGTTGATGCAGGTCTCGGGAGAATACGTCCGGGGGAACCGTTGTTCGCCCCGAGGCAATTTTAGCCAGCTCATCCGCAGTCTCGTTGTAGCGTCGGGCGATGTGGTTGAGCTCGAGCCCGTAGAACTTGTCTTCCAGGCGCCGAACCTCATCGCAGTAGGCTTCCATCTTCGGTTCGCGGCAGTGGGAGTTCTTCATGACTTGGTCGATGACGAGCTACGAGTCACCACGAGCGTCGAGGCGTCGGACCCCTAGCTCGATGGCGATTCGCAAACTGTTTACCAGAGCCTCGTACTCAGCCACGTTGTTGGACGCCGGGAAGTGGAGGCGTAGCACGTAGCGTAGGTGCTTCCCGAGGGGCGAGACGAAGAGGAGGCCCGCGCCGGCCCCCGTCTTCATCAGCGACCCGTCGAAAAACATGGTCCAGAGCTCCGGTTGGATCGGAGCTGTCGGGAGCTGGGTGTCGACCCATTCAGCAACGAAGTCCGCCAAGACCTGGGACTTGATGGCCTTCCGAGGGGCGAACGAGATCGTCTCGCCCATGATCTCCACCGCCCACTTTGCAATTTTACCCGAGGCCTCTCGGGACTGGATGATCTCCCCAGGGGGAAGGATGACACCACAGTCACCGGATGAGACTCGAAGTAGTGTCGCAACTTCCGCCGCGTCAGGATCACCGCGTACAGCAGCTTCTGAATTTGTGGGTAGCGGATCTTGGTTTCGGACAGTACCTCACTGATGCAGTAGACTGGCCTCTGGACGGGCAATGCATGCCCCTCTTCTCGTCTCTCGACCACAATTGCGGCGCTAACTACCTGTGTGGTCGCGGCGACGTAGATCAAGAGGGCTTCTCCGGCAGCGGGGGGCACCAAGATGGGCGCGTTCGTGAGGAGCGCCTTCAGGTTCCCGAGGGCTTCCTCGGCCTCAGGAGTCCAAGCGAAGCACTCGGCCTTCCTTAAGAGGCGGTACAGAGGCAGGCCTCTTTCGCCGAGGCGCGAGATGAAACGGCTCAGAGCCACGAGGCATCCCATGACCCTCTGTACGCCTTTCAAGTCCTTGATGGGCCCCATGCTGGTGATGGCTGCGATCTTCTCCGGGTTGGCATCGATGCCCCGCTCGGAGACGATGAACCCCAAGAGCATGCCTCGGGGGACCCCGAAGACACACTTTTCGGGATTGAGCTTCACGCCTTTCGCCTTGAGACATCGGAATGTCACTTCAAGGTCGGAAAGGAGGTCGGAGGCTTTCCTCGTCTTGACTACGATGTCATCGACGTAGGCCTCGACCGTTCGGCCGATGTGTTCGCCGAACACATGGTTCATGCACCGCTGGTACGTTGCACCCGCATTCCTCAAACCAAACGGCATGGTAACATAGCAGTACATGCCGAAGGGTGTGATGAAAGAAGTCGCGAGCTGGTCGGACTCTTTCATCCTGATCTGGTGATACCCTGATTAGGCATCGAGGAAAGACAGGGTTTCGCACCCAGCAGTGGAATCCACGATTTGATTGATGCCAGGCAGAGGGTAGGGAACTTTCGGACATGCTTTGTTTAGACCAGTGTAGTCTACACACATCCGCCATTTCCCCCCATTCTTTCTCACAAGCACAGGGTTGGCAAGCCATTCGGGATGGAATACCTCTTTGATGAACCCTGCCACCATTAGCTTGTGGATCTCCTCGCCTATGGCTCTGCGCTTTTCTTCGTTGAATCGGCGCAGAGGCTGCTTCACGGGTCGGGCTCCAGCTCGGATATCCAACGAGTGCTCGATGACTTCCCTCGGTATGCCGGGCATGTCCGAGGGACTCCACGCGAAAACGTCGGCGTTTGCGCGGAGAAAGTCGACGAGCACTGCTTCCTATTTGGGGTCGAGCTCGGAGCCGATCCGGATCTGCTTCGAGGCGTCGTTGCAAGGGTCGAGAGGGACAGACTTAACCGTCTCCGCTGACTCGAAGTTGCCGGTGTGGCGCTTCACGTCGGGCGCCTCCCTAGAGAGGCTCTCCAGGTCGGCGATGAGGGCCTCGGACTCAGCGAGGGCCTCGGCGTACTCCACGCACTCCACGTCGCATTCGTACACGTGTCGGTACGTGGGTCCGACGGTGATGACCCCGTTGGGGCCCGGCATCTTGAGCTTGAGGTAGGTGTAGTTGGGGACGCCATGAACTTGGCGTAGCATGGCCTCCCCAACACTGCGTGGTAGGTTCCTCGAAACCCGACCACTTTGAACGTGAGGGTCTCCCTTCGAAAGTTGGAGGGCGTCCCAAAGCAGACGGGTAGATCGAGTCGTCCGAGGGGTTGGACGCGCTTCCCGGGGATGATCCCGTGGAAAGGCGCAGCGCCCGTCCGGACCGAGGATAGATTGATCCGCAGGAGCCCGAGGGTCTCGGCGTAGATGATGTTGAGGCTGCTGCCTCCGTCCATGAGGACCTTGGTGAGCCTGACGTTGCCGATGATGGGGTCGACAACGAGTGGGTATCTCCCCGGGCTCGGCACGTGGTCTGGATGGTCGGCCTGGTCGAAGGTGATGGGCTTGTCGGACCAGTCTAGGTAGACTGGCGCCGCCACCTTTACCTAGCAGACCTCCCGAGGCTCTTGCTTGCGGTGCCGAGCCGAGGCGTTCGCCACTTGCCCGCCGTAGATCATGAAGCAGTCGCGGACCTCGGGGAACTCTCCTGCCTTGTGATCTTCCTTCTTTGCGTCGTCGAGAGCCTTGCCACCCTCCGCGGGTGGCCCGGCCTTGTGGAAGTGGCGTCAAAGCATGGCACACTCCTCAAGGGTGTGTTTGACGGGCCCCTGATGATAGGGGCACGGCTCCTTGAGCATCTTGTCGAAGAGGTTGGCACCTCCCGGAGGTTTCCGAGGGTTCTTGTACTCGGCGGCGGTGACAAGGTCCACGTCGGCGGCGTCGCGTTTCGCTTGCGACTTCTTCTTGCCTTTCTTCTTGGTGCCGCGCTGAGTTGATGCCTCGGGAGCATGTTCTGGTGGGCGGCCCTGGGGCTGCTTGTCCTTCCGGAAGATGGCCTCAACCACCTCCTGGCCAGAGGCGAACTTGGTGGCGATGTCCATCAGCTCGCTCGCCCTGGTGGGGGTCTTGCGACCCAGCTTGCTCACCAGGTCGCGGCAGGTGGTGCCGGCGAGGAACGCACCGATGACATCCGAATCGGTGACGTTGGGCAGCTCGGTGCGCTGCTTCGAGAATCGCCGGATGTAGTCCCGGAGAGACTCTCCCGGCTGCTGGCGGCAGCTTCGGAGATCCCAGGAGTTCCCAGGGCGCACGTACGTGCCCTGGAAATTGCCGGCGAAGGCTTGGACCAGGTCGTCCCAGTTGGAGATCTGCCCCAGGGGCAGGTGCTCCAGCCAGGCTCGAGCGGTGTCGGAGAGGAACAGGGGGAGGTTGCGGATGATGAGATTATCATCGTCCGTTCCACCCAGTTGGCAGGCCAGCCGATAGTCCGTGAGCCACAGTTCTGGTCTCGTCTCCCCCGAGTACTTCGTGATAGTAGTCGGGGTTCGGAACCGTGTCGGGAACGGCGCTCGTCGTATGGCGCGGCTGAAAGCCTGCGGACCGGGTGGTTCGGGCGAAGGACTCCGATCCTCCCCGCTGTCGTAGCGTCCCCCACGCCTGGGGTGGTAGCCTCGGCGCACCCTCTCGTCGAGGTGGGCCCGACGGCTGTGGTGATGGTGCTCGTTGCCGAGGCGACCCGGGGCCGTAGGCGCTGTGTTGCGCGTGCGCCCGGTGTGGACCGAGGCTTCCCGCATGAATCGGGAAGTCGCGGCGCGATGTTCCGAAGGGTATCCCTGCCTTCGGGAGGCGGAGCTTTCGGTCCATCGGACCGCGGCGTCCTCCAGGAGATTCTTGAGCTCTCCCTGGATACGCCGCCCCTTGGTGGTTGATGGCTCCAGCATCGCGCGGAGAAGTATTGCCGCTGCAGCCAGGTTTTGGCCGACTCCACTGGAGCACGGTGATGGCCTTACCCTGACGTCGTCGGCGAAGCGGTGCTGGATGCCCTGGGGGAGATGACGCGCTTCTCCGGCCGGAGGTTGGCCCGCCCATTCCTGCCCGATGTCCTGGCGGATCGGCACAAGCGTTCCTGCTCCCTCGTCGAGCCTGGCCTGCCTCTCGCGGAGTTGTGCGAGCTGCGGGTCAGGAACCCCCGCCGGGACGGGGACCACAGCTAGCTCCCGAAGGATGTCAATGCGAGGCACGGGCCTAGGGGGATCACCGTTCTCCAGCATACCAAGATGGTCGCCTTCGCCGGGACCCCCTAGATCGACGTGAAAGCATTCGCGACTTGGGCCGCAGTCCTCGTCGTCGAGGCTGCGGCTACCGTCGGAACAGTCGGAAAGGCAGTAGTCGCACGCGGTCATGAAGTCCCGCATGGCACTGGGGTTACCAAGTCCGGAGAAATCCCAACAGAGGTCGGGCTCGCCATCTTCCTCGGACCCCGAGGGCCCGTAGGACGAGACGACCGTCAGCCGGTCCCAGAGTGACCGCACACGATACCCCAGAGGGTTTGGACTCGCCTCTAGGAGAGTGTCCACCAAAGCGGAGTCGCTTGGCGGGTCGAGGCCGAATCCAAAAGACGTGAGATGGGAATCGGTCGGTACCTTTTGGTCGGCGGGCGGTGACGAAGTCACGTCAGGGACTGACTGCACCGTCATCTCAGGTACGAGGGTGACGCCCAGCAAGTCCTTCGCGAGCGTGCTGGCGTCGTCCGTTTGCTTGAGGTTGGCGTGTTGCGGGGAGATGGCGCTCGTCTTCGTCTCAGACGCGAGGTCGATGCCCGACGCGCTCCCCGTTGGGGCGCCGGTGCCGTCGACTCGCTCGACAGCCAACGAGGTGCCGCCTCCTGCTTGGCCTTGGTTGCCCCGCCTCCTCCTCTGTCGGTGGGGGAGGGGACGGGACAAGCCCGAATGTCGTCCTTCCACCGCGTGGAGAAGGCGTCGTCGATTTCCCCGCCGGCGAGCGGGTTGTCGACCGCCATTGTCGCTGTCGTGCGGCAGGGGAAGGAGTATCATGTCGTAGCTGCCATCGAGGGACATGAACTCAAGACTCCCGAAACGGAGCACCATCCCGGGTTGGAGAGGTTGCTGGAGACTGCCCATCTAGAGCTTGATGGGAAGCTGTTCGTCAACACGCAGCAGGCCCCTACCTGGCGCGCCAACTATCGGTGTTTCGGAACCCGGGGTTCCCTAGACCGACGAGTAAATCGTTGCCACGTGCCCCATCCCAGATGGGTCGGCGCGAGGCGGAACGCGAAGGGGGGAGAGAGCAGCCGGAGGGAGGCAGGCGTAGGAGAGTGGAACCCGCGGCCTTCGTGTTAGCCCCGCGCCCTGGTCGGGTGCGCTTGCAGTAGGGGGTTACAAGCGTCCACGCGGGAGGGAGCGAGCGGCCTTGCGCGAGCGTCGTCCCGTCCTTCCCCGCGCGGCCAACCCTCTGTAAGAGGGCCCTGGTCCTCCCTTTTATAGGCATAAGGAGAGGATCCTAGTGTACAATGGGGAGTGTAGCAATGTGCTAACGTGTCTAGCGGTGGAGAGCTAGCGCCCTAAGTACATGCCATCATGGCAGCCAGAGAGGTCTTGGCACCCAGTTCGCGTGGTGTCGTGGCCATCGGAGGAGCGCTGGAGCCTGGCGGAAGGACAGCTGTCGGGGCTGTCAAGTCCTTGCTGACGTCCTCTTGCTTCCATAAGGGGGCTGAGAGCCGCCGTCGTCACAGGGCACGCGGGGCGCCATTATTACTCGTATGGTGGAGCGAGCCAGATGGGACGCCGGTCTTGTTCCCCGTAGCCTGAGTCAGCTCGGGGTAGGGTAATGATGGCGCTTCCTGTTGACGTGGTCGGTCCGTGCCCTAGGTTGGGCGAGGTGGAGGCTCCTCCGAGGTCGAGGTCGAGTCTGTCTTTCGAGGTCGAGGTCGAGTCCGAGCCCCCGGGTCGGACGAGGCGGAGACTGTCGGCTTAGGCCAGGGTTGAGTCCGAGCCCTGGGGTCGGGCGAGGCGGAGTTCGTCGTCTTCCGGGGTCGAGCCCGAGTTCGTGCCCTGGGGTCGGGCGAGGCGGAGTTCGTCGTCTTCCGGGGCTGAGCCTGAGTCCGAGCCCTAGGGTCGGGCGAGGCGGAGTTCGCCGTCTTCCGGGGCTGAGCCCAAGTCCGAGCCCTGGGGTCGGGCGGAGCGGAGTTCGCCGTCTTCCAGGGCTGAGCCCGAGTCCGAGCCCTGGGGTCGGGCGGAGCGGAGTTCGCCGTCTTCCGAGGTTGAGCCCGAGTCCGAGCCCTGGGGTTGGGCGAAGCGGAGTTCACCGTCTTCCGGGGCTGAGCCCGAGTCCGAGCCTTGGGGTCAGGCGGAGCAGAGTTCGCCGTCTTCCGGGGCTGAGCCCAAGTCCGAGCCCTAGGGTCGGGCGAAGCGGAGTTTCCTATGACGCCTGAGACCGGACTTGGCTGCTGTCAGCCTCGCTCTGTCGAGTGGCTCAGCAGTCGGAGCAGCGCAGGCGGCGCTGTCCTCTTGTCAGACCGGTCTGTGGAGCGGCGAAGTGACTGCGGTCACTTCGGCTCTGTCAACTGGAGGGCGTGCGTCAGGATAAAGGTGTCAGGCCACCTTTACATTAAATGCCCCTGCGATTTGGTCGGTCGGTGTGGTGATTTGGCCAAGGTTGCTTCTTGGTGAAGACTGGGCCTCGGGCGAGCCGAAGGTGTGTCCGTTGCTGGAGGGGGCCTCGGGCGAGATGTAGGTCCTCCGGGGTCGGTTGCCCTTGCCCGAGGCTGGGCTCGGGCGAGGCGTGATCGCGTCCCTCGAATGGATCGATCCTTGACTTAATCGCACCCATCAGGCCTTTGCAGCTTTGTGCTGATGGGGGTTACCAGCTGAGATTTAGGAGCCTTGAGGGTACCCCTAATTATGGTCCCCGACAACTAGACACCGCTTCCCAGACACTTGCCAGAATGCTGCCCAAAGAGCCCTCCGCCAGCTATGCCAAAACTACAGCAGGGAAGTCTATAAGACACCCCTTCGCTACTTTCCACCCAACAACAAAAATACTTCTGCCTGGAGGAAAAGACTTCAGGCCTTGTCAAGGATAGATCCTAATGAAGATGACCCTACCATAGTCTACATGGCCGGATATCTCCATACCCTTGACAACCACTATGACGACCTTTTCTCCCACTGCACCCACCTAAATTCCCGGGTAGAAAGCCTAGAGCAACAAATCAAGGAATTAAAGTAAGAAAAGGTGTCCCTTCAAGACAGTCTCAAGATGGCGGAAGGCAAAGAAGCCAACACTCGTGAAGCATACCGGACTCTGAAGATGGACTATGCTAAGAAATTAAAGAAGCTCGCCCCCGCCAAGAAGATCCGAAAGCGGTTCAAGAGCCAAGGATGCCAGACTGACCGAAAAGAGGAAGCCCCGCCAACACTGCCTCCCTCAGGGATAGAAAACTTTTTCGATGTTGAGGAAGTGTCCCTGGCTAGCCTTGACGATCTTCTCAGGGAGTTTGGGGACACCTTAGAATACGCTCGCGCGTAGTGTGATCTGTGGCAATTGTATGCTTGTAATGAACTTGAGTGCTGAATAAAATAACGTGTTTGAGAAAAAAAATATGGCATATGCATAGTAGTAATCCTTTCTCCCCTCTGGCAGATGGCCTCGGATAAAACCACGCCTACCACCTCAGGGATTGGAGCAAGGTTTCTCCTAGGTGCTGAAGGAGAAGTTGGTGGAGAAGGAAGTGAAACCCACCTCCCCGCACCTCCGGAGCTGCCATTAGACCTAGCCCAAGTTCTGGCCAACCAAACCCGACTCATTGAGGTCCTCACTAGAAGCCTCGAGAACCAGCACCCGAATGGAGGAAGGCCTCAGCACAGGATGGGAGAGTTCCTAAGGCTCAAGCCTCCCACATTTGCCGGATCCAGCAACTCGCTCGACGCTGATGACTGGCTATGCACAGTAAAAAGGAAGTTAGAGGCCATCGGATGCCCTGAAAACCAACGGGTTCATCTTGCTGCTCATCAACTCTCTAGGATGGCCCTATCCTGGTGGGATACCTTCAGCGCTGCCGTCAGAGATGCTACCTGGGCAGAATTTGAAGCCGCTTTCCGAGAACATCATGTACCCCTAGGGATCGTCCAGCTCAAAGAAGAAGAGTTTTGGGAGTTAACTCAAGGAGGGAGATATGTCAGTGAATACGTTCACAAATTCATAGAATTGGCTCGCTATGCGCCTGATGATGTCAGCACGGAAGCCAAGAAGATGGCTCGTTTCTTGAAGGGGCTGAGACCAGAACTCAAAACAATCCTCGCTAGCCAAGATTTTCTCAGTTTCTCGCACCTCTCAAACAAGGCCATACAGGTGGAAAGGTCTAGAGAAGAAGAAAAGGGTCACCTCAAGAGGAAGTTTCAAGTCCTCCAAGCTCAGCAGCAGGATAGGCACCAGAGAGTTCGATCTTTTGGGTTTCCTCCCAAAGGACCAAGCTACACCAAGCCAGTAGGGTCCGCTTCGTCATGTTTCAGCCAGCCAGGTCAAAGTTCCCTCCATGCTCCATCTGTTGCAAGCAACCAACCTCCATCCAATGCTTGTTGGCACTATGGAGACCCCAGTCACTACAAGAATAATTGTCCTCAGCTGAAGACATCTATACCTACCTACTCCAACTCGGTGAATGGCCCCAAGAATGCTCTAGCACCTGCCTCCAAGGCACCCTCCTCCAACAGCCAGCTAAGCAAGACCCAGTTTCATGGCAGGGCATGAGTAAATCACGTCGATGCTCAAGAAGCTCAGCAAGCCCTGGGAGTAGTACTCGGTGAGTTCCTAGTTGAATTTACCCCCGCTGCTGTACTTTTTGATTCAGGAGCATCCCATTCATTCATAGCCACTAGTTTTGTGGAAAAGCATGGCATTCCCACTACATCTCTAGAAATTCCCATGGTCACCCGAACCCCAGGGTCAGACCTGCTATGCCACCTCAAATGCTCCCAAGTCAGAATTCTTTTAAGTGGGGTAGTATTCTTGGCAGACTTAGTTGTCCTGCCATCCCACAAAATTGATGTGATCTTAGGGATGGATTGGTTAACTAGGCATAATGGCGTCATAAGTTGCGCAGATAAGACCATTCTTCTCACTGAACACCAAGGAAAGTCAGTTTCATGTAAGGCTCAGCCATCAACCCAAGATCCAATGGTGTTTAGCCTAGCAGCGGGAAGTATGTCTGTGGTAGAAGAGTTTATGGATGTGTTCCCGGAAGAATTGCCAGGAATGCCTCCGGAAAGAGAGGTAGAATTCTACATTGATCTGATCCCAGGCACCGCACCGATCGCAAAGAGACCATACCACATGGCTCCCACAGAATTGGCAGAACTGAAGCTCCAGATCGCAGAACTTCAACAGAAAGGGTACATTCGTCCCAGTTCATCTCATTGGGGAGCACCAGTCTTGTTCGCCACTAAGAAGGATGGAAGCATGAGAATGTGCATTGACTATCGATCCTTAAATGAAGTAACAATAAAAAACAAGTATCCACTACCTCGGATTGATGACCTCTTCGACCAACTTCAGGGGGCCAAGTATTTCTCCAAGATTGATCTAAGGTTAGGATATCACCAGCTGAGAATCAAGGAAGAAAACGTTCAGAAGACGACATTTGTCACCCGGTACGGACAGTATGAGTTCACAGTAATGCCCTTCGGACTAACCAACGCACCCGCCTTCTTCATGAATCTTATGAATAATGTATTTATGGAAGAGTTGGATAAGTTTGTCGTAGTCTTTATTGATGACATCCTTATCTACTCCAAGAGTCGCAAAGATCATGAGCATCACCTCCGGGTTGTCCTCGGAAGACTCAGAGCACATCAACTCTATGCTAAGCTTAGAAAATGCGAATTCTGGTTAGAAAAGATAGCCTTCCTCGGGCATATCTTAATAGCTGAAGGGATAGAAGTGGACCCATCCAAGGTAGAAGCAGTATCCAAGTGGAAACAGCCATCCAACGTCAGTGAAGTCCGAAGCTTCTTAGGAATGGCGGGATATTACCGCCGTTTTATCAAAGAATTCTCCAGCATAGCAAGACCCATGACCGAGCTCCTCAAGAAAGACAATAAATTTGTGTGGACCCCAAAGTGTGAAGAAAGTTTCTAAATCATAAAGAAGAAACTCACAACCGTGCCAGTTTTAACATTACCAGACATCCACCAGAGTTTCGTCATTTTCTGTGATGCTTCAAGACAAGGTTTGGGATGTGTACTTATGCAGAATGAGAAAGTCATCGCCTATGCATCACGCCTACTCAAGCCTCATGAACAGATTATCCAACCCATGATTTGGAATTAGCAGCCATAGTGCATGCCCTGAAAATATGGAGACATTACCTGATTGGAAACAAATGTCATATTTTCACAGATCACAAGAGCCTAAAGTACATTTTCACCCAACTGGATCTAAATCTCCGTCAGGGAAGATGGCTAGAATTGATTAAAGATTATGACATCGAGATCCACTACCACCCCAAAAAGGCCAATGTAGTAGCAGACGCCCTCAGCTGGAAACCTTTTGAGGAGAAAGCAACCAACTTTTTGGAAGACTGGAAGAGAGAATCAACTCAGCTGAATGCTTGTTTAGGAGACAATGGCAGCATAGAAGTTAAATCGATGCTGTAATATCTCATACACAAAGCTCAGCGCTCGGACACCGAGACGGCAGGTCTTGTAGAAAAAGGTTGCAAGGAATAACTTCCGGACCTCAGGACAGATGAAGAAGGGGCCCTTTGGTTCAGGGACCGTCTATGTGTGCCAAAGGGAGAGGCATGAAGGATCCTGCTCGACGAGGCCCACAACTCAGCCTACTCTATCCACCCAGGGACCTAAGATGTAGCTAGACCTCAAGCCCAGATATTGGTGGAGAGGAATGAAAAAAGAGATAGCTCAGTATGTGGCTCGGTGTGATACTTGCCAACGAACTAAGGCAGAGCATCAGAGACCTACAGGTCTACTACAACCCCTCCCAGTGCCCAAATGGAAGTGGGAAGAAATAGGCATGGATTTCATAATCGGACTGCCTCGGACCCAAAAAGGGAACGATTCTATCTGGGTTATAATCGACCGTCTTACCAAGGTAGCTCACTTCATTCCAGTAAAAACTACCTTCGGAGGAGCCACCCTTGCCAGGATATATCTCAAAGAAATAGTCAGACTTCATGGCATTCCTCGGAAGATAGTGTTAGATAGGGGAACTCAATTCACCTCAAAATTCTAGATGAGCCTTCAGCAAGCTATGGGCACCAAGCTAGACTTCAGCACCGCCTACCACCCCCAAGCAGACGGACTAGAGATGGCAACGGGTACAAACCCGCTGGGTTTTACCGTCCCAAACCCGTACCCGTGAAAAATATCTATGCCCATTAAAAAACCCGTACCCATGACGGGTTTGAGATTTTGCCCAAACCCGTACCCATCGGGTTAACAGGTACCCATGGGTTACCCGCGGGTTTCATCTCCAATATACTTGTTCTTCTCATAATTAATAAGTATCGTAATGATTAATGATATCATGATCCAAAATCTATGTAATGAACAACGAGTTCATGATTTGGTATAAAAATTATTAGTAGAGAGAATGAAATACAAATAATAAGTTGTATAATTAAGTGACCTTGCACTAAGTTATCCATCCACCACATATATAACGCTAGTAAAAACTATAATATCAAGCAAGCAACACTCTCACCGACTACTGATACATTCACCAATTGATAAAAAAATATGAAGTAAATAAGGAATAACAAGTTTGTTGTTCGTTTATAAAATAAAATGACAATATGCACTAGGTTTGGTCGGGTTTAAAAAACCCACGGGTTCACGGGTTTGGGTACTATAGGAACAAACCCGTACCCATAAACCCGCTGGGTACAGATTTATGCCCGTTAACAAACCCATGGGTATAAAAATTGACCCAAACCCGTACCCTAATGGGGTAAAAACCCATCGGGTTTCGGGTTTCGGGTACCCATTGCCATCTCTAAGACGGACAGACAGAAAGAATCAACAAAGTCCTCATATTTGTTGAGAGCTTGTGTGTTGACCTTCGACAGGAACTAGGAGTCTAGTTTGCCATATGCAGAGTTTTCATATAACAACAGCTAATAGGCCAGTATCAAGATGTCACCTTTTGAAGCCTTGTATGGAAGGAAGTGCCAAACCCCTCTGATGTGGTCCAACGTAGAGGAAAGGACCCTGGAGGGGCCTGCTTTCATTAAGGAGGCAGAAGAGAAAGTTGCCCTAATCCGCAAAAGACTACTCGAAGCTCAGAGTCGGCAAAAGAGTTACGCAGACAACTGAAGGAGAGAACTTAGTTTCGAGGAAGGATATTTTGTCTACCTAAAGGTCTCCCCAATGCGTGGAGTCAAAACATTCCAAGTAAAAGGGAAGCTAGCTCCGCGATTCGTCGCCCCCTATCCTATCATCGGTAGAATAGGGCCCGCAGCTTACCGCCTTCAATTACCAGAGTCCATGTCAGATATCCACAATGTGTTTCATGTATCTCAACTCCGCAAATGCTTGAAAGTACTAGAGATTCACATCGCAGATGAGATAATTCAGATTCAGAAGGATATACAGTACCAAGAAAAGCCAGTGAAGATTCTCGATTCAGCCATCCGAAAAACTCGTAACTCAGAAGTAAGACTCTGTAAGGTTCAGTGGAGCAGAGAAGGAGAAGAGGAGGCTACCTAGGAGAGTGAGGACTCTGAGGAGGGAATACCCTTACCTTTTCTCGAACCCAGTCGGAATCTCAAGGGCGAGATTCTTTTAAGTGGGGTAGGTTTGTAACATCCCAAATTTTGACCCTAAGGTTAGAAACCCTAATCTCCTAACCCCCTTTTTCAATTATCTCCTAAGACCCCATGAAGCATTATATTCATCATATGCATACACCATGACTTCTTGTAGCACTGCACATAGAGTATTTTATTTTTGGCACCTAGGAAATTAGGAGAATTATTATTTAAAAGAAAAAGGGATCAAGGAAATAGAAATAGGAGAGAAATAGAAAAAGAAAAAGGAAATCCCCCCTCAGCTGGGCCGAATCCGGCCCAACCCCCTCTCCCTCCCTCCCGCGCGCTGCGTTCCCTCGCCCGGCCCACGCCGCCCATCTCCCGCGCGCCCGCCCGCGCTCACCCCGCACCTCTCCTCCCGCTGACCGGCCGACCCCATTCGTCAGCCGCGCCCACCCTTTCTCCCTCGTGACCACCCTCTCTCTGGCAGGCGGGCCCCACTCGTCAGCTCTCTCTCTCTCTTGCCCGCGTTCGGCTTTCGACGCGATCACCGCCAGCCACCGCTCCACTACATCCCCTCACCATTACTCACCCACCAGCCAAATTGGCGCCTTGCGCCTGTGCCGAGCCATCCCGTCACCACCATCTGCCTCGAGCCATCCCATCATCACCGCCGCGGCAAGCCTCCCCGGTGCTCGCCACCTCTCCTTCCCCCCCGGGCCCAGCTAACCAGAAAAACCCTTTTCCTTTTCTTTTTCCTATTTTGTTTTCCTATTTTCACATATATGTATATATATTGATATTTTATGCACCAAAAATAGTCCAAATATTTTATATGACACAAAATAATAATATTTAAAACTTGGCAAACTTCACTAAGCCACATGGTTGATGTAATGTTCATTGCCTGTTTTTGCTAGGCGAGGAGGGATCCGATCCTCCGGAAATCTTAGCTCCGGAAGAAGGGCAGGAGCCCAACCTCTTGGAAATAGACCTTTCGTGCCAAGAGAACTTCGACGAAGGCAAGTCCATTCCTCCCTTGATGCATGAATTACCTATTCTTTCTACCACTGCCCAAGCCGGGAATGTGGATTGGGCTCCTTTGCATTGTGAGTTAAGAGATGGCCTACATTAAAGAATATCTTTTGGAACAAAATATGGGTCGAGGAATTGGTGGTTTTTCTAAAAAGGAAAATGTTTTCAAAAGTGTATGATGAAGGGTATTCACCCTTATCACCTTTTGAGTGGGATAGTCAGGGACTCCCTGGTTTAGGGGAGGGCCTCAGGTGTGGGCTCAGCCAGGTTAGGTGTGAGCAGAAGGATTGTCCCCTCATGTAAGGACCAGTTTGTCATCCTTCACTAACTGTACACACTGTAAGTACAACCACTTGAGACTGTATGGGCAGTCACTCAATCTAAACTTGTACGGTCCAAATCCTAAGGTTATGATGGCTGGGGAGCACCGGGAGGATAAGGAGGGGGAATGTTTTGTCCGGTTTGGGCATGGCGGTGGCCTGACTCCTTCCGATATAACCGTTACGGTAAGGACGTACAAGGAAGGAAAGAGATTGGATTCGGGTCTCATTGGCCATGAGACCGCAGAGCCAGACTAGTGGGTAAAGTGTACCCCTCTGCGCAGAGTTTGAAACCTATTCGAATAGTCCGTGTCCAATGGTATGGACAAGTCCGGTGTGGTATGACAATTAGTGTTTTTTTGACCTCCGTAAGCAGGGATGTGTGTGTGGGTGTTTTCGGAAATAAAAACAATGCCACGAGAGCGGGAAGCTCAGTAGTGGTTGAGTGTGAAAATGTGCTACTTCTCTCTCTGGGGTAAGCCATCAAAGTATTGCCTTTCCCTAAAAAAATGAGTGACTTCAACTCCACCGTACCAAGCATGTACCGTATAGGTTTCTCTCTCTTTACGGGCGGGATGGGCTTGTGGAATACCTAGTGTATTCACCCAGATTTATTTATGTTTTTCAGCAGCTGAAGACTTCTTTTCTGCTATGTTCGACTGGAAGAGGGTTGTGTCTGCACCCAGTCTGCCTGTGGCTTGGGCTAGATGATCTTCCACTGTGCTTTGTATTCAGGCTCGCTAGAGCTTGTACTTTGGTATTGTAATAACTCTTATTCGTAACTCTGTACTATTTGAAGTAAGGAATGTGGTTACTAGCCTCCTAGGACTAGTAATTGTATCACATTTGAGTCCCAAAGGATTGGGACGCTTCAAAACGTGGGATGGGATTATTTCTTCTCATGAGGGAGGAGATTGCCCTGTTTGTGAAAAGCACGTGTGGAGTCTGTCCTCTCCATCCGATGCCAACTGCAATTGCATGCATGTCCATCCATCTCTTGCCTAAGAGCCAATCGACACAGATGAGATGAGTATGCATGGGCGAGTCGGGGATGGGCGCAGGATGATCGGGAATGATGGTGACTTTGGGTGGAGAGACAACGAGAGCTAGAGGTCTCGGGTGTGGAAAGCAGAAAAAGAAGGGATATTAGAATGGGTAGGGGGTTTTCAACAAAAGGTGGGACCTAGTGGGGGGTTTCAATTGTGAAATTCAATTTCACCTTTAGATCGTCATCCAATGGTTGAGGTTAGTTGCTTATAGGCTTGCACATATGGGTTGCTTGCATACCAATCGTCGTTGTAAGGGGCTGGGAGTGGGAGAAGCTTTAGGGTTAGCAATTAGATTGATTCGTGGGCTATTGGGCTGCATCACTTTGTGTGCCCAGGTCCAAGTAGATGTCGATTGGGAATTTGGGTAATTTGGAGAAATCGGGTACGGGAACATGAAACCCGAATTATCCAAACTTAAAATGGGTTTTCAGCCTTGTTATCCGAATAAATGATTCGATAATTTGGGTTCGAGTAAATCGGATCCGGATTTGGGTAAATCAGGTTTGGGTAATAGGTAGCGGGTTTTTTGCCTAGTCCTACCAACAATGTGGCTACGTGAGCTGACAATCATTGCGTGAGATGGCCATCGTTTTTGTTTTTCCCTGCCAAATGAGAATACAGTGGAGGAGCATCGGAATCCTTGCGGATCCACTTCTGTTGCCGGTGCCCAATCCTAGAAATACCAATTGAGGAACACGTCGAAGGTGGTTGCGCAATTAAAGCATCTACAAGAGATCCTTAAAGCTATGGTCCCAAAAAAAGAAAAAGAAGTTTTCAACAGTTACATATCTTGTGTCCCAAAACTGTCGCACGTGAAAAGCATCCTGTAATACCCAATTTGTAAGATAAAATAAAAGGAGAAATTATTTCCTTTATATATGTGCACTCTTTATTTACCATCACATGTGAACACCTCATTTAAAAGAAAAACAAATAATTAACAAAAGACACTCAAATAAATCATGCATCATGCTGAGATTTCATTTTGTGTATATTTTGTGACAATATAAAAATAATGTAACAAGGAATATATTAAAGTCTAAAGTGGAATTTAAGATCTAAAAGAAATTTTAGAATTTGAGAAAAGAGAAGGAAAAACTAAACAAATGAGGTAAAATAAAATAAATAAATAAGAATATATTTCTTTATTCTAAAAATTTGAATTTGGTGCACTTTGATCATTGACGAATCTCATAACCAAATTTAAATTCAAATTTGAATTCTAAAAAACAAAATGAGAAAAGGAAACCATAAATGAAAAGAAGGAGAATAAGAAAAACAGCACCTGGGCCCAATTCTTCATACGCGCGGCCCAATTCATCATCCGGTGCGCACCGACAGCAGGGCCCCACAGGGCAGCCTCCCGTTCGCACTCTCGCGCGCGCCGCCGGCATGACAGACGGGGCCCACCGGGCGGCCTCACCACTGCGCATGACTACCCTTTCACTGGTCATCCGAGCCCGTTTGTCTATGGCTCCAGACCGCGCCGCACTCCATTCTCGATTGGCTGACGACTAGGCCCTGCAAGTCATCCACCGGACCACGACCGGCTGAGGTCCGCATCGCCCGCGGTGGTGTGCTCCATAACCGGAGCTCCGCAGCTGCCGTGGGCGCAACCGTCGCGGCGGGATCCTCGCGAAGTCGGTAGCCGCAGGATAAGTGTGCGGCCCTCACCCTCCTTTTTCCTCCTTCCCCTCGTTTCGGCCGTAGCGCTGCGCAGCGAAGTTTGTGAGGAGCCGAAAACTAGCGCCACCATTGATTCGCTTGACTGCCGTCGTTTCGGAGTCGACGTGGGGTCTTGGCAATTCGCCTGGTTGCGCTGATCGCGACCGAGGCAGATTAAGGCCTAGGGTGCAGTGGAGGTTGGGCGAATTCCTCGCCGGAGTTGGGATCGGAACTAGATCCGTAGATCACCGTCGACCGGCCACACCACCGCCATAATCCGAGGTGATGATTCCCTCATCCTGTTCGTTTTGTTGTACACGTCGAGTAGCGTCTGTCCGTTGTGGATACGGGGCACCATCGTGGCCGGGCGCGATCTCGCTGGTCATCCCGCCGGGGCGCGTGTGCCGCCGCGCTCGGGGAACCAGGGAAGGTAGACGATGTGAGCACCGTAGGATCATTTTCCTACGGCTGAGATTAGTTAGTAGCATACCCGTTCGCACTGGTTGATCTGACCCGTAGGATTGTGATTGTGCGGACGACGGGGCGATCTGGGTTACTTTGAATCCGAAGCGTAAATAGTTAATCCAGCGGTCTGGAATGGGTACCGGTTCGCATAGGCTTAGTTCTAATCTGGCGCATCGGCCGTTGATCCGACGGTTGCAATTGGTCGATACTCGTTCACTCAGACACAATTGCATAAGAACCCCTTGGAAAGTAGTGAATCAACCCGTCGTCCCGTACTGCTGTGCTCTGTGTCTGTGGGATCTTGCACCGAGGCCCCTGGCTTCTGCTTAAATCATGTGCACGAACCAGAGACCCGAGAAAATTAATAAATAAATGTGTAAATTGATTTTTAGTGTAAAAAATAAATGCTAGAACTTGTTTAATTCATACTTAGTCCAAATTAATCCGTTCCAGTTCCTATAATTTTATAATATTATTATTTATTAACTAGTGTCACTATTTTGACATGAAAGTCACAATAAAACTTATATCCTATTTAATCTGGTACAAAACACATAGAATCTTTGGAAATTCATAACTTAAAATCTATAACTCCAAAATTAATGATTCCTATTCCTAGGATCTTATTTTAATATGTAGACTATTATTATGTATTTTGTTTACATGTTTGGTATAATGTTAATTTCTCCTTTATACTATGCTTGTTTGTATTGTGGCGAGTAGAAGAACCAGTGGTTGAGGATCCCGGTGTTCAGCAGATAGAAGTTGCTGAGCAGGAGCTCATTGAAGGCAAGTTGTGCCCTTGACCATTTTTTACCCAATAATGTTCTCTATTATCATTTATTTAAGCATAGGTTCAATTTTGATGGGACCCAATAGGTCACCCTAGACTGTATATCCTTTACCTTGTTTAACCCTGAAACTTTTGGGTAGTTTTGCTATTGCTTTATATGGTTTTGAGTTAATATTTTATTATATCCATGTTCCAATTATTCTGTTATTTTATTTATGTTCATGTCAAGATCATTAATTTAAATTGGAACATAGAGCTTAACTTGAGAAACACGTGCCACCACAAGGGTGGGATGGGACCCCTTGGCTAACTAATTAGGAAAGCCAGTGGAAGACTACCTTACTCGAAATGGGCAAGGCCAGTAGGGGAGTAGGCATGTAAGGAGGTTCTCGGGTTGATTTTGCTGCGATAGCGGTCAGACGGGGGATTCCTACAATTGCTCTTCCCATAAACTGTTGCGGGTTTTCAGAACCTAGTGGAACTTTGTAAAGGCCTCGTAGTGTTACCTTGCCTCGTCTCCTCATAGTGGTACAACCTCTGCAGAGTGTAAAACTGGTATACTAGCCGTGATCGTGGTCATGAGCAGCTCAGGACTCTCGCATGATTAAATTATGGAACTAAATTCAATTTATCATTTGCATTGTATGAGATTATTTATTAATTTTGTTCTATTATTCTTATTATGGTTGGTATTCACTTACATTTAGTAACTGCTAATAAAATTTGACCAACTTATTAAAGCAATTGTCAGCTTTAACCTCTATTGTTGATCAGCCTTACACATCACATGAACTCCCACCTTTGGTGAGTTTATGCACATTATTCCCCACAACTTGTTAAGCGATGAACATGTGTGAGCTCACCCTTGCTGTCTCACACCCCCACAGGAGAAGAACAGGTGGTTCAAGAGGAGCCACACAACGAGGAGTTCGACTTGATCTAGGTTGCGTCTCCCAGTTGACTTATTGGCGCCAAGGATGGATTTTAGTTCGTTTTATATTTATTTTTTATTTTGTAAGACTTCCGCTATGTAATAAGTACTCTAATGTTATTGTGACATTTATCTCTATACACTCTGTTATTATATGTGTTGTCTTCTTTGACGTATATGTGAGATGTATCCGGCTTTGTCCCTTAAATCCGGGTGTAACACATCCCGTCTATGGTGCAAAGTTATGTCAACACCCGAGCTCCCAATCATGCCCACTCACAATAGCTACCTTAGCTGCTATTGTTGTTGTATCCCTTTGAGCTGGGCTCCCTCTACCACTGGCCTCCTGCCACCGATTGAGCGCGTGCGGTGGTGGGTCCTCGCGTCAATGCAGCCACAACGTCCAGCCCTGCCTGCAGTGGTGCAACTGCTACCTCAACGCGTATGGCCCCGCCCGCAGAGGTGCGGGAGAAGGTGTAGCTGGCGACCAAGTTTGGCATACGTGCGGACATAGATGACTTCCTCGCAGTGCAGGCTCGTCGCCCACCCTCCTACACTTCTCTTGATCTTTGCTTGGTGGGCGATATTGTGGGTCCTGTTGATTACGTTTTGGTTTTGGGAATGTATTAGAGGTTTTGGGAATGTATTGGGAGCGGGGAAATATTTCCCGAGCGAAATCCAGTGAATCTCGACGTTTTTTCTCGTTCCCGGTGCTCAGCGATTTATGGATCCTGATGAAAAATTTTGTTTCAAAATTTGAATTAAAAGTCAAAAAAATGTGTTGAAAAATTTGTGGTTTTAGTGCCAAAAACAAAAAAGACTGTAGACCCATTAACCGCTGTCCAACAATTACTCCCGTGGGTGAGCAGCTCGTTCTCCACCTCACTATCCCAGTCGCCCTTAGCGCTCTCCGCTCAGCCTCAGCCATTCTCGGCGCCAAAGCGATGAGATCCACGCTCGGCGCAGCGAATGTCACGAAGAAAGCATTGGGATCCATTGATTTGGTGGCTCAATCGTTGTTAGCAGGAGACGCGGCTCAAGTTAGTTTGCGGACGAGTTTCGTTGAACAAGGAGCGGATCTCGCTAGGTTCTCGCCGAAATATACTGTTTAGCCACCGAGATCTGTTGTTTTTAGCCATAATGGACATGCAGAGGGGATATTTTACTTATTTGGCAACAATATTTAGTGTTCTTACTTAACAGAGGGGATACTTCATATTTTTTAGTTATTTCACAGCAATATTTAGTGGATATTTGTTACATTAGTGAGGCAATAGGTAGTAGATGATAGCTAGGTGATATATTTTGAGGATAACTGTTAGTTCATAGTTGTTATCTCATATTTGTAGCTATATTTGTTACATCCACGACAAAGTTTATATTTCAAGGTTTGCATTGTTGCAGGTAAAATGCTAGACCTAGTGTAGGAGCATGGAGAGAATACTGGTCAAGGTTTCAGGTGCAAGTATTGTCTTGAAGGAAATAGTGATGGCGGTGCTACTCGTTTCAAGGAGCATTTAGCACATCGAGGGAAGGATGCAAAGAATTGTCCATCTGTTCCTCCTAAAGTAAACACATTCTTTACTGGTGAGGTAGACAAGATAGGAAAATAAGATGCAAATGATTGGGTAGATACAACAGATGGATGAAGCAACAAGAACTTATTATGGTGAAGAACAGGGTGATGATTATGATGCTGAACTTCAGGTTGCTCTA
Source organism: Zea luxurians (assembly GCA_029449295.1). Taxonomy (NCBI): domain Eukaryota; kingdom Viridiplantae; phylum Streptophyta; class Magnoliopsida; order Poales; family Poaceae; genus Zea; species Zea luxurians. The sequence goes on from JAOPSE010000128.1 coordinate 669,042, forward strand.
TGAAAGTCGCCTAGAGGGGGGTGAATAGACGAAACCTGAAATTTATAAACTTTGAACATGCACTTTACCCATGATTAGGGTTAGAAATAAATAATGTTGAATTATGGAGTGTGAAAGATAGTTCTTCTTGCTATGAGTTGCTCAATCAATGCGGATAACTTTGGGAGCCAACTCAAATCAATATGAGCAAGAGAACTTTAGAGAGAGAGAGGAGAAAGGAGAAACAAATCAAGTGAAGATCAACACAAGTGAACACGATGATTTGTTTCCCGAGGTTCGGTTCCAAAGAACCTACTCCCCGTTGAGGAGGCCACAAAGGCCGGGTCTATTCCAACCCTTTCCCTCTCTCAATCGGTCACTTAGACCGGTCGAGTGTTTCTTCTTAATCACACGGGTCACTAAGATCCCACAAGGATCACCACACAATTAGGTGTCTCTCGCTTGCTTTACAAAGCACTTGGAAAGTTTAGAATGAGAAGAAGATAGCAACCAAGCAACAAGAGCAACAAAAGAAACACAAATCCCCCTCTCTCAAGTCACTAAACACTTTTGAGCACTTGACTTCATTTTAGAACTTGGAGAGGATTTGATGCTTTGATTGTGTCTTGGAGTCTATTCTTTTGCTCTAGTATTGAATGAGGAAGTTGGAATGCTTGGATCGCTTGAATGGTGGTGGTTGAGGGGTATTTATAGCCTCAACCACTATTCTAGCCGTTGTTGTCCATGGGCACACCAGACAGTTCGGTGGCGCACCGGACACAGGTTCACTGTCCGGTGCGTGCCACATCAGCCGACCGTTGGGGTTTGGAGCTATTTACCGTTGAAGTCATCTATCTTCTTGCGGCACCGGACAGTCTGGTGCGACCTACCGTCGCAGAGTGTCTTCTGGCTTCTGGTACTACAGACTATGCGCGCAGTTGTGTAGTCGATCATTGGGCGAAGTTGACCGTTCCTCTGTTGTCTCACCAGATAGTCCGGTGGCACACCGGACAGTCCGATGAATTTTAGTGGATGAGTGCTGAGAAAACCTAAGAGCGGCTAGTTCACGAGGTGCTCAGTCAGGGCACCGGACAGTGTCCGGTGCGCCACTGACTGCACCAGATCGTGTATGCTCCAAACTTTGTAGAATTCCCTCAAGTCTTTTTATTTGTATGTTTATGTTGAACTTTATGCACATGAGAAAAACATCCACTAGGCAAACTAGTTAGTCCATATGGTTTTTGATGGACGTCAAACACCAAAATTGATTATAGGAAATGTTGAGGCCATTTCCCTTTCAATCTCCCCCTTTTTGGTGATTGATGCCAACACAAAACAAAGCAAATACAAAGTATAGAAATGTAACTAGTTTGCAATTTGTCAGATGTGCATAAGTTACTTTGAAATGAAAGCGGTTTTAAACATATATGGTTGCTTTGATCTAGTTTAACATTTTGGACCACGTTTGCACCACTCAGCTTGTTTTTGCAAATCTTTTGAAAAAGCCATTTCAAATTCTTTTGCAAATAGCCAATGGTATAAGAATATGATTTCAAAAGGCATTTTCAAGTTTTTAAAAAATTGTCCCCCTGTTTCAAATGCTTTTCCTTTGGCTAAATAAAAGCTCCCCTAAAGAAGTTCTCCCCTTAGTTGTCAAGAGGATTTTTACAATTTGAATAATCTCTCCCCTTTGTGAAACAATTTTTAGAAAATAGGGTGGTGGTGCGGTCCTTTTTCTTTGGGCCTATTACTCTCTCCCCCTGTGGCATTAAGCGCCAAAAATGAAGAGAACTAGAGACCGTTTTCAAGAAACATAGGAATGTAAATTCATGAGTAGGGCAAAGTATAAATGATATCGATAGAGTTGTAGTGGAACCCTTACCTTTGTCGAATAATCCATTTCCCTTTCAATCTAAGACTAAGGAGAGTAATACACTTGGAAGCATATTAGTCTTAGCTTTGGCACAAGAAGAATAAGAAATATGCATTTGTACCAAGTGAAAGAAACATGATCAAAGGTATATAAATGAGCAATGTGTACAAGATTTCAATCAAAGTTCCAAGAATCGAGGATATTGAGTTCATTCCTAAGCTTGCTAAAAGTCTTTTCATCCAGGGGCTTGGTGAAGATATCGGCTAATTGGTTGTGGGTGCTAACATAGGCAATTTTGATATCCCCTTTTGTTGGTGATCTCTCAAAAAGTGATACCGGATGTCTATGTGTTTAGTGCGGCTGTGTTCAACGGGATTATCCACCATGCAAATTGCACTCTCATTATCACATAGAAGAGGGACTTTGCTCAACTTGTAGGCATAGTCCCTAAGGGTTTGCCTCATCCAGAGTAATTGTGCACAACAATGTCCTGCAGCAATATACTCAGCTTTGACTATCGATAGAGCTACTGAGTTTTGTTTCTTTGAAGCCCAAGACACCAGGGATCTTCCTAGAAACTAATAATTCCCTGATGTTCTCTTCCTATTAATTTTACATCCGGCATAATCAGCATCAGAATACCCAATTAGATCAAAGGTAGATCCCTTGGTGTACCATAGCCCAAACTTAGGAGTATAAACTAAATATCTCATGATTCTTTTCATGGCCCCAAGGTGAACATCCTTAGGATTTGCCTGGAACCTTGCACACATGCATACTAAAAGAATAATATCCGGTCGTGAAGCACATAAGTAGAGTAAAGAACCTATCATCGACCGGTATACCTTTTGATCTACATATTTACCTCCTATGTCGAGGTTGAGATGCCCATTTGTTCCCATGGGTGTCTTGATGGGTTTGGCATTCTTCATTCCAAACTTCTTGAGTATATCTTGAATGTACTTAGTTTGGCAGATGAAGGTGCCCTCTTGGAGTTGCTTGATTTGGAATTGTTGGGGGCTTGTTCTCAAATGCTAAGAGTTAAGAACAAGGCAACACAGAAAATGTTAAATACTAAGGTCCTTCGTCCTCCATTTCGTTATATCCCTTCGGGACATAAGGAACTTCGGACGAAGGTTACGAAAGATGTACCTTCGTAAACATAATAACGTAGGGTAAAGCATTCATATAAATCATGAGGTATAAAATGGACATTCAAATGTTAACATAGAATCATTTCCATTTCTATTAATACGAATGAATATAAATGACAGATGTACCTTCGATCTTGAGGAAGGCAGGAGTACAATTGTGATGCGAAGGCAACTGACAGGTTCGCGTGAACAGTACAGAGGTACTGTTCATCTATTTATAGGCACAGGTCGCAGCCTGTGACAAATTACAATTATGCCCCTTACAAAAGTTTACAACATTGACTCAGACCTCTTATGGATAAGAAAGTCATTCTATTTCTATGTCGGTTTGTAACGCCGAAGCTCCATAAAAAGGAACCTTCGGCCATCTTTTGGAGACGACTTCAGCCGAAGTTGCCTCTTCGTGTGGGACCTTCGGCGCACCGAAGCACGACCCCAACAGTAGCCCCTTTCGCGGTGCTAGATCGTTTTTCGTAACGAGCTTGACCCGTGAAAAAAGCCTCTTCAGCTTCGGGAAGCCGAAGGTCCAAAAAACACCTTCCCTGAGCTCGTTGCAGAGAAACGATCCGGCTCCCGAGCGCGTGCCAGGTCCACCTTGCAGAGTTACTGTTTGATCCTTGCGGTCCACTGTACAGCGAGTACGAGTGACCGCCCGTCTGGTGTAAAAATCTTGCCGCTTCGCCTTCTTACCTGCAGCACTATATAAACAAACGGGTAGGTGTGAAGTTACCACAGCATTTATTGCTATTTGCACTGTTTTGCTGCCAAAATTTTCCACCATAGCCGAAGCTTGACTCCCAGAATCGAACGAAGGTCAGTCTCGACGTCTGCTTCGTCAGAAAGGAGAGCTTCGGAGAAAAGAAAAAAGAAAAAAGTTTCTGACTTCCCCAAACTCAGAATTAAATGGCGAGAGTGCGATCTACTGCCAAAGTTGTACGTGAGGGAGACGAAGCCGAAGGCTCGGACACTGTGCCCATGTCCGAAGCGATGCAGCGCTCCGGTCTAGTGACTGCGGAAGAAAGGCCTGCTGCCGAAGCAAACCCGACAACAGCCGAAGAAGAAGAAGAGAACATCGATGGGACTGACTCCGAAGATGACTACCACATTGCCATGCCCAGCAAGCCCAGTCACCTGGATTTTGGGAAATCAACTGTTTCAAAAGCTGATCTTTCGAAGATGGTGAAAGCAGGTTATTTCAATGAAGATCAGAAGAAGCTACTCCGCTTCGGGGGAGAAGAAACCACCCCGAAGCCAGGGAAGGATGAGATTGTTATCTTCAAGAGCTTTTTAAAGGCTGGGCTGAGATTTCCTCTGCACAATATTATTGCAGAGATATTGAGGAGGTTTGGTATCTACTTTCATCAATTGACTCCTAACGCCATCGTTAGGCTCAATGTTTATATCTGGGCCCTTCGAAGCCAGGCCGTGGAACCGTTTGCTGACAGCTTCTGCCGAGTTCACGAATTACACTACCAAACAAAGGCCAGAAAAGATGGGCTACATGATAATTTCGGTTGCTATAATTTTGCCTACCGGAAGACAACAAAATGTCCTGTCATCAGCTACCGAAGCAAATGGCCAGCAGGCTGGAAATCTGAATGGTTTTATGTAAAAGTTGACGAAGACAGAGAAAAATTGGTACAAAGCCCTTTGGAGTTAATCTTCGGAGAGACGAGGCCACGATGCCGCATCGGCGATCTAAAAGGTCCCACCTGGGCTGCTCTGGGTGAATTTGAAATCATTTCAAAACATATTGGCACCAGGGATCTAGTTCAGGAATTTTTGGCATTCAGAGTTTTCCCTACTCTAAAAGAGTGGGAAATGCCGAAGCTGGAGGGAGAGAAGAAGAAGGGGGAGCTTGTCCGGCTGCCCTACCACTTCAAGTTTAAGAAGTACTTTAAGAAACCCTGCAAAGAGTGGTTAGACACAGTTGAGACAATGTGCAATGAAATCTTGGGGAATTACTCCAAAAAAGAGGATCAATTAATGACAGCGGCCTTCGGCACCCGACCGAAGCGAAGACTAAACCGAGTATTCGATGCCCTGGGCTTCGAGTACCCAGACTATGAGCAGTTGAACAAGGGTGCCGAGGGCCACAAAAGAAAAAGAGTAGCTGAAATTCTGACAAAGGATGAAGAGCAACCAGCAGCAGAGAAGAAAATTCCGAAGAAAAGGAAAATATCAACTCCGAAACGGAAAATATCCGAAGAAGAGAGGACCCCCACACCGCCTTCTACCAGCGACGTGGAAGAAATTTTAAAGGTAATGACTGAACCCATGCCCACGAAGCTAAGTCCATTAGGGCTCCAACTGACGAAGCTTTTTCAAAAGGTGGACGAGCCGGATCAGACGAAGATAAGCAAACCCAAACGGCAAAGAATCATTGCGGTAACTGAAGTTATCGATAAGACACCGCCAAGAGCGTCAGTTCAGAAAACAGCAGCTGCCGAAAGCACCAAAAACGTCGAAGTCGCACCTTCGGAGGTCGCGGCTACCGAAGCCGCTACAGCCGAAGATGTTAATTTAGAAACAACCATTGAGGATATTAACAAAATTTTGGAAGACATAGATGCAGAAGAAGCTGGTGTTGCTACTGAAAAATCCATGGCCACAGTGCCTGAAAAAGGAAAAGAAATAGCCGAAGATACTTCGGATGACGAAGCCTACTCCTTTCAGAATTTAATTGGGCAAAAACTGACGAAGGACGAAATAGAAGAACTTAAAGACTATGCCAAATCTTGCGGCTACAAGTCAGGTGCCCTCCTATTTGGAGGTGTAGACGATGAAAAACTAGGCTGCATTCGAGACCAGACTGGAGCTAAGGTAATCGGTACTCTATCAAAGAGTATCGGTTTTCCGAAGCTAGAGACAGACATCAGCCGCTACCGACGACAACATATCGTCGGCAGCTTATTTTATTCTAACTTCAGGGTAAACAACCTTTTCTCTGGTTTTTATTGCTGTTAACAATGAAAATATTACTAATATAAGTTGTTTCTGTACAGAGCATGCTACTGAGCAAAGCTCTGAAGATGCAACAAGACTTGGAGGACAAAAAGCACGAAGCTATAATTGAAAACTTAGAAAGCAAAATAAAAGAGCAATCTGCCATCATTGAAAAGAAAGACTTCGAGCTCCAATCGGCCGAAGGCTTACTGGCTGAGACTGAGGCTAAATTATCAGAGTTGAATTCGAAGCTTATCAATCAATCAAAACAATTCGATCAGGAGAAGCTAGAACTGAATTCGAAGCTTAAAGCCGAAGTCCAGACCAGCTCAGAGTTGAAGAAAACATTAACAAGCCTTCAAGACAAATGCTTGAACTTTGGCAATAATTGCATTGGACGATTAAAGAAGATATTTTACTCTGTTGGAGCCAGCAGCGGGAAATTTAACCCTTCAGCGGAAAATTTACCCCAGGCCTTCAAACATATTGAAGCTGAAATCGAAGAGCTTGACGAAGTTATAGCCGGGCACGGCGACTTCTGTGCCTGGGTAGCTTCTCGAGGTACCGCTGCTGCATTTCTGAAGGCCGGCTGCGAACATGGAAAAATTGTCAACAGGCCCAACTTCACCTTATCTCCATCAATCCTGGATGATATGCCTGACCTCGCCCGAAGTATCTCCAATAGATTTATAAAAATGATATGGACAAAAGGCGGGCGGGAGAAGGCTGGAGACGAAGCCCGAAGTCATCTTGAACCAGTAAGAAATGATATTTTGTACTTACCTTTTCCTTTGGACTTGATTTTTACTCACGATTCCTTGATTCATGTAGGATGACGAAGGTGAAGATAATGCCTAAGATATGTCGCCGAAGCTGTCGCCGAAGCTGAAGCTTAACGAAGATTAGTAGAAGTGTGCTATAGAGAAACTCAGGATAATTTTGTAACAACTCTTGTAAATAGAATTAAACTGTTCTTCAAGGAACTTTGTACATACCTTGTAATATATTCTTACCCTTCGATTGAGGCGCTTTGATGTGGACGAAATCAGTATTTTGAGCCGAAGGCGAAAAAAACACCTTCCCTTCTTTTCGTACACAACAAAGCATAAAAACAATTCTTCTTTTTGCCGAGCAACGAAGCTTTTCTCTTTTGTACACAACTTAGCGTAACAAATCATAAAAAATCACTTCTCCGAAACTTTTCTTTTACATATCTAATCATAAAAAACCACTTCGCCGAAGCTTTTTCTTTTTGCCGAAGCAACCACTTGGGAACACAAATGCTATGAATGAATGCTTATGCATGCAAATGCCATGATGTAATGTAATGTGCGAATGAATGTCCGAAGCGTATGTCCGAAGCCACATTGTAGCCGTTACTTCCTTAGAAACAACCACACATTAGCTCTGCATTCCCTTAGGAACGACTTCGGAGCCTCTTCGCCTTTTACTTAGGCAATATCAGCGTTGACTTTTCGCTGTAAGCTCTGCATCCCCTTAGGGACGTCTTTGGAGCTTCTTCGCCTTTTACTTAGACGGTATAAGCTCTGCATTCCCTTGGGAACGACTTTGGAGCTTCTTCGCCTTTTACTTTCGGCGGAATCAGCGTTGACTTTTCGCTGTGAGCTCTGCATCCCCTTAGGGACGTCTTCGGAGCTTTTTTTCTCTTTTTCAGTTTCGGCACTCGATGGTGCGCTCTCAGCTTTTACATTTACATTCTTTGGGGGATTTTGCTCTTATAAAACTAAAAAGGAAAATTACATATGATGGCCCCATTAAAAACCTTTCTCCCCCTTTAGAAAGGAAAAGGGTGCCATGAAAAAAGAAAAGAAGGAACATAAAAAATTACATCGAGTTATACATAAAATCGCCGAAGCTCATCCGCATTCCAAGATCTTGGAATTTCATTGCCATCCATGTCCTTCAGTCTGTACGAACCAGGCCTTGACGAAGATGCTACTAAGAAAGGCCCTTCCCATTTCAATTGCAGCTTGCCCACTGTATCTGGGTTGGCTACTCTCCGAAGCACCAAGTGTCCCGGCTCAATATTTTTTAGCCGGACCTTTCTATCTCGCCATTTAACTGTTTCGGCCTGGTATTTATTGATATTCTCCACGGCTTGAAGCCTGATTCCTTCTAAGGCATCTTTTTCCACGAGACAAGTATCTTCGGGACTTGGTTCTGCCGAAGCTACCACTCTTATTGATCCAGCTTTAGCTTCTTCTGGAGTTATTGCTTCGTCACCAAATAACAACTTAAATGGGGTAAAGCCTGTAGACCTTGATGTTGTTGTGTTATGGCTCCACACCACTTTGGTCAACTGATCCGGCCATTTTCCCCTTGGTTGATTAAAGATTAGCTTCATTATTCCTGTCATTATGATGCCGTTGGCCCTTTCAACAAGCCCATTCGACTCCGGATGCCTAACTGATGCAAAATGGATCTTCGTGCCAATCTGATCACAGAAATTTCTGAAATCTTCGGAGTCGAACTGTGTTCCATTATCTACAGTGATAGCCTTCGGCACTCCGAAGCGACAGACAATACTTTGCCAGAAAAATTTTTGGACAGTGGCCGAAGTTATTGTGGCTAATGGCTTCGCCTCAATCCACTTGGAAAAATACTCCACAGCTACTATAACATATTTTAGGTTCCCTTGGGCCGGTGGCAATGGACCCAACAAGTCGAGGCCCCACCTTTGCAATGGCCAGATGGGTTGTATTAGCTGTGTTAAGGACGAAGGTTGCTTTTGATCTCTTGCACATTTTTGACAACCTTCGCACTTTTGAACTAACTCCGCTGCATCCGAAGCTGCCTTCGGCCAATAAAATCCTTGGCGGAACACTTTTCCAAGTAACGGCCTGGATCCGATGTGGGATCCGCACAGGCCTGCATGTATCTCCTTCATCAACTCTATACCTTCGGCCCTAGACAAGCACTTGAGCAGCGGGGCACAAACTCCATGCTTGTATAACTCCCCTTCTATCATGACATAAGGACGAGCTCTTGCCTCTATCCTCTTATTATAAGCTTCGTCATCTGATAGAAAGTTTCCCTGAAGGTAAGAGATTATTTCTGTTCTCCAATCTTCACTGTAGACAGGAGAAATGTTAAGGACTGCTCTTTCAAGTAGCTCCACTGAAGGTGCCTTTATTGTTTCGAAGAACACGTCCGAAGGTAGCGGCAGCCCCTGTGCTGCAGACTTGGCTAATAAATCAGCATGCTCATTTTGTCCTCGAGGGATATTCTTAACAGAAAATCCTTCGAAGGAAGCTTCGATCCTTCGGACCGTGTCTAGGTATTTTTCAAGCTTCGGGTCCTTAGCCTTGCAACTTTTATCAATATGACCCGAAACAACCTGGGAATCAGTTTTAAGAATTGCCCTTCTGATCCCCATTGCCTTTAGTTTCCGAAGACCCAGGAGCAAAGCTTCGTACTCAGCGATATTATTTGTGCAGCTGAAGTCAAGTCTTGCTGCATAGCAAGTTTTAACCTTGGATGGTGAGACCAAAACAGCAGCTGCACCTGCTCCGAAGGTTCCCCAAGAGCCATCGCAAAACACTGTCCATGCTTCGGCATCTTTATTCGCTTCTTCGTCCTGAGCCCCTGGCGTCCAGTCGGCAATGAAATCTGCCAATGCTTGAGACTGGATTGAGGATCTATGCACATAATCAATGTAAAATTCATTGAGTTCTGCAGCCCATTTTCCAATACGCCCAGTAGCTTCTCTATTCCTCATGATGTCCTTCAATGGCTGCGAAGAAGGAACAATAATGTTGAATGCCTGAAAGTAATGCCGAAGCTTCCTGGATGCCATTAAAACGGCATACAACACCTTCTCCAGCTCTGTATAATTTTTCTTTGAGACACTGAGGACCTTAGACACAAAATATACTGGGACCTGCTTCTTGACTTGTCCATCAAACTTCTCCTGAACAAGTGCCGCACTTACCGCTGAGTGCGAAGCTGCCACATACAACAACAGAGGAGCCCCTGGCGTTGGTGGAGTTAATGTTGTGAGATCTATTAAGTATTGCTTCAGCTCTTCGAAGGCTTTTTGTTGACTTGGGCCCCATTGAAAGACTTCAGCTGACTTCAGCACCTCGAAGAATGGTAAGTTTCTTTCTGCTGATCTGGATATAAATCTGTTGAGAGATGCCAGCCTTCCTGTCAATCTTTGGGCCCCCTTTCTTGTGGTTGGTGGCTCCATTCGAAGTATAGCTTCGATTTTATTTGGGTTAGCTTCGATTCCCTTCGTTGAAACCAAACATCCAAGAAATTTGCCCTTCTTCACTCCGAAGACACATTTTTCTGGATTCAGCTTCAGACCAGCCTGTCTGAAGCTGGCGAAGGTCTCCTGCAAATCAGCAATATGATTTTCTTGCTTCGTGCTCTTTACGATGATGTCATCAACATAGGTCAACACATTTCTGCCTATCTGAGATTGGAGAACCTTCGCAGTCATTCTGCTGAAACTCCCTCCAGCATTCTTGAGCCCCTCAGGCATCCGAAGATAGCAATATGTGCCACTTGGGGTTATGAAGCTAGTCTTCGGCTCATCTTCCTTCTTCATCCAGATTTGATGATAGCCTGAGTAGCAGTCCAGGAGACTCATGAGCTCCGAAGAAGCTGCTGCATCAACTAAAGAATCTATCCTTGGCAGCGGGAATTCATCCTTCGGACAAGCCTTGTTGAGATCTGTGAAATCAATACACATTCTCCACTTGCCATTGGCCTTCTTCACCATAACAGTGTTAGCTAGCCACTCTGGGTACTTCACTTCTCTGATAACTCCTGCACTGAGGAGTCTTTTCACTTCATTGCGAGCCCCTTCGGCCTTATCATCAGACATTTTCCGAAGCCTCTGCTTTCGGGGTCTGAAGGATGGATCAACATTAAGCGAATGTTCAATAACATCCCGATTTACTCCACAGAGATCATTGGCTGACCAAGCAAAGACATCTTTGTTGTTGAATAAAAACCTTATCAAGGTTTTCTCCTGGTCTTCAGATAGTTGCGAGCCCAACAACACCTTCTGCTCTGCTATGTCTTCACACAATAACATAGGCTTCGGCTGATCCGCTGAAGCTGCCTTCTCCCTCCTGAATTTGTACTGTTCACAAGCTTCAGCTCCATCTATATTATGGATTGCCTTGGAGTCAGTCCAGCTTCCTTCGGCCCTTCTAGCAGCTTCCTGGCTTCCATGAATAGCAATAGGTCCTTGGTCCGAAGGTATCTTCATGCAGAGATAAGCTGGGTGAAGAATTGCTTCGAAGGCATTAAGAGTGCCACGGCCGATGATAGCATTGTAAGGATACTCCATGTCAACAATATCAAACACAATTTGCTCAGTCCTTGTGTTGTTGACAAATCCGAAGGTTACCGGCATGGTAATCTTCCCAAGTGCCACAATCTGCCGCCCTCCGAAGCCACAAAGAGGGTGCGTAGCATCATGAATCTTGTCTTCGGGCTCTTGCATTTGTCTGAAGGCTTTAGCAAATATAATGTCAGCTGCACTGCCTGTGTCAACTAGGACATTGTGGACCAGAAATCCTTTGATCACGCAAGAGATAACCATGGCATCATTGTGGGGATAATCCTTAAGCTGAAGGTCTTCCTGAGAGAAGGTAATTGGAATATGGGACCATTTTGACTTGATGAAGGGTCCCTGCACTCCAACATGCTGCACCCTTCTCTGAGCCTCCTTCTTCTGCTTCTTGTTAGCCGGCTCTGAGCAAGAACCGCCTGTTATCGGGAGCACCAGCTTCGAAGCCGAAGCAGCTCCAGCTTGGTTGTTGAACGAAGCCATCAGCTCAGAAAAGTGGAAGTGAGTTCACCGGAGGTGGGCGCCAATGTTGGGGGCTTGTTCTCAAATGCTAAGAGTTAAGAACAAGGCAACACAGAAAATGTTAAATACTAAGGTCCTTCGTCCTCCATTTCGTTATATCCCTTCGGGACATAAGGAACTTCGGACGAAGGTTACGAAAGATGTACCTTCGTAAACATAATAACGTAGGGTAAAGCATTCATATAAATCATGAGGTATAAAATGGACATTCAAATGTTAACATAGAATCATTTCCATTTCTATTAATACGAATGAATATAAATGACAGATGTACCTTCGATCTTGAGGAAGGCAGGAGTACAATTGTGATGCGAAGGCAACTGACAGGTTCGCGTGAACAGTACAGAGGTACTGTTCATCTATTTATAGGCACAGGTCGCAGCCTGTGACAAATTACAATTATGCCCCTTACAAAAGTTTACAACATTGACTCAGACCTCTTATGGATAAGAAAGTCATTCTATTTCTATGTCGGTTTGTAACGCCGAAGCTCCATAAAAAGGAACCTTCGGCCATCTTTTGGAGACGACTTCAGCCGAAGTTGCCTCTTCGTGTGGGACCTTCGGCGCACCGAAGCACGACCCCAACAGGAATCCAAGGAAATACTTCAACTCCCCCATCATGGACATCTCAAATTTCTGTACCATAATCCTACTAAACTCTTCACAAGATGACTTGTTAGTAGACCCAAAGATAATATCATCAACATAAATTTGGCATATAAACAAGTCTTTGTCAATTGTTTTAGTAAAGAGAATAGGATCAGGTTTTCCGACTTTAAAGCCATTATTGAGAAGAAAGTCTCTTAGGCATTCATACCATGCTCTTGGGGCTTGTTTGAGCCCATAAAGCGCCTTTGATAGCTTATAAACATGTGTAGGATACTCACTATCTTCAAAGCCGGGAGGTTGCTCAACATACACCTCTTCCTTGATAGGGCCATTGAGGAAAGCACTCTTCACATCCATTTGATATAACTTAAAGCCATGGTAAGTAACATAGGCAAGTAATATACGAATTGACTCAAGCCTAGCTATGGGTGCATAGGTTTCATCAAAATCCAAACCTTTGACTTGTGAATATCCTTTGGCAACAAGTCGGGCTTTGTTCCTAGTCACCACACCATGCTCATCTTGTTTGTTGTGGAATACCCACTTGGTACCTACAACATTTTGGTTAGGACGTGGAACTAAATGCCATACCTCATTCCTCGTGAAGTTGTTGAGCCCCTCTTGCATTGCCATTACCCAGTCCGGATCTCTTAGTGCATCCTCTATCCTGTATGGCTCAATAGAAGACACAAAAGAGTAATGTTCTAAAAAATGAGAAACTTGAGATTGAGTGGTTACCCCCTTATGGATGTCACCAAGAATGGAGTTGATGGGGTGATGCCTTTGAATTGCTTGGTGGACTCTTGGGTGTGGTGGTCTTTGATCCTGAATTTCTTGATCATCTTCCTTGTCTTGATCATCTTCATCTCCCCCTTGATCGATGTCCTCCTCTTGAGGTGGCTCATCGTCTTGGTCTTCATCCTCTTCTTCTTGAGCCATTTCCTCATCTTGAGTTGGTGGAGATGCTTGTATGGAAGATGATGGTTGATCTTGTCCTTGTGAAGGCTCTTCGGATTCTTTTGGACACACATCCCCAATGGACATGTTCCTTAGCGTGACGCATGGAGCCTCTTCATCATATAATTCATCAAGATCAATTTGCTCCACTTGGGAGTCATCAGTCTCATCAAACACAATGTCACAAGAAACTTCAACTAATCCAGTGGATTTGTTGAAGACTCTATATGCCCTTGTGTTTGAGTCATAACCAAGTAAAAAGCCTTCTACTGCTTTAGGAGCAAATTTAGAACTTCTACCTCTCTTAATAAGAATAAATCATTTTCTCCCAAAAACTCTAAAATAAGAAACATTGGGCTTTTTACCGGAGAGGAGTTCATATGATGTTTTCTTGATGATTCGGTGAAGGTAGAGTCGGTTGATGGAGTAGCAATCGGTGTTAATCGCCTCCACCCAAAACCGATCCGGAGTCTTGTACTCATCAAACATGGTCCTTGCCATATCCAAGAGAGTTCTATTCTTTCTCTCCACAACACTGTTTCGTTGAGGTGTATAGGGAGAAGAGAACTCATGCTTGATGCCCTCCTCCTCAAGAAATCCTTCAATTTGAACGTTCTTGAACTCTGTTCCATAGTCGCTTCTAATCTTCTTGATTCTCAATCCGAACTCATTTTGAGCCTGTCTCAAGAATCTCTTTAATGTCTCTTGGGTTTGAGATTTTTCCTGCAAAAAGAATACCCAAGTGAAGCGATAATAATCATCCACAATAACAAGACAATACTTACACCCACCGATGCTTATGTAAGCAATCGGGCCGAATAGATCCATATGGAGTAGCTCAAGTGGCCTCTCGGTCGTTATGATGTTCTTGTGTGGATGTTGAGCTCCAACCCACTTCCCTGCTTGACATGCGCTACAAATCCTATCTTTCTCAAAATAAACATTTTTTAGTCCTAAAATGTGCTCCCCTTTAGAAGTTTGTGAATATTCTTCATTCCAATATGAGCAAGTCGGCGATGCTAGAGCCAGCCCATGTTAGTATTAGCAATTAAGCAAGTGTCTAGTTCAACATTGTTATCATTGAAATCAACGAAATATAGCTGACCATCTAACACTCCCTTAAAAGCTATTGAATCATCACTTCTTCTAAAGACGGTGTCGGGTACCATAATTAGGGGTACCCCCAACACTCCTAATCGTGGCTGGTAAACACCCTCAGACCAACTGACGGGTGCGGTTCAATCCAAGACTTCGTCTACCCGAGGGACGCGATCTCACCCGAGCCCAGCCTCGGGTTGGAACAGTAGTCCCGGACGAGTTCACGCCTCGCCCGAGGGCCTCCTCAGGCAACGGGCGCCCCCTCGGCACTCCCGAGGCCTGGCTCGGGCAGGCTTCGTTGTGAAGCAACCTTGGCCAGACCGCCTCACCAACCGACCACTTCGCAGGCGCATTAAATGCAGGGGATGCCTGACGCCGTATCCTGACACACGCGCCTCAGTCGGCCAGGCCGAAGTGACCGCAGTCACTTCGCCCCTCTTCTTTACTGTCCGATATGACAGGAAAACAGCGCCGCTCGCTCCGCTTCGACTGCCATGTCAGCCGCCCTGGCAACGACTGACGACAAGTCACGATCAACCACCGAGTTCAGCCTCGGGCGCAACAGGAAGCTCCACCTCGCCTGACCTCAGGCTCCAGCCTCAGGAGGAGGTCTCCGCCTCGCCCGACCCCCGGACTCGGCCTCGACCCCGGTCTCGGGAGGAATCGCGTCCTCGCCCGACCCCGGCCTCGGCCTCAAGAGAAGTCTCCGCCTCGACCGACCCTGAGCTCGGACTGATCGCGCTAATAGGGGATGCATCATTTCCCTATTCCTAGCCAGCTCAGGCTACAAGGAACAAGACCGGCGTCCCATCTGGCTTACCCTGGCGACGGGTAATGATGGTGCCCCGCGTGCGCCATGACGCTGGTGGCTCTCAACCCCTTACGACAGCAAGGAGACATCAGCAGGATCCTCACCGCGCTGCTAGCTGTGCTCCTACAGGACTCAGGCGCTCCTCCGGTGGCCACACCATCACATGTACAGGGCCCAAGCTCTCCCCCAACGGCCACGTTGGCATGTACACAGGGCTTAGGCACTCCACTGCCGGACACGTTAGCGCATAGCTATGCCCCCCATTGTACCTCTGGACTCTCTCCTTGCCTCTATAAAAGGGAGGTCCAGGGCCACCCTGAGGGGGGTTCGCGCGAGGGAAGCGGCAGACGAGCTCCGTGTCCCCCTCTCTCTCACGCGATGCGCTTGTAACCCCTACTGCGAGCGGCACCCCTGGTGTAGGATAATACAAGGCTTGTCCCACCTCTTGTGTTCCATCCCGTGCCAACCCATCTGGGCAGGGACACGCAGCGACAATTCACTCGTCGGTCCAGGGACCCCCCGGGGTCGAAACGCCAATAGTTGGTGCGCCAGGTAGGGGCCTGCTGCGTGTTAACGAACACCTTCCTGTTGAGTTCCAGATGGGGAGTCTTCAGCAACCTCTCCAGCCCAGGACGGTGCTCCGCTTCGGGAGACTCGAGTTCATGTCCCTCGACGGCAGCTACGACATGGTACTCCTCCCCCCGCGGCGTGACGACAACGACGGTCTCCGACTCGCCCGGCGGCGGCGAGCTCTACGACAGCATCTCCCCGCGGCAGAAGAGGAGCACTCCGGTCGTCCCCGCCACCCCCCTCGTCGGAGGAGGCAGAGACGAGGCAACCATGGCCACGCAGGAGGCAGCACCTTGTCGGTTGTCGCACCAGAGCGAGTCGACAACGCCGGCACTGCCCCGGGGGACATGTTGGACATTGCCCTCGCACCTGAGGCGATGGCGGGTGTCACTTCCCCGCGACGTGTCAGCCCCAAGCGGACTGATGACGCCAGCACCCTCGCAAAGGACCTGCTGGGCGTTACCCTTGTACCTAAGATGACGGTGTGCTCCGCCCCCAAAGCGACTTCACCACCATCCAACGACCAAGTGGTACCGTCCGTTTTCCACCCCGTACCTTTTCGGTTCAGCTTCGATCCACCTAGCGACCCTGCTATGGTGAGCGCCTTCGTAAAGGCGTATCCAAACCTTCCGAGGTACCACATGTGGTTGACCTGGGACCAACTGACAACTGTCTCAACCTTCGGACCGGCGGGTTCTGAGGAAGAGGACGACCCCGACTCTGGTTGGGATTTCTCTGCCCTCAATGACCCCGGTGCCATGCGGGGCTTCATGTCCGCATGTGACCACTGCCTCTCTAGTTGTTCTGACGATGGCCATGACCTTGACGATGAGGGTTACGGCCCAAGTCACGAATGTTTCCACGTCGATCTGGGAGATCACAACGAAGGCAACCACCTCGGTATGCCAGAGGCTGACGATCCCCCAGGGCCCGCATCTCGCGTTGACATCCCGCGGGAGCTAGCTGTGGTCCCAGTCCCTGCGGGGGGTTAGGACATACAGCTCGAGCAAATCCGTGATATGTAGGCCCGAGTCGACGGGGAAGCAGGCCGGCTTGTACAGCTCCGACAGAACATCGAACAGGAGTGGGTAGGTCGAACACTCGCCGGAGAAGCTTGTCACCGGCCCCAAGACATCCGGCGCCACATCGTCGACAATGCCAGGGCAGCGCTGCCCCCGACCGTCAGCGGGTCTAGCCAGGACCTAGCTGCAGCGGTGATGCTGCTTCGAGCCATGCTAGAGCCATCCACCACCGAGGGACGGCGTATCCAGGGCGAACTCAAGAATCTCCTAGAAGGCGCCGCGGTTCGACGAGCCGAGAGCTCCGCCTCCCGCAGGCGAGCTGACCCCTCGGAGCATCACGCGGTGTACTCCCGGTGCATTCGGGAAGCCTCGGTCCATCCCGAGCGTACGCGGGATGAGGCGCCCGCCGCCCGGGAACGCCTCGGCAACGAGCACCACCATCTCGACCATCGAGCCCGCCTCGATGAGAAGCTGCGCCGAGGCTACCATCCTAGGCGCGGGGGACGCTGCAACAGTGAGGAGGATCGCAGTCCTTCGCTCGAACCACCCGGTCCGCGAGTCTTCAGCCGGGCCATACGACGAGCGCCGTTCCCTGCCTGTTTTCGAGCCCCGACTACTTTTACCAAGTACTCGGGGGAGACGAGGCCGGAGCTGTGGCTCACAGACTACCGACTGGCATGCCAATTGGGAGGGGCGGATGATGACAACCTCATCATCCGTAATCTACCCCTTTTCCTCTCCGACGCCGCCCGAGCCTGGCTAGAGCATCTGCCTCCCGCGCAGATCTCTGACTGGGACGATCTGGTCAAAGCTTTCGCAGGGAACTTCCAAGGCACTTACGTGCGCCCTAGGAACTCGTGGGACCTCCGAAGCTGCCGCCAGCAGCCAGGGGAGTCCCTCCGAGAGTACATCCGGCGGTTTTCAAAGCAGCGCACCGAGCTGCCCAACGTTACCGACTCGGATGTCATCGGGGCTTTCCTTGCCGGCACCACTTGCCGAGACCTGGTGAGCAAACTGGGGCGCAAGAATCCCACCCGTGCGAGCGAACTGATGGACGTCGCCACCAAGTTCGCCTCGGGTCAAGAGGCGATCGAAGCCATCTTCCGGAAGGACAAGCAGCCTCAGGAGGAGCCAAAGACAGACGCCCCTGAGGCGTCTGCCCAGCGGGGCACGAAGGAGAAGGCTAAAAACAAGTCGCGAGCGAAGCGCGACGCCGCAGACGCGAATCTCGTCGCTGCGGCCGAGCACAGGAACCCTCGAAAACCTCCTGGAGGGGCCAGCGCGTTCGACAAGATGCTCAAAGAGCCGTGCCCCTATCACCTGGGGCCCGTCAAGCACACCCTCGAGGAATGTGTCATGCTCCAGTGCTACTTCCATAAGACCGGGCCCCCGGCGGAGGATGGCAAGGGCCATGACAACGACAAGAAGGAGGGCAGCAAGGAAGAGGGATTCCTGGAAGTCCATAACTGCTTCATGATCTACGGCGGGCAGGCGGCGAACGCCTCGGCTCGGCATCGCAAGCAGGAGCGCCGGGAAGTCTGCTTGGTGAAGGTGGCGGTGCCAGTCTACCTAGACTGGTCCAACAAGCCTATCACCTTTGACCAAGGCAACCACCCCGACTTCGTGCCAAGCCCGGGAAGGTACCCGCTCGTCGTCGATCCGATCATCGGCAATGTTAGGCTCTCCAAGGTCCTCATGGACGGAGGCAACAACCTTAACATCATCTACGCCGAGACCCTGGAACTCTTAGGGGTTGATCGGTCCGAGGTCTGGGCCGGTGCGGCACCCTTCCACGAGATCGCGCCTGGGAAGCAAATCCTACCCCTCAGACGGATCGACTTACCCGTCTGCTTCAGAACTCCCTCTAACTTCCGAAAGGAAGCTCTCACCTTTGAGGTCGTCGGGTTCCGAGGAACCTACCATGCGGTGTTGGGAAGACCATGCTATGCCAAGTTCATGGTCGTCCCCAACTACACCTACCTCAAGCTCAAGATGCCGGGCCCGAATGGAATCATCACCGTCAGATCCACGTACCGTCATGCGTACGAATGCAACGTGGAGTGCGTGGAGTACGCCGAGGCTCTCGCTGAGTCCGAGGCCCTCATCGCTGACCTTGAACGCCTCTCCAAGGAGGCGCCCGACGCAAAGTGGCACGCCGGCAACTTCGAACTAGTTGAGGCGGTCAAGTCCGTCTCTCTCGACCCCAGCAACGACGCCAGCAAGCAAGTTCGGATCGGCTCCAAGCTCGACACCAAATAGGAAGTAGTGCTCGTCGACTTTCTCCGCGCAAACGCCGAAGTCTTTGCGTGGAGTCCCTTGGACATGCCCGGCATACCGAGGGATGTCGCCGAGCACTCACTGGACATCAGAGCTGGAGCCCGACCCGTGAAGCAAACCCTGCACCGTTTCGACGAGGAAAGGCGCAGGGCCATAGGCGAGGAGATCCACAAGCTACTCGCGGCAGGGTTCATCAAAGAGGTATTCCATCCCGAATGGTTAGCTAACCCTATTCTTGTAAGGAAGAAGGATGGGAAATGGAGGATGTGTGTAGACTACACTGGTCTAAACAAAGCATGTCCGAAAGTTCCCTACCCTCTACCTCGCATCGATCAAATCGTGGACTCCACTGCTGGGTGTGAAACCCTGTCATTCCTCGATGCCTACTCAGGCTATCACCAAATCAAGATGAAAGAGTCCGACCAGCTCGCGACTTCTTTCATCACACCTTTTGGCATGTACTGTTACACTACAATGCCATTTGGGTTGAGGAATGCAGGCGCCACTTACCAGAGGTGCATGAACCACGTGTTCGGATAACACATTGGCAGAACGATCGAGGCTTACGTCGACGACATTGTTGTCAAGACGAAGAGAGCCTCCGACCTCCTCTCTGACCTTGAAACGACATTCAAGTGTCTGAGAGCGAAAGGCGTGAAACTCAATCCCGAGAAGTGTGTCTTCGGAGTCCCCGATGCATGCTCCTTGGATTCATCGTTTCCGAGTGGGGCATCGAGGCCAACCCGGAGAAAATCGCGGCCATCACCAACATGGGACCGATCAAAGATTTGAAAGGAGTACAGAGGGTCATGGGATGCCTTGCGGCTCTGAGCCGCTTCATCTCACGCCTTGGCGAGAAAGGCTTGCCTCTGTACCGCCACTTAAGGAAGGCCGAGTGCTTCACTTGGACCCCCGAGGCCGAGGAAGCCCTCGGGAACCTTAAGGCGCTCCTTACGAACACACCCAACCTGGTGCCTCCCGCTGCAGGAGAAGCCCTCTTGATCTACGTAGCCGCGACTACTCAGGTGGTCAGCGCCGTGATCGTAGTTAAGAGACGAGAAGAAGGGCATGCACTACCCATCCAGAGGCCAGTCTACTTCATCAGCGAAGTGCTTTCCGAGACCAAAGTCCGTTACCCACAAATCCAGAAGCTGCTCTACGCAGTGATCCTGACACGGCGAAAGTTGCAACACTACTTCGAGTCTCATCCGGTAACTGTGGTGTCGGCGTTCCGAGACCGGGGGGGTCCCCGAGTCGACGAGTGAGAGTGCCGCGTGCCCCAGCCCAGATGGGTCGAGCGCGTGGGCGAGCGCGAAGGGGGGAGTAGAGCGAGAGGTCGGTGGCCGGAGCCGGGTCGCGACGAGGGAGTCGGAGAATTCCCGCGGCCTTCGTGTTCGTCCCGCGCCCAGGTCGGGTGCGCTTGCAGTAGGGGGTTACAAGCGTCCGCGCGAGGTGAGGGGAGCGAGCGGCCCCGAGAGAGCGCCTGCCCCTGCCCTTCGTCCCCGCGAGGCCAACCTTCTCTAAGAAGGCCCTGGTCCTTCCTTTTATAGTCGTAAGGAGAGGATCCAGGTGTACAAAATGGGGGTGTAGCAAGGTGCTACGTGTCTAGCGAGGGAGAGCTAGCGCCCTAAGTACATGCCAAGGTGGCAGCCGGAGAGATCTTGGCACCCTGTTGGTGTGGCGTCGTGGCTGTTGGAGAAGTAACGGAGCCGGACGGAGGGACAGCTGTCGGAGTGGCTGGGCCCTTGCTGACGTCCTCCTGCTTTCGTAAGGGAGCTGGGAGCCGCCGTCGTCATGGTCTAGTGAGGCGCCATCATTGCCTATCTGGCGGAGCTGGCCAGATGGGACGCCGGTCTTGTTCTCTGTGACCCAAGTCGGCTCAGGGCAGGGTGATGATGACGCTTCCTGTTGACGTGGCGGTCTTGTGTCCTAGGTCGGGCATCGTGGAGGCTCCTCCGAAGTCGAGGTCGAGTCCGTCCTGCAAGACAGAGGCCGAGCCCGAACTCCTGGGTCGGGCGAGGCGGAGGTCGTTCGGCAGAGGCCGAGGCGGAGTCCGAGCCCTGGGTCGGGCGAGGCGGAGTTCGTCGTCTTCCGGGGCCTTAGCCCGAGTCCGAGCCCTGGGTCGGGCGGAGCGGAGTTCGCCGTCTTCCGGGGCCTTAGCCCGAGTCCGAGCCCTGGGTCGGGCGGAGCGGAGTTCACCGTCTTCCGGGGCCTTAGCCCGAGTCCGAGCCCTGGGTCGGGCGGAGCGGAGTTCGCCGTCTTCCGGGGCCTTAGCCCGAGTCCGAGCCCTGGGTCGGGCGGAGCGGAGTTTGGTCGCCCGTCGGTCTTACCTTTTGCGTTAAACGCCCCGGTGACTCGGTCGGTTGGCGCGGTGATTTAGTCAGGGTTACTTCTTATCGAAGGCGGGGCCTCGGGCGAGCCGGTGATGCGTCTGCCGTGAAAGAGGAGACCTCAGGCGAGACGGAGTCATCTTAGGGTCGGCTGCCCTCGCCCGAGGCTAGGCTCGGGCGTGGCGTGATCGAGTCACTCGTATGGACTGATCCCTGACTTAATCAAACCCATCAGGCCTTTGCAGCTTTATGCTGATGGGGGTTACCAGCTGAGAATTAGGCGTCTTGAGGGTACCCCTAATTATGGTCCCCGATAGTAGCCCCCGAGCCTCGAAGAGAGTGTTAACACTCGCTTGGAGGCTTGCGTCGCACTTTTTTGCAAGGGGACCAGCCTTTCTCGGAGGTACTTTGTTCCGGTGGGTGCGCGCGAGCGCACCCGCCGGGTGTAGCCCCCGAGGCCTCGGAGGAGTGGTTTCACTCCTTCGAGGTCTTAATGCCTTGCGTAATGCCTCGGCTGGTCTGGCGGTTCCCTCATGCGAGCAGGGCGTAGCCCAGGTGCACTGTCGGGGCCCAAGTTCTCGGGCTGGTATGTTGACGCTGTCAACGGTTTGGCCGGAGCCGGGTTTGCGAGAGCAGCCCCCGAGCCTCCGCACGGAGCGAGAGGACGATCAGGGACAGACTCGGCTTTTTTATATACGCCCCTACGTCGCCTTTCCGCAAGGAGGAGGGGGGGAGTGCGCCATGTTACCCTCGATGGGCACCGAACATGGTGTCTCCGGTGAGCTGCAATCGGGTAATCCGAGTGGACGTCCGTGCCCCGTTCGTTGGGGGTCGGCTAGGGGCCCGGAGGCACGCCCAAAAGTACCTGCGGGTGATCTGCCGGACCCGGTCCCCTAGCGACGGGGTCCGAGGGCTCGTTGCCTCCCTCCGATGGGATTCCGTTACAGAGTCGTTCCCGCTGGTCTCGGAAATGTCCTAGGGTACCTCGGGAGCGCAGCCCGAGCCTTGGTTATGTATCGAACGTACCCCTGGTCATCCCTCGCTCGGCGTCTGAGGCGACTGTGAACCCTTCGACAGGCCATCCTTCGAACCCCTGATCAGTAGGGGGCACGGAGCCCGAGTAGCCTGAGGCGGTCGTGGGACCTTTCGGGGGCCGACCTTCGAACCCCTGACCAGTAGTGGGTGTCGGGCCCACGCGATCTGAGGCGGCTGTTGAACCCTTCGGGGGGCCAGCCTTCGAACCCCTGATCAGTAAGGAGGCTCGGAGCCTAGTTCCTTCACGGGGAAGGATCCCTTTGGGGTTATCCCCCTTCTCGGTCCCTGTTGCAAGAGATAGAGAAAGAGGAAAAGGGAAAAAGGATGCGAAATTGAACGTCGTGGCGTACCTTTTTTGGTGTGGTCGTTTTGGCAGAGGCGAAGCGTCGCCAGCTGCCCCTGCCAGAAACGTCACCTGTTCCGCCGCGAAGTTAATGCGCCAGGGTAAGCGGTCGGCGAGGCTGCCGTTGCATGCGCGAGCCGTTCGAGGAACGGCTGTTTCGCTTCGCGTTTTTTGAACCCCGCGTCCGGTTCGGGCGGTACGTTGGAACCGTCTTGACCTTGGCCTTTATGTGCCCCGGAGAGGGTCCAGTGACGGTTCTCGACTCCACTTCTCGCCTCCTTCTCAGGTTTTTTGCAGCCTGAGAGATCTAGCCAGGAAAAGGAAACCGCCCTCCCCTGTCCTTCACGCCGCCACCCCTTCTGCCTTGGCGATGGCTGACCGGGTGACCATCCTCCCGCCGTGCGACCCATGGCCCTTCTCCACGGTGACGGCGGGTGATCTGGAGGACCTCGTCGGCGAGGGTTTGCTCTGCCCCCTCACCGATAAGGAGCGGCCGGAATGGATTCCTCCCGCGGGCGGAGTCGCTCCATCCCCTCCGCCGGGGTATGTCGTGAGCTTCATCTCTTTCCATGAGCGGGGATTTGGTGTGCCATCGAGCCGCTTCATGCGGGCCATCCTGTTCCACTACGGGGTGGAACTGCACAACCTCACTCCCAACTCCATCGCGCAAGCCGCTATCTTTGTAGCGGTGTGCGAGGGGTATCTGGGGATCGCCCCCCATTGGGATTTGTGGACTCACCTCTTCTTTGCCGAGCTTTTTGCTTCGTCGACGGGGGAGAGGAAGGTCCGTGCGGCGGTGCGGGCCGGCGGCTGCACCCTCTTGCTGAGGCAGTCGCGGTCGTTGCAGTATATCCCTGCCGTCCTTTCATCCTCAAACAAGGGTTGGCAGCGCCGGTGGTTCTACCTCCGGAATGACGGAGGGTCGCTCCCGTCGTTCTCTCAGCGGGTTGTCACCGCCGCCCCCGACGCCTGGCGCCACGGGACTCCGCACGAGAGGCAGAAGAAACTCGAACCTCTTCTCCAGGCCCTGAAGGCGTTGCGGGAGGAAGGGCTCACCGCCGCGGGAGTGGTTGCCGCCATCCACCGCCGGAGGGTGCTCCCCCTGGCGGAGCGGCGGTTGTCGCTTTGGGAGATGACCCAGGAGGCCGACTGGGAGGGGTCACGGATGTCCCCTGATCCTCTTCCCCACGATGCCCTCCACCGGCGGGTGTCGGCCGCGATGGGGAAGCCGGACCCCCACGCCTTCTCCCAGCCTCGAATGCGCCCCGACCAGGGGTGCGTCGCTCTGGTGAGTGTTCGTCCCTTCCTTCTTCACATATCGGGTTGCTCCTGATTCTCACTATCGGGTTTCTTTCTCCCCCCTTTTTAGGAGGTGGGGCGGCACAAACCCTCCCTGCCGTCGGTCCCGGAGGACGCGGTGGGTCGTGCGGCGCGGCGGGTCGCCGCGGAGGAGGAGAAGAAGAAAAAGGATGCGGAGAAGGCCCAGGCCCGCAGGCGGAGGCGGGCTCGGGACGCCCTGGAGAAACGCCATCGTCAGCAGGAGAGGGAAGGACTTCCCAGGGAGCTGTCGCCGGAGACGTCCGATGATGACGACGACGACGACGACGAAGAGGAGGAGGACGACATGGCCGCTCGTCTCGGCCTCAGCCCCGGCTTGGGATGTGGCCGGGAGTCGTCGAGTCAGCCCCCGAGCGGGCCTACGTCGTCGGTCCCTGGAGCCGAGGCGCCGGATCCCCGACCTGAGGGGCGGGGGCTACCCGAGAGGGTTCTTGACCCTTCGGCTAGAGGAGCCGACGCGACTCCAGGGGGCCGGGCCGAGGGGTCCGTTCCTCGGGAACCGTCGCCCGCGCTGGCAGCATGGAGGAGCGATCCTCAGGTTGCCATGGCGACGCCTGGGCAGTTCGCCTCCTGGGCCTCAGGGGCGTCCGAGGCGAGGGCGGCGCCGGGGCTGTTGGTGAGGCGGACCTCGGCGGTGGTTCCAGGAAGCGGGAGCCAAGAGACCTCCCCCCAGACACCGTGGATCATGGTCCGGAGCGGGTAGGTACCTTGGAATGTCTCCGTCCCGGCGCTTCATTCATATGTCTGGGCCGTGATTTTCCCTTTCTTGCTTTCTCCAGCAAACGGAGCCATGGCCCTACTGACCTGGCGCCTCGGAAGGCCCTCAAGACGGCGTTGGTCCAGGCAGCTGGCGCCACCTCGGGCCCTGCCGCTCGGCCGACCCTTTCGTAGGGTGCTCTGCCCCACGGGGTTCAGGCGTCGCATGTTCCGGGGGAGCAGGTCCCCGAGGCGGGCTCCTCTGCCGAGGTGGCCATCGTGATCGGGGAGGCGGCCGGCGCCGATGCGGTCCCGAGCTCGCCTGCCATGTCGGCCATGCTGGCGTCTGCCGCTACCGCAGTTGGCACCGTCCCAGTCGGAGAGCGTACGGTTGCCGCCGGCGTCAAGACGGCCGCAGCGTCGGCGCCCGGAGCCTCGGAAGAGGTGGGCGCGGACGCGCAGTGCTTCCGGGCGGGCGGCAGCCTTGTCGCTGTGCAGCGGAGCCCCGAGGCCCGGGGCCAGTTGCTCCGATTCCGGACCCGTGAGGCTTCGGGCCCTATCTTCGTTCTTGACGACGAAGAGGAGGACCAGTCCTGGGACGAGCTCCGCAAGCGTGCGGAGGCGACAGTGGGGTTGCTCCGATCGTCGCTGGAGGTTCTCTGCGGGGACGTCCCCAAAATCCTTCAGGTAATGGTTTCAGGCATACCTTCTTGCTTCTGCGAGTGAGGCGTTCGTCGTGATATCTTGTTTTCCTTTCCAGGATCTGACGGACCGGAGCGCTGCCAAGTCGTCATTCATTCGCCGCGAGGCCGTCGTCTGGGGCTCGCTGTGGTCCCTGAGGACTTCGCTCGCCGGGGCTACCGCGCGCCTTTCTCAGCAGGACGCTAAGATAGCGGACCTCCAGTTGCTCTGCGCTGACCTGAAGGCCGAGGCGGCGGCAGCGCGCACGGAGGTGCTACAACGGTGGTCGGAGCTCGCCCAGGTTGCCGAGGAGCGGGACCAAACTCGGGGCCAGGCTGCCGAGGCCGAGAGCCGGGCCAAGATCCTTGCGGCCGATCTGGCCGCAGCCCAAGTCGCAGCCTCGGAGCAGCGCGTCCGAGCCAGAGGTATGGCTCGACCGTCCTCGGTTCTCGATCTTGTCCGTTTCTTCCGCTTGTGTTTGAGGTCTTTCTTCTGGTTGTTCGCAGAGCTCGAGTCTGCCCTCGACGAGTCTGCCAAGGCACTTGCCGAGGCGCTCGACGGGGCTGCTGAGCAGAGGGAGGCCGATCTCGCGGCCATGTCCGAGGCCGTCTCGGAGGTCTATCGGAAGCTCGGTCCCGGCGACGTCCCTTCAGGAAGCTCTCCCCAAAGCCGACTTCAAGCCCTAGGTGATTACGCGCGCGGTAAAGTCCGCGGGGCGCTGCACCACGGCGTCAGGCGGGCCTTCGCCGTGCTCGCTTCCCACTACGTCGTGGACTTGGAGCGGGTCAGCGAGGGGTACTGCCTGCCTGATGAAGACGAGGCGGCCCTGGCGGAGGTTCAGCGGCTCGACGCGGTCGCTGCGGGTCCGAGCGCGGCGCTGGCGACCGTCTTCGAAGCGGAGATTCTTCCTCCTGCGCCGCCGCCGGAAGCGGAGGCGGACCTTACCGACGGCGGGGGTGGAGTTGAGGGCGCGGCTCCTGCCCGAGGCGACGCCTGATTTTTGTTGGGACAATTTCTGTTGGATGTGTGATTTGCCGCGGCCACCGAGGCCTGGACATTTTACTTCTCTTCCGTGAAGTCATGCTCCTTTTCGTTTCGATTTTCGCGCCTGGCCCGTAGTGTCGACAACAGGGTGATTTCCCGAGCTGGGTCCTTTTTCGTGGCAGGCGACGAGTGAGGTGTCCCTAGCCCGGAGGCATAGGTGTTCCCCAGCTCAGTCGGTCTCGCCATTTACTCGTACCCAAGTTCGCTCCTCAGGACCCTGCTTCTGACGCATCCGGGAGAACGCAAAAAACCCTTCTTGACCGAAAAAAAGAGTTTTTCTGACGCGGAACGGTACGTCCAAACTCGACGAGAGGGGTTCCCCCTTTTTAGCCCCCGAGGGAGGGTCGGGCTCTGCCGGGGCGAGGCCGACCCTTCCTTGATGACTGATTCTTATGTGTGAGTGGGGAAAGGGCGCAGCCCCCGGGCGTTGTTCGCGCAGAGGCCGTTTGGCGAGTCAGGCTCCTGCCCAGATATCCGGCGAGTGCTCGGTGACATCCCTCGGCATGCCGGGCATGCCCGAGGGACCCCACGCAAAAATGTCGACGTTTGCGCGAGGAAAGTCGACGAGTACTGCTTCTTATTTGGGGCCGAGCCCAGAACTGATCCGGACATGCTTGGAGGTGTCGCCACTGGGGTCGAGAGGGACGGCCTTAACCGTCTCCGCTGGCTCGAAGCTGCCGGCATGTCGCTTCACGTCCGGTACCTCTCGGGAGAGGCTTTCCAGGTCGGCAATGAGGGCCTCGGACTCGGCGAGGGCCTCGGCGTACTCCACGCACTCCACATCGCATTCGAATGCGTGTTCGTACGTGGGGCCGACGGTGATGACCCCGTTGGGGCCCGGCATCTTGAGCTTCAGGTAGGTGTAGTTGGGGATGGCCATGAACTTCGCGTAGCATGGCCTTCCCAACACTGCGTGGTAGGTTCCTCGGAACCCGACCACCTCGAACGTCAAAGTCTCCCTTCGGAAGTTGGAGGGTGTTCCGAAGCAGATAGGAAGGTCGATCTGCCCGAGGGGCTGGACGCGCTTCCCGGGGATGATCCCATGGAAGGGCGCAGCGCCTGCTCGGACGGATGACAGACCGACGCGCAGGAGCCTGAGGGTCTCGGCGTAGATGATGTTGAGGCAGCTGCCCCCATCCATCAAGACCTTGGTGAGCCTGACGTCGCCGAAGACGGGGTCGACGACGAGCGGGTACTTCCCCGGGCTCGGCACGTGGTCGGGGTGGTCGTCCCGGTCGAAGGTGATGGGCTTGTCGGACCAGTCTAGATAGACTGGCGCCGCCACCTTCACCGAGCAGACCTCTCGACGCTCTTGCTTACGATGCCGAGCCGAGGCATTCGCCGCATGCCCTCCGTAGATCATGAAGCAGTCGCGGACCTCCGGGAACTCTCCTGCTTGGCGATCTTCCTTCTTGCCGTCGTCGTGAGCCCTGCCACCCTCTGCGGGTGGCCCGGCCCTGTGGAAGTGGCGCCGAAGCATGACGCATTCCTCGAGGGTGTGCTTGACAGGCCCCTGATGATAGGGGCACGTCTCCTTGAGTGCCTTGTCGAAGAGGTTAGCACCTCCGGGGGGCTTCCGAGGGTTCTTGTGCTCGGCAGCGGCGACAAGGTCTGCATCGGGAACGTCGCGTTTCGCTTGCGACTTCCTCCTGCCTTTCTTCTTGGCGCCGCGCGGAGCAGACGCCTCGGGAGCATCTTCCGACGGGCGGCCCTGGGGCTGCTTGTCCTTTCGGAAGATGGCCTCTACCGCCTCCTGGCCGGAGGCGAACTTGGTGGCGATGTCCATCAGCTCGCTCGCCCTGGTGGGGGTCTTGCGTCCCAACTTGCTCACCAGGTCACGGCAGGTGGTGCCGGCGAGGAACGCGCCAATGACATCGGAGTCGGTGATGTTGGGCAGCTCGGTGCGCTGCTTCGAGAACCGCCGGATGTAGTCCCGGAGAGACTCTCCCGGTAGTTGCCGACAGCTTCGGAGATCCCATGAATTCCCGGGGCGCACGTATGTGCCCTGGAAGTTGCCGGCGAAAGCCTGGACCAGATCCTCCCAGTTGGAAATCTGCCCCGGAGGCAGGTGCTCCAACCAAGCACGAGCAGTGTCGGAGAGGAACAGGGGGAGGTTTCGGATGATGAGGTTGTCATCGTCCGTCCCACCCAATTGACAGGCCAGGCGGTAGTCCGCGAGCCACAATTCCGGTCTTGTTTCCCCCGAGTACTTCGTGATAGTAGTCGGGGGTCGGAATCGGGGCGGAAACGGCGCCCGCCGAATGGCTCGGCTGAAGACCTGCGGACCGGGTGGTTCGGGCGAGGGACTCTGATCCTCCCCGCTGTCGTAGCGTCCCCCACGCCTGGGGTGATAGCCTCGGCACACCCTTTCGTCGAGGCGTGCCCGACGGTCGCGATGAGGGTGCTCGTCGCCGAGGTGGCCCGGGGCCGCAGGCGCGGTGTTGCGCGTGCGCCCGGTGTAGACCGAGGCTTCCCGCGTGAGTCGGGAGGTCGCGGCACGAGGTTCCGAGGGGTATCCCTGCCTTCGGGAGGCAGAGCTCTCGGCCCGCCGGGCTGCAGCGCCTTCCAGGAGATGCTTGAGTTCTCCCTGGATTCGCCGACCCTCGGTGGTTGATGACTCCGGCATCGCGCGGAGGAGCATCGCTGCAGTGGCCAGGTCCTGACCGGTTCCGCCGGATGCGGGAGGCGGTCTGTCCCTGGCATCATTGGCGATGCGGTGCTGGAGACCTTGGGGCAGGTGACGTATTTCTCCGGCCGGGGGCTGGCTCGCCCATACCTGCCCGATGTTCTGGCGGATCGCCTCGAGCGCTCCTGCTCCCTCATCGAGCCCGGCCTGCGCCCCGCGGACTTGCTCGAGCTGTGGGTCGTGACCCCCCGCCGGAACGGGGACCACAGCTAGCTCCCGCGGGATGTCGGCGCGAGGCGCTGGCCTAGGGGGATCACCATCCTCCGGCATGCCGAGACAGCCGCCTCCGGAGGGATCCCCTAGCTCGATGTGGAAACATTCGCGGCTCGGGCCGCAGTCCTTGTCGCCAAGGCTGCGGCTGCCGTCGGAACAGTCGGAGAGGCAGTAGTCACATGCGGTCATGAAGTCCCGCATGGCACTAGGGTTGCCAGATCCGGAGAAATCCCAGCAGATGCTGGGGTCGTCATCTTCCTCGGGCCCAGAGGGTCCGTAGGTCGAGACACCCGTCAATCGGTCCTAAGGCGACCGCACACGAAACCCCAGAGAGGTTGCACTCGCCTCAACGTGAGCGCCCGCCAAAGCGAGGTCGCCAGGCGGGTTGAGGCCGAGTCGAAATGACGAAAGATGGGTAGCAGTCGGTACCTTTTTGTCGACGAGGAGCGATGAAGTCACGTCGGGGGCTGATAGCGCCGTCGTCCTGGGTATGAGGGCGACGTCCTGCAGGCCCTTTGCGAGCGTGCTGGCGTCGTCCGCCTGCTCGGGGTCGACGTGCTGCGGGGGGATGGCGCTCGCCTTTGCCTCGAACGCGAGGGCGACGCTTGGCGTGTCCTCCGTCGGGGCGCCGGGGATGTCGATTTGCTCGACAGGCGTCGGAGCGCGGCCTCCCGCTCGGCCCTGGTTGCCCCGCCTCCTCCTCCTCCGATGGCGAGGGAGAGGATGGGGCGAGCTCGAAAGTTATCCTTCCCCCACGCGGGAAAGACGTCGTCGATTCCGCCGCCGGCGAGCGGGCTGTCTGCCACCATTGTCGCTGTCGCGCGGCGGTGGAAGGAGTATCATGTCGTAGCCGCTGTCGAGAGACATGAACTCGAGACTCCCGAAATGGAGCACCGATCCGGGTTGAAGAGGTCGTTGGAGACTGCCCATCTGGAGCTTGACGGGAATCTACTCGTCAACACGCAGCAGGCCCCTACCTGGCGCGCCAACTGTCGGCGTTCCGAGACCGGGGGGTCCCTGAGCCGACGAGTGAGAGTGCCGCGTGCCCCAGCCCAGATGGGTCGAGCGCGTGGGCGAGCGCGAAGGGGGGAGTAGAGCGAGAGGTCGGTGGCCGGAGCCGGGTCGCGACGAGGGAGTCGGAGAATTCCCGCAGCCTTCGTGTTCGTCCCGCGCCCAGGTCGGGTGCGCTTGCAGTAGGGGGTTACAAGCGTCCGCGCGAGGTGAGGGGAGCGAGCGGCCCCGAGAGAGCGCCTGCCCCTGCCCTTCGTCCCCGCGAGGCCAACCTTCTCTAAGAAGGCCCTGGTCCTTCCTTTTATAGTCGTAAGGAGAGGATCCAGGTGTACAAAATGGGGGTGTAGCAAGGTGCTACGTGTCTAGCGAGGGAGAGCTAGCGCCCTAAGTACATGCCAAGGTGGCAGCCGGAGAGATCTTGGCACCCTGTTGGTGTGGCGTCGTGGCTGTTGGAGAAGTAACGGAGCCGGACGGAGGGACAGCTGTCGGAGTGGCTGGGCCCTTGCTGACGTCCTCCTGCTTTCGTAAGGGAGCTGGGAGCCGCCGTCGTCATGGTCTAGTGAGGCGCCATCATTGCCTATCTGGCGGAGCTGGCCAGATGGGACGCCGGTCTTGTTCTCTGTGACCCAAGTCGGCTCAGGGCAGGGTGATGATGACGCTTCCTGTTGACGTGGCGGTCTTGTGTCCTAGGTCGGGCGTCGTGGAGGCTCCTCCGAAGTCGAGGTCGAGTCCGTCCTGCAAGACAGAGGCCGAGCCCAAACTCCTGGGTCGGGCGAGGCGGAGGTCGTTCGGCAGAGGCCGAGGCGGAGTCCGAGCCCTGGGTCGGGCGAGGCGGAGTTCGTCGTCTTCCGGGGCCTTAGCCCGAGTCCGAGCCCTGGGTCGGGCGGAGCGGAGTTCGCCGTCTTCCGGGGCCTTAGCCCGAGTCCGAGCCCTGGGTCGGGCAGAGCGGAGTTCGCCGTCTTCCGGGGCCTTAGCCCGAGTCCGAGCCCTGGGTCGGGCGGAGCGGAGTTCGCCGTCTTCCGGGGCCTTAGCCCGAGTCCGAGCCCTGGGTCGGGCGGAGCGGAGTTTGGTCGCCCGTCGGTCTTACCTTTTGCGTTAAACGCCCCGGTGACTCGGTCGGTTGGCGCGGTGATTTAGTCAGGGTTACTTCTTATCGAAGGCGGGGCCTCGGGCGAGCCGGTGATGCGTCTGCCGTGAAAGAGGAGACCTCAGGCGAGACGGAGTCATCTTAGGGTCGGCTGCCCTCGCCCGAGGCTAGGCTCGGGCGTGGCATGATCGAGTCACTCGTATGGACTGATCCCTGACTTAATCAAACCCATCAGGCCTTTGCAGCTTTATGCTGATGGGGGTTACCAGCTGAGAATTAGGCGTCTTGAGGGTACCCCTAATTATGGTCCCCGACATGTGGTGTCATCCTTCCCCCTGGGGGAGATCATCCAGTGCCGCGAGGCCTCGGGTAGGATAGCAAAATGGGCGGTGGAGCTTATGGGCGAAGCACTATCATTCGCTCCTTGGAAGGCCATAAAATCCCAGGTCTTGGCAGACTTCCTGGCTGAGTGGACTGACACCCAGTTACCAACAACTCCAATCCAGCCCGAGCTCTGGACCATGTACTTCGATGGGTCACTCATGAAAACAGGAGCAGGCGCTAGCCTGCTCTTCGTTTCACCCCTCGGAAAGCATCTCCGCTACGTCATTCGCCTCCATTTTCCGGCATCAAACAACGTGGCCGAGTACAAGGCACTGGTTAACGGGCTACGCATCGCCATCGAGCTAGGGGTCCGACGCCTCGACGCTCGAGGTGACTCGCAGCTTGTCATCGACCAGGTCATGAAGAACTCCCACTGCCGTGTCCGGAGGATGGAAGCCTACTGCAACGAAGTCCGGCGCCTGGAAAACAAATTCTACGGGCTGGAGCTCAACCACATCGCCTGACGGTACAACAAGACTGCAGACGAGCTGGCAAAAATAGCCTCGGGGCGAACGACGGTTCCTTCGGACGTCTTCTCCAGAGACCTACATCAACCATCCATCAAGATCGATGACGCGCCCGAGCCTAAGGAAGCCTCGGCCCAGCCCGAGGTACCCTCGGCCGAGCCCGAGGCACCCTCAGCCATCGAGGAAGAGGCCTTGCCTGTCGAGGAGGAACAGAATGGGGTCACGCCAGATCCGAACTGGCAGATCCCGTACCTAGAATATCTCCTCCGAAGAGAGCTTCCCATCGACAAGACCAAAGCTCAGCGGCTGGCTCGACGCGCCAAGTCATTTGTCTTGCTAGGTGATGAAAAAGAGCTCTATCACCGCAGCCCCTCGGGCATCCTCCAACGATGCATATCTATCGCCCAAGGACAAGAGCTATTGCAAGAAATACACTCGGGGGCTTGCGGCCACCATGCAGCGCCTCGAGCCCTCGTGGGGAATGCCTTCCGATAAGGTTTCTACTGGCCAACCGTGGTGGCCGACGCCACTAGGATTGTGCGCTCCTGCCGGGGGTGTCAATTCTACGCAAAGCAGACACATCCGCCCGCGCCCGCTCAGGCCTTGTAGACGATACCCATCACCTGGCCATTTGCTGTGTGGGGTCTAGACCTCGTCGGTCCCTTGCAGAAGGCACCCGGGGGCTTCACGCACCTGCTGGTCGCTATCAACAAATTCTCCAAGTGGATCGATGTCCGACCCCTAAACAGCATCAGGTCCGAGCAAGCGATGGCATTCTTCACCAACATCATCCATCGGTTCGGGGTCCCAAACTCAATCATCACCGACAATGGCACGCAGTTCACCAGAAAAAAGTTCTTAGACTTCTACGACGACCACCACATCCGTGTGGACTGGGCCGTCGTAGCTCATCCCATGACGAATGGGCAGGTGGAGCGTGCCAACGGTATGATTTTGCAAGGGCTCAAACCAAGGATCTACAACGGCCTCAACAAGTTCGGCAAGCGGTGGATGAAAGAGCTACCCTCGGTAGTCTGGAGTCTGAGGACGACGCCGAGCCGCGCCACGAGTTTTACGCCGTTCTTTCTAGTCTATGGGGCCGAGGCCGTCCTCCCCACGGACTTAGAATACGGGTCCCCGAGGACCAGGGCGTACGACGACCGAAGCAACCAAACCAGCCGAGAAGACTCGCTGGACCAACTCGAGGAGGCTCGGGACGTCGCCTTACTACGTTCGGCACGGTACCAGCAGTCACTGCGGCGCTACTACGCCCGAAGCGTTCGGTCCCGAGGCCTCCAAGTGGGAGACTTGGTGCTTCGCCTGCGACAGG
This sequence comes from Zea luxurians, assembly GCA_029449295.1. Classification (NCBI taxonomy): domain Eukaryota; kingdom Viridiplantae; phylum Streptophyta; class Magnoliopsida; order Poales; family Poaceae; genus Zea; species Zea luxurians. The sequence goes on from JAOPSE010000128.1 coordinate 702,833, forward strand.
ACGCCCGAGGGCGCCAAAAGCTCACTCCACCCTGGGAAGGGCCCTTCATCATCGCCAAGATCTTGAAGCCCGGAACATACAAGCTGGCCAACGACCAAGGCGAGGTCTACAGCAACGCTTGGAACATCCAACAGCTACGTCGCTTCTACCCTTAAGATGTTTTAAGTCGTTCATGTACCTCGTTTACATACACAAAGTCTAACCGTCAAGGAAGGGTCGGCCTTGCCTCAGCAAAGCCCAACCCTCCCTCGGGGGCTAGAAGGGGGAACCCTCTCTGCGTCAAAATTCTCCTCGGAAAAATTTTCTACCAAAACAACCTTCGTGCTTTCGACTTCTGTATCGATAGCGGGATCCTAAGAATGACGAGAGTACATGTAAGCGGCAAGGCCGACCGAGCCGAGGAACTCCTACGCCTCCGGGATACGGATACCTCACTCATCACCTTCCGCGAGAAGTAACTCATACTCAGATAAGCGATCCTGCTACCGAACAAGTCCTAACACTCGGGTAGAAAACAACTTTCGTGCCTTCTCGACTGTACCAATAATGGAATCCTTCGACCAAATGAGAGCGCACGTAAGCGGCAAGGCCGACCGAGCCGAGGGACTCCTACGCCTCCGGGATACGGATACCTCACTCATCACCTTCCGTGAAAAGTAACTCTCGTTCGGATAAACGGTTCTGCTATTGACAGACAAGTCGTGACGCTCGAAACAAGAGGAGAGAAGACGCAGCTTTTTAAACACGACGATAAAGTGTTTAGGCCTCAGCGGCCGCGAAAAAGCATGCGCATGCTACAGGCAAACTGTCCCTGCAGGTTCGGGCATCGGCAGGGGGAGCAGCAGCACCCTCGGTGTTGTTTCCACCCTCGGCGGAACCAGGCCCGGCCTCGGACGGCGACCCGGGCAAAAGGACCTCCACCTAAGGGAGGACGCCAGCACCGCGCCAGCAGATGTCTTGGCCAAGCTCCAGCAGCTGCTACCACATCTTCCTCGGCCTGGGAAGCCGCCATCTCCCGGGCCGACGAAGTCTCTTTCCGAGCCGACTCCGCGTCTGTCCGCGCTAACACTGCTGCCTCCGGCTCCGGCTCATCGCAGAGCAGCCGAGGTTTCCAAAAACTGAGCAAGGGAAGCCTAGAGCGGCAAGGCCGACAGAGCCGAGGGACTCCTACACCTCCGGGATACGGACACCTCACTCGTCACCTTCCGCGAAAGGCAACCGACGCTCGGTTAAGTGGTTCGGATAGCCAACAGACAAGTCCCAGCGCTCGGAATGAGGAAGACACACAGCTTCATTCTTGAATACCCAAATGTTCAGGCCTCGACAGCCACAAAGAACAAACACATACACCTGGGGTAACTATGCTACACAGACTTAGACGTCGGCAGAACCCTCGGCGGTTCTCCCGACCTACGACAAATGTCTAAGTACTTGAAGCGGTTACATTTTGCTCCAGCAAAAACCCGGTACATCTCCTTACAAACGGGACTCCGGTTCCGCTCCCGCGGGTATGAACAACCTCCATACCAGAGGGCCTACGGAATAACAAACTCCGAGTGGCTCACCGGTAGCCACTACACCAACAGCGACAACGACCCCTGCTCCGGGCGGCTGAACAGCAGCAGCGATGACCTCAGGGCCGACGCTGCTGTGACGAGGCCCTCGCCCACGTCTCTGCTCGAGGGGCGAGGACAAGCCATCAAAGCCAAAGAGCCGGGGGTCTGGCCGCAGCTGGTGCTGATGGTCTTGTCGGCGGAGAAACCTTCTCTGGCTGCCACCACCTCAGCACCGACGACAACGGCCACCTGCGCACCGGCGCCACGCCGACGAATGGCGGACGCCCCAGCCTGCACCGGCAGATCCCCACTCAGGTCCTCGCGGATGGGCAGGCCCCAACCTCCACGCGGAGGCGTCATGCCAGAGTGAGGACAAGACAATCCAAGAACACAAACGCCGCCCATGCAGCGTACGGCGTCTTGGACGGTCCACCGGTGCACACGGCACAACAAACGCCCGAGCCTGGATCAAGCGGCAGGAAGCAGCGTCGGAGGCCGCAACAGAGCCAGCTGAGCCAGCGAGCTAGGAACGCTGGAGCTGACGATGCTTGCGGCCGACCGGTCCTGCTTTGCCGAAGTTCGCCCCTTCGCAAGGTCGGTGAGCGCCTTCTCCCCTGAATGCTGAAGGAGGAGATGGCCTGCCGGCCCATGCGGGAGGTAGAACCCCGGCTCAGCTCTCCCTTCGCCTCAGCCCGGATAACGAAGATCCTTGAAGCTGAGGGCAGGGTGAAGGCCGCAGCCCGGCTTGCTTCTCCCCACCAAACTGCCCATTGGTGAGGGAATGCAGCCGGGCTGCACGACGAAAATCCTTGAAGCCGAGCAATGGCTGAAAGGTGCCGATCTCCACGAGGCCGCGCTCCTCCAACGACAGCAAGAGCAAGGCGGCACTGGAGCACCCCATCCAGGGGCTCAAAAGGCGGAAGGGCGCAATGCATGAGGGGAGAATGAAGGCATGGCCATAGCCCAGGGGATCGATCCCCCTTTTATAGGCAGACCTCCTCACTGCACCCCTTAGCGTCATGGGAGAAATCCCCACTGACATCCTCCAGGGTTCTCCCCCTACAACATGGGGGCTGGGACCCACACGTCATACAAGCTGTTCCGAAGCACGAAGAAGGCGAACCGCCGCATGCGAGGCATGTCACCGTCCTGCGGTTACAAGCGCTCTCCCATCTTCGCAGAAACCGGTGGTCGAAAGGGTGGACCGCCGTGCGACAGGCATCCAACTGCACCGCAACTGTGCGCCCCTTCGGCTCCGTCCACATCCGGTGGACCAGCGCAAAGGAAGCAGGCCCGCATGTCATGTAACCGGCGCCCCGGTTACGACGTGCAAGAAGCTACACCGCCACTCACGCCAATGTTGCACCTCCTCGACTGCGGAACCAGTACCGCAACTCGAGGTAGCCCTGCGCATGACCCAACAGTGCCAATTAAAGGCGATAGCCATGGGTCAGTCAGCCGCGGGGTAGGCACGATGGATGGCATGGTCAAAAGTGGGCCGGTAGTAACTGCAGCGGCAGACGAGCGGAGGCAGCAGTAGTGTCGCCTGCAGGCTCGCGTCCCCTCCTGAAGCGACTGGAGAGTCCTCTCCCACGGCGTGAAGACGATGCGCCCATGCCCCGTTCCTCGAACGGCTCGCACGCGCAACGGGCGCCACGCGAATCGCCTGTCCTGTCGCATTAACTCCCTGACGGAGCAGGCGACACCTCTGGCAGGCGAGGCGGGCGTCGCTTCACCTTCACCATAATGACCGCGTCAAAAAAGGTGCGCTACCTTATTTAAATTCATATCCTTCCCCTCCTCCTCTCTCTCTCTTGCCACATGGACCGGGAAAGGGGACGTTGTGGAAAGGATCCTTCTCGACGGAGGAAGCAGGCCCCGAGCCCTCCTACTGATCAGGGGTTCGAAGGCTGGCCCCTCGGGAGGGTTTCGACAGCCGCCCCAGAGCACTCGGACTTCAAGCCCATTACTGATCAGGGGTTCGAAGGCTGGCCCCTCGGAAGGGTTCGACAGCCGCCCCAAAGCGCCCGGGCTCCATGCCCACTACTGATCAGGGGTTCGTAGGCTGGCCCCTCGGAAGGGTTCGACAGTCGCCCCAGAGCACGCAGAGTGAGGGATGACTCTGGGTACGTTCGATACATAGCCGAGGCTCGGGCTACGCTCCCGAGGTACCCAAGGATGTTTCCGAGACCGGCGGGAACGATTTATAACGGAATCCCACCGGAGGGAGGCATCGAGCCCTCAGACCCTGTCGAAGGGGTCTGGGTCCGGCGAATCACCCGCAGGTAATTTTGGAGCACGCCTCTGGGCCACCAGCCGACCCCTAACGAACGGGGCACGGGCGTCCACTCGGATCACCCGTTAGCAGCTCACTGGAAACACCATGTTCGGCGCCCTCCGAGGGCAACATGGCGCTTCCCCCCTCCTCCTTGCGGAAAGGCGGCACAGGGGCGTATAATAAAAGTCAGGAAAGTCCTTGATCGTCCTCTCGCTCCATGCAGAGGCTCGGGGGCTGCTCTCGCACCCGGCTACGGCCAAAACTATTGACAGCGTCAACGAACCAGCTTGATAACTTGGAACCCGACCACGCACCCGGGCTACGGCCGGGCCGCATGAGGGAATGATCAGACCGACCGAAGCACCACGAAAAGCATTCAGACCTCAGAGGAGTCAAACCACTCCTCTGAGGCCTCGGGGGCTACACCCGGCGGGTGCGCTCGCGCGCACCCACCAGAACAAGGCAAAAACCGAGAAAGGTCGGTCCCCTCATTGAAAACGCGGCAAAAGCCTCCAAGCGAGTACCATCACTCCCTTCGAGGCTCGGGGGCTGCTGTCGGGTACCATAATTAGGGGTACCCCCAACGCTCCTAATCGTGGCTGGTAAACACCCTCAGACCAACTGACGGGTGCGGTTTAAGCCAAGACTTCGTCTACCCGAGGGACGCGATCTCACCCGAGCCCAGCCTCGGGTTGGAACAGTAGTCCCGAACGAGTTCATGCCTCGCCCGAGGGCCTCCTCAGGCAGCGGGCGCCCCCTCGGCACTCCCGAGGCCCGGCTCGGGCAGGCTTCGTTGTGAAGCAACCTTGGCTAGACCGCCTCACCAACCGACCGCTTCGCAGGCGCATTAAATGCAGGGGATGCCTAACGCCGTATCCTGACATACATGCCTCAGTCGGCCAGGCCGAAGTGACCGCAGTCACTTCGCCCCTCTTCTTTACTGTCCGATATGACAGGAAAACAGCGCCGCTCGCTCCGCTCCGACTGCCATGTCAGCCACCCCGGCAACGACTGACGACAAGTCAGGATCAACCACCGAGTTCAGCCTCGGGCGCAATAGGAAGCTCCGCCTCGCCCGACCTCAGGCTCCGGCCTCGGGAGGAGGTCTCCGCCTCGCCCGACCCTCGGACTCGGCCATGACCCCGGTCTCGGGAGGAATCGCGTCCTCGCCCGACCCCAGCCTCGGCCTCAAGAGAAGTCTCCGCCTCGACCGACCCTGGGCTCGGACTGACCGCGCTAATAGGGGATGCATCATTTCCCTATTCCTAGCCAGCTCAGGCTACAAGGAACAAGACCGGCGTCCCATCTGGCTTACCCCGGTGACGGGTAATGATGGTGCCCCGCGTGCGCCATGACGCCGGTGGCTCTCAGCCCCTTACGACAGCAAGGAGACGTCAGCAGGATCCTCATCACGCTGCCAGCTGTGCTCCTACAGGACTCAGGCGCTCCTCCGGCGGCCACGCCATCACATGTACAGGGCCCAAGCTCTCCCCCAACGGCCACGTTGGCATGTACACAGGGCTTAGGCACTCCACTGCCGGACACGTTAGCGCATAGCTACACCCCCCATTGTACCTCTGGACTCTCTCCTTGCCTCTATAAAAGGGAGGTCCAGGGCCACCCTGAGGGGGGTTCGCGCGAGGGAAGCGGCGGACGAGCTCCATGTCCCCCTCTCTCTCACACGACGCGCTTGTAACCCCTACTGCGAGCGGCACCCCTGGTGCAGGATAATACAAGGCTTGTCCCACCTCTTGTGTTCCATCCCGCGCCAACCCATCTGGGCAGGGACACGCAGCGACAATTCACTCGTCGGTCCAGGGACCCCCCAGGGTCGAAACGCCGACAGACGGTAACACCAACATCAATAAATAGACAATTGTAGCCCATTTTATATAATTGAGAAACTGAAAGCAAGTTTTAATCTAAAGAATCTACAAGAAAAACATTAGAAATGGAATGGTCAGGAGATATAGCAATTTTACCCAATCCTTTGACTAAACCTTCATTTCCATCCCCGAATGTGATTGCCCTTTGGGGATCATCATTTTTCTCATATGAGGATAACATCCTTTTCTCCCTAGTCATGTGGTTTGTGCACCCACTATCGATTATCCAACTTATCCCATCGGATGCATAAATCTACAAAACAAATTTAGGCCTTGCTCTTAGGTACCCAAATGGTCTTGGGTCCTTTCACATTAGAAACAAGTGCCATGGGTACCCAAACACAGGCCTTAGGACTCTTGTGTTTGCCCCCAACATATTTGGCAACTACCTTGTCGGATTTGTTAGGGAGCACAGATGATGCATCAAAAGTTTTGAATGAAATGCTATGCTCATTGGATGCATCAATAATCTTTTTCTTAGGCATTTTGATATGAGTTGTATGCGTAAAGCTAGAAGCCTCATTACTATACATATAAGTGTTGGGGACTTGTTCTCAAATGCTATGAATTAAGAACAAGGCAACACAAAAAATGTTAAGTATAAATGCCCTTCGTCCGCTGAAGCATTATCTCCCCAAGGATTTAATGAGCTTCGGACGAAGGTCAAGAGTAAAATATTACGAAGATTTCACCTTCGTAATCATACTCGTAAAACAACAAATAATGAGAAATGAAATATAAAGTATAAAATATATTCACATGTTTTATTATATGAATATATGAGTATTAGAACATAATGTTTGGGCACAATTATACCTTCGCCTTGGCGGAAAGCAATAATTCAAGGTAATGTGCCAGTGATTACAAGATCGCATGAATAGTGTCGGGGTACTGTTCACCTATTTATAGACACAAGGTGCAACCTGCGTAAAATTACATTTAAGCCCTTTACAATTGATTACAATAATGACACAAACATCATGGTCTTTGAGTCAATCCATCTTTAAGTCGGTTCGGCCCTTCGTCTTAAGATCTATCATTGTGCCAAAGCTCTCTAAGTAATAGCTTCGGCGCTTGCTTCTGAGAGTGTCTGCCGAAGGTGTCTTCTTTTTTTAGGATCTTCGGCTACGAAGCATACCCCCAACAGTAGCCCCTTCGCGGTGCTAGATCGTTTTTCGTAACGAGCTTGATCCGTGAAAAAGTCTTCTATGCTTCGGGATACCGAAGATCCAAAAAACACCTTCCCTGAGCTCGTTGGCGAGAAATGATTAAAATAATCCGCGCTCGAGGTGGCTCCATCTTGCAGCAGTTACGCGCACCCTGGCGATTCACCCTCTCGAACCCTGTGGCCCACCATTCAGCGAGTGCGGGTGACTATTTGTTCGGTGCGGGAGACCTTGACGATTCACCTTCTCACCTGCGGCGCTATATAAACGGACGGGTAGGTGTGAAGTTACCACAGCATTCATTGCTATTGCACTATTTTGCTGCCAAAATTTTAGTCATAGCCGAAGCTTAATCATCGTGCTCAGACGAAACCCCGCTTTTGAATCTGCTTCGTCACAAATGGAAAAGCTTCGGGAAAATTAGAAAAGTCAACAACAAAAAATTTCAAGGAAGACATAATTAAATGGCCAGAGTTCGCTCCATTGCTAGGGTTGATCGCGAGGGAGATGAGACCGAAGCTGTTGAGACTGTTCCGATTTCCGAAGCCATGAAGCGGTCTGGGCTGGTAACATCGAAGGACGTCCCTGCCGCCGGAGCAGAGCAAGTTGATGCTGAGGAGACCAATTCTGAGGATGATTATAGCAGCGTTGTGCCGAGCAAACCCAGCCACCTTGATTTTGGAAAATCCACAGTCTCCGAAGGTGACCTACCTAAAATGTTGAAATTGGGGTATTTCAATGAAGATAAGAAAGAGCTGATTCACTTTGGTGGAGAGGAAACTACTCTGAAGCTAGGAAAAGATGAAATAGTAGTTTTTAAGAGTTTCTTCAAAGCTGGTTTGAGATTCCCCTTGAATAAGATGATTGCTAATGTGCTGAAGAAGTTTGGGATCTATTTTCATCAGCTAACTCCTAACGCTATTGTTAGGCTTAGTGTTTACATTTGGGCTCTCCGAAGCCAAGGGGTGGAACCGTTTGTCGAAGGTTTCTGCCGAGTACATGAGCTGCATTACCAAACCAAGGCCAGGAAAGATGGGTTGCATGAAAACTTCGGCTGCTACAATTTTGCCTACCGGAAGACTACAAAATTTCCTGTGATCAGTTACCGAAGCAAGTGGCCGGCAGGCTGGAAATCGGAACGGTTCTATGTCAAAGTTGACGATGATAAGGAGAAGTTGGTCCAGAGCCTACTAGAGCTGATCTTCGGAGAGACCAGACCCCAATGTAATATGACACCAGAGGGTCCAACCCAAACTGCACTGGCTGAATTCAGGATTATCGCAGAGCACATTGGCACTAGAGACTTAGTGCAGGAATTTTTGGCTTTCAAAATATTTCCAACTATGAAAGAGTGGGCCATGCCGAAGCTCGAAGGAAAAAAGAAGGAAGGAGAACTTATCCGGCTGCCCTACCATTACAAATTCAAGAGACATTTCAAAGTACCCTGCCAAGAATGGTTGGATACAATCGAAGTAATGTGTAACAAAATTCTTGGAAACTATTCTAAAAAGGAAGATCAATTGATGACAGCGGCCTTCGGCACCCACCCGAAACGAAGGCTAAACCGAGTGATGGATGCTATAGGCTTTGAATATCCTGACTACGAGCTACTGGACAAGGGTGCCGAAGGACAAAAAAGAAAAAGAGTGGCCAGTGCTCTGAATAAGGACGACGAAGATCAATCAAAGAAGAAAAAACAAGAGTCTGAGGCGAAGACAGTTGCTTCGAAGAAAAGAAAAACCTCGACTTCGAAGCAAAAACCAACTGATGAAGAAGAAAAGACTTCTGCGACATCCTCTGCTTCTGAAATAGAGGAAATCCTAAAGGTAATGACTGAAACTTTGCCTGTCAAACTAAGTCCACTGGGGCTACATCTGACGAAGCTTTTTCAGAAGAAAAAGGAGCCCATAAAAACGAAAACACCTAGGCCAAAGAAGCAAAGAATCGTTACTGTGACAGAAGTTATTGAAGCAACTCCACCAAGAACTTCAGCTCCGAAGGTGCCAGCCGTTGAAAGCATGACAGCTACCAAGGTTGTACCTTCGGAGGCTCCCGCAGAAGAGGTCAGAGCTGAAGATGCCAAATCTGAAGATATTAATTTAGAGAGCATAGCTGCTGATATAGACAAGATGCTACTAAACATGGCCGCGGAAGAGGCTGTCGCAGCCACCGAAGAGACTACGACCGCAAAACCCGAGAAGGAAGAGATGACCGAAGATACTTCGGAAGATGAAACCTTTGGCTTTCAAAACCTAATTGGCCAAGAGCTGACAAAAGCTGAGAAAGAGGAATTAAAAGAATATGCTATATCTTGCGGGTATCGGCCGGGAGCACTTCTCTTCGGTGGCATTGATGACGAAAAGTTAGGCTGCATACGAGATCAGACTGGCGTGAAGGTCATCGGTACTCTATCAAAGAGTATCGGTTTCCCGAAGCTCGAAGTAGATATCAGCCGCTACCGACGACAACACATTGTCGGCAGTTTGTTCTATTCCAATTTTAAGGTAAACATCTTGTATCTAACCCTTACTATTTGTAATAACGCAAATATTTTCTAACGAAGGTCATCTGTCCATAGAGTATGCTTTTGAGCAAGGCCTTAAAAATGCAGCAGGACTTAGAAGATAAAAGGCACGAAGTTATAATTGAGAACTTAGAAAACAAAATAAAAGAGCAATCAGCTGCCATCGAAAAGAAAGACTTCGAGCTTCAAACAGCCGAAGGCTTATTAGCGGATGCTGAAGCCAAAATAACAGAATTAAATTCGAAGGTTCTTTCCCAATTAGAAAGTTTTGAACAAGAAAAGCTGAAACTTGATGCAAAGCTTGAAGCCGAAATTCAAAAAAGCTCGGAGCTGAAAGAATCCTTGACAAATCTTTAGAATAAATGCCTGGAGTTCAGCAATCGATGCATCCAACAGTTGAAGCAGGTGTTTTATTTTGTTAGAGCCAGCAGCGAAAAGTTCACTCCTTCGGCTGAAGACCTGCCTGGTGCCTTCGAGCATATTGAAGGTGAAATTAATGATCTTGACGAAGTTATAGCTGGGCATGGCGACTTCTGTGCCCTGGCAGCTTCTCGGGGCACAGCTGTTGCCTTTTTGAAGTCTGGCTGTGAACACGGAAAGATTATTAATAGACCCAACTTCAGTCTGTCACCAGCAGACTTAGATAATATTCCTAGCCTGGCCCGAAGTATTACGAATAGATTCATAAAATTAGTATGGACAAAGGGTGGTCGGAGCAAAGCTGGTGACGAAGCTCGAAGCCACCTTAAGCTGGTAACGAAATCCTACCTTATACTTACCTTTTCCTTTGAATTTTGAATTTAGCTTATAATACTTACATACAGGTTGACCAAGCCGAAGCTGAAGCTGCAGAGTAAAAGGATGAAGGTCTATGGGTGCTGTCGAAGCTCAGATAGTCTATAAAAATAGCTCAAAAAACTTTGTATAAAATATGATGTAATCAAATTTCTCTTTGTAATATAATTTTGCCTTTCCGTCAATGTATGGAATGCTTTGGTGTGGATGAAATTAATACTTTTGAGCCGAAGGCGAAAAACACCTTCCCTTCTTTGCGTACACAGCGAAGCATAAAATTGCCTCTTTTTCCCTTTTTTCCGAAGCCTTCTCTTTCAAAGCCGAAGGAAGTTTGTATGTTATGATGATGATGATCCTATGTATGTCTAAGTGAATGTTTATGAATGCAAATGTCGTGCAAATGAATGTTCGAAGACACATACGAAACCATAACCACAACTCTTATTCCCTTAGGAATAACAAATCTTTGCCGTTTATTTTTCGGCTTCACCGCTTATTTTTCGGTGTATCAGCGCTGACTTTTCGCTCTAAGCCTCCCTTAGGAGCTTCTTCGCCTTTTACTTTGGCGGTATTCGCGTTGACTTTTCGCGCTTTGCCTTTTATTTCGGCGGAATCAGCGTTGACTTTTCGCTGCAGCTCTGCATTCCCTTAGGAACGACTTTTGAGCAGAAAACTTACGCTGCGCTCCTTTAGGAACGACTTTTTGTAGCTTCGTCGTGCTCTGCATCCCCTTAGGGACGTCTTTCGAGCTTCTCCCTGTTTTTCCTTTTTCTCTTTGCACTCGATGGTGCATGCCCAGTTTTTACATTTACATCTTCGGGGGATAATGCTCTTGTAGAGCTGGTATAAGAAAAAGAGAAATTACATACTATGGCCCCATTAAAAACCTTTCTCCCTTTGGAAAGGAAAAGGGTGCCATAGGAAAGAATAAAAAAGATTACATCAGGTTACACATAATACCGCCGAAGCTCATCCGCACTCCAAGATCTAGGAATGTCGTTGCCGTCCATATCCTTCAACCTGAAGGAACTGGGTCTTGACGAAGATATTACTAGAAAAGGTCCTTCCCACTTGAGCTGAAGCTTGCCTACTGTGTCGGGGTTGGCCACTCTCCGAAGCACCAGATGTCCTGGCTTAATATTTTTTAACCGAACATTTCTATCACGCCATTTTATTGTTTTGGCTTGATATTTATTGATGTTCTCCACAGCCTGAAGCCTGATCCCTTCTATAGCATCATTTTCCACAGAATAATCAGCTTCGGTTTCTGCCGAAGCCACTGTTCTTATTGATCCCGTTTTAGCTTCTTCTGGGGTTATTGCTTCATCACCAAACAACAATTTGAATGGTGTAAAGCCTGTTGATCTTGACATTGTTGTGTTGTGACTCCACACCACTTTGATTAATTCATCTAGCCACTTTCCCCTGGGCTGATTGAAGATTAACTTCATTATTCCTGTCATTATAATGCCATTAGCTTTTTCAACAAGTCCATTTGACTCCGGATGCCGAACCGATGCAAAATGGATCTTCGTGCCAATTCGTTCACAAAACTCTCTGAAAGCTTCGGCATCAAATTGTGTTCCATTGTCCACAGTGATAGCCTTTGGCACCCCGAAGCGGCACACAATATTTTGCCAGAAAAACTTTTGAACAGTGACCGAAGTTATTGTGGCTAAAGGCTTCGCCTCAATCCACTTAGAAAAATATTCTACTGCCACCACAACATATCTTAAATTCCCTTGTGCTGGTGGAAGTGGGCCTAGCAAATCAAGGCCCCACCTTTGCAATGGCCAAGTGGGCTGTATTAATTGAGTTAGAGACGAAGGTTGTTTTTGGTCTCTTGCACATTTTTGACAACCTTCGCATTTTTGGTCTAATTCTGCTGCATCCAAAGCTGCCTTTGGCCAATAAAATCCTTGACGAAAAACTTTACCCAACAAAGGCCTAGATCTAATGTGAGATCCACACAGGCCTGCATGTATTTCTTTCATTAGCTCTATACCTTCAGCTCTGGATAAACATTTGAGTAATGGAGAACAGACTCCATGCTTATATAACTCCCCTTCTATTATTACATATGGACGAGCTCTTGCTGCTATTCTCTTATGATAAGCTTCGTCATCTGAAAGGAAATTGCCCTGAAGAAAAGATATGATCTCAGTTCTCCAATCTTTGCTATAGACGGGAGATATATTAAGTACTGCTCTTTCAAGAAGGTCAACCGAAGGTGCTTTTATTGTTTCAAAGAATACTTCCGAAGGTAAGGGCAGCCCCTGTGCCGCTGACTTGGCTAGTAGATCAGCGTGCTCATTTTCTCCTCGTGGAATATTCTTGACAGAAAACCCTTCGAAGGAAGCTTCAAGTCTTCGAACTGTATCCAAATATTTCTCAAGCTTTGGACCTCTTGCTTTGCAACTTTTGTCAACATGGCCAGAAATAACTTGGGAATCAGTTTTGAGAACTGCCCTTCTTATCTGTAATACCCAAAAAAAAAGTGTAAAAGAAGACATAGTTGATTTACATACATGTTTTTGCCTCTGATTATTATAACATGTAAACCAACACTTCAAAAGTCACTAATTAACTAATGACACCTAAATTAATACGTGCATCATGCTGGACTTCCTTTGTATGTGCATTTAAAATTCAAACAAATAAGTAAAACAAGTATAACTTCAAAACCCAGTTTGAGATTTTAATTATGGGAGCGAAGGAATTGAAGAATGAATAGGAATAATAATAATAATATTATTAATAATACCAGTGAGATTGTGGCAAAACATTGATAGCATTAATCTTAGAGTGCCATTAATATTTGAGAATTTGAGATTCAAACCAGCAAATCAAATCTAATTTGAATTATTGAATTAGGAGAAAAGAGAATAAGAAATGAACAAAAGAAAAAGAAAAAAATGCGTGCGTGGGCTCAATTCACCGCATTTGGCCCACTCCGCTTCCCCCTTCTCTCCGCGCCTGGGCCAAATTCCTTTCTGTTGGCCCAATACCATTTTCCCACCGGACGGCCCACTGGGATTGCGTCCCTGGTCTGCGCGTTGGTCCTCTGCGCAGCGGGCCCCAACCTTCAGTCCCTAGTACCGCACATTCGCCAGCTCCCTATCATGCTCTCACCGCCGTGTGGGCCATATCTGTCAGCTCCTTCTCCCGTCTGCGTAACAACGCCCGAGTTCCGCGCATGGCCGACCTGGTCATAGCCGTCCGCTTCGGTCGCAGCTGTTGCGGCCTCGCCCTCGGACTACTTAATCCTCGGATCGCCGCCTCTTCCCAGTCCTACTCCTCGTGCTGTGGCAACGCGCCGGGATTCCTTCAACTCGTAGCCGAGGGAGAGTGAAGGAGGAAAGGGAAGCCGCCACCGGCGCGCTCGTGGTACACCATTAGCCAAGCTTTGCCATGGGGTGCTGGACTTTCCTAGGGCTTTCTTGGGTGATTGCGTGGCATCGTCGGGGATGGTGGTAGCCGTGCCTCAGGAATTCTTCAATCGGAGGGGCGCCACCGGGTCCGCTCGCCGTTATGTCCGTTCGGGGCAATCACGGAGACCTTGGGATGCCGGGGAACCTGCTGGGCGGTCAAGGGCACTCCTGCGTGGGGGTAGCCATGCTTGCGTGACTGCAGCATCTGCGCAGCCGAACCAGTGCGGGTGTGGAGGCAGCGACGATTCTCGTAGCGTGGCCGGCGTGTTCCGCGACGTCAAGCTTGGGCACCGACGAGGCCGCCATGGGAGATTCACAAATGGTGGCGTCGGGTTCCCGGTGGACAGGCTGGGTGAGTATCTTCATTAAATGTCTCCTCCGCTGCGCGCAGGTTCGTTCAAACTAGAAGATAGGGCGCGATAGGGGCGAGTCTTGCGGGCGCCGGTGATGGCCGCCGCCGTGCTCGCGGGGGTGCGCCGCCGTCAGGCTGGGTAGAAGATAGGGTGCACTGTGGACCGTTGATTCATGAATGTGCAGCCTAGATTTGTCTGGAAATAGCTCTTTGCGTATCTTGTTCTGGTCCATTGGATAGGGCGTGTACGGGTTAGATTAGAAGGTGGATACCGGTTCGGCCAGAGGGAATCCAGGCCGTTGATCGATGGATGGAGGGGCGAGGAGTGATCCTGGCGTTTTAAAATTTAGAGCCTTGATCTCAAATCCTAGGGCTCTGGATGCGTACCCCTTCATCTTCTAATATAGGCTCTTGATCTTTGATCAAGCGGCCAGGGCGCATCCGAGATGCACAGCCATGGAATTTTACAAAAGGACCCTCCTGGAAATTAGAAATAAACCCGCTGTCCTCGCCCGTGGTGCCCTGTGTCTCAGTAATTTTGCCCCGAGAACCCTGCAGTTCTCTGTATTGTGCGCCCAGTCCAAGGAGATAAGAAATAAGATAAATGTATTCAGAAAATAATTTTTAATGCAAAAATAAAGGCTAGAATTTGTTTAATTCATATAAAATTCATATGATGTCCAAATTAGTTCATTCCAGTTTCTATAATTCTATAATATTATTGTTTATCATCCAATACCACTGTTTTCACATGAAAGTCACATTAAAATTTATATCCCATTTAATCTTGTACAAAACACATAGAATCTTCATAAAATCATAACTCCTCCGTTTTAACTCCGATTTGATCCGTTCAAGTTGCGTTAGTCTCGTAGCAACGCGTAGATCATTATCATTCAGTTTATACTTATGTTTGATGTGATGTTAATTTTATCTATACTATGTTTGTTTGTATTGCTACGACTAGCGCGCGGACACGTGTCATCTGAAAAGCAAGTTGGTACCTGGAATCTCAAGTGCCAGGCAAGTTGTGCCCTTGATTCACTTTTGTTACCCAATAATGTTCTTTATAATCATTTACCATGCATAGGTTTAATTTTGATGGGACCCAATAGGTTTCCCTAGACTGTTTATCCTGTTTACCTTGTTTACCCCTGAATCACATGGGTAGTTATGCTATTGCTTTACGTGGTTTTTGGGTTAATATTTCATTATATCCATGTTCCAGTTATTTTGTTATTCTATTTATGTTCATGTCAAGATCATTATGTTATTGTTAATTGGAACATGGAGCTTAACTTGAGAACCACGTGCCACCACAAGGGAGGAATGGGACCCCTTGGCTGACTAATTAGGAAAGCTAGTGGAAGACTACCTTACCCGAAAGGGGCAAGGGCAGTAGGGGAGTGGTCAGTGTAGGGAGGTCCCTGGTTGATTTTGCTGCGATGGCGGTCAGCCAGGAACCCTGCATTGGAACTTCCTATAAACTGTAGCGGGTTTTCGGAAGCTAGTGGAACTTTGTAAAGGCCTCGTAGTGGATCCCTAGCCATTCACCTTGGTAGTGTCTAAGGGCCTAGCTAACCCTGGCGACATGGGAAACACGACTTGTGGGTAAAGGGTACAACCTCTGCAGAGTGTAAAACTGGTATACTAGCCGAGCTCACGGTCATGAGCGGCTCAGGACTCTCCGATGATTAAATTATGGAACCTAAACTCAATTTGTCATTTGCATTTGCATGGGATTTGTTATTAATTGTGTTCTATTTTTATTATTTAAGGTTTGGTATTCATTTACACTTAGTAACTGCTAATAAAATTTTGACCAACTTATAAAAGCAATGCTCAGCTTTAACCTCTATTGTTGATCAGCCTTACACTTCATGAACTCTCACCTTTGTGAGTTCATGTCACATTATTCCCCACAACTTGTTGAGCGATGAACATGTGTGAGCTCACCCTTGCTGTCTCACACCCCCCCACAGGAGAAGAACAGGTGGTTCAGGAGGAGCCACAAGGCGAGGAGTATGATCTGATCTAGGTGGCGTTTCTGAGTTGACATTGGCGCCAACGATCCTTAGTTCGTTTTATGTTTATTCTTTTATTTTGTAATAAGTCTTCCGCTATGTAATAAATACTCTGATTATTGTGACATTTATCTCTATGCACTCTGTTATTATATATGTTGTCTTCTTGGCGCATGTATGAGGTGCACCTGGCTTTGTTCCTTAAGGCCGGGTGTGACATTATCCCCATTGCCTTCAACTTCCGAAGACCCAAAAGCACAGCTTCATATTCAGCAATATTACTTGTACAACTAAAATCAAGTTTGACTACATAGCATGTTCTGACTTTTGAAGGTGCAATTAAAACGGCAACTGCACCTGCCCCGAAGGTTCCCCAGGAACCATCGCAAAATACTGTCCAAGCTTCGGCATCTTTACTTGCTTCTTCTTCCTGATCCCCTGGCGTCCAGTCAGCGATGAAATCTGCTAGCGCCTAGGACTGAATCGAAGATCTATGCACATAATCAATGTAGAACTCATTGAGTTCCGCAGCCCACTTTCCAATCCTTCCAGTAGCTTCTCTGTTTCTCATAATATCCTTCAAAGGCTGTGATGAAGGAATAATTATATGGTATGCTTGAAAATAGTGTCGAAGCTTCCTGGAGGCCATTAAAACAGCATACAGCACCTTCTCCAATTCTGTATAGTTTTTCTTTGATAAACTAAGGACTTCAGAAACAAAGTATATTGGAGCCTGCTTTTTCAATTGCCCTTCAAGCTTCTCCTGAACAAGCACCGCACTTACTGCAGAGTGCGAAGCTGCCACATACAGCAGCAGAGGAGCCCCTGGCGCTGGTGGAGTTAGGGTTGTTAAATCTATCAAATACTGTTTCAGTTCTTCGAAAGCTTTTTGCTGAGCTGATCCCCATTGGAAAACTTCGGCTGACTTCAGCACTTCAAAGAATGGTAAATTTCTCTCTGCCGATCTGGATATAAATCGATTCAAAGATGCCAGTCTTCCTGTTAGCCGTTGAGCCCCTTTCTTTGTGCTTGACGGCTCCATCCGAAGGATAGCTTCGATTTTATTTGGATTAGCTTCAATTCCTTTTGTTGAAACCAGACAACCAAGGAATTTCCCCTTCTTTACCCCGAAGACACATTTTTCCGGATTCAGCTTCAGACCAGCTCGCCTGAAATTAGCGAATGTCCCCTGCAGATCAGCAATGTGATTTTCTTGCTTTGTGCTTTTTACTATGATATCATCAACATATGTTAGCACATTTCTGCCTATCTAAGAATGAAGAACTTTTGTTGTCATTCTACTGAAGCTTCCTCCAGCATTCTTGAGCCCCTCAGGCATCCGAAGGTAACAATATGTACCACTGGGGGTGATGAAGCTGGTTTTTGGCTCGTCTTCTTTCTTCATCCAGATTTGATGGTAGCCTGAATAACAATCTAGTAAACTCATGAGCTCTGACGAAGCTGCTGCGTCTACCAGGGAATCCATCCTTGGTAATGGAAATTCATCCTTCGGACAAGCCTTGTTGAGATCAGTAAAATCAATGCACATTCTCCATTTACCATTGGCTTTCTTCACCATAACAGTGTTAGCTAACCATTCTGGGTATTTTACTTCTCTGATGGCTCCAGCGCTAAGGAGTCTTTTTACTTCATTCCGAGCACCTTCGGCTTTGTCATTAGACATCTTCCGAAGCCTCTGCTTTCTAGGTCTGAAGGATGGGTCCACATTGAGCGAGTGTTCAATAACATCCCTGTTGACACCACAGAGATCATTAGCTGACCATGCGAAGACATATTTGTTGTTGAACAAAAACATTATCAAGGTTTTCTCCTGTTCTTCAGACAATTGAGATCCTAGCAGCACCTTCTGCTCTGCAATATCTTCACATAAAAGCATGGGTTTTAGCTGATCGGCTGAAGCAGCCTTCTCCCTTCTGTACTTGTACTGCTCACAAGCTTCGTTTCCATCTATATTATGGATTGCCTTTGAATTTGTCCAGTTCCCTTCAGCTTTTCTGGCAGCTTCCTGACTCCCATGAATAGCAATAGGTCCTTGATCCGAAGGTATCTTCATGCAAAGATATGCTGGATGAAGAATTGCTTCGAAAGCATTAAGTGTTCCACGACCAATGATTGCATTATAGGGGTACTCCATGTCGACAATATCAAACACAACTTGCTCAGTTCTGGTGTTGTTAACAAATCCGAAGGTCACTAGCATGGTGATCTTGCCAAGTGCTACAATTTGTCTTCCTACGAAGCCACAGAGAGGGTGTGTAGCATCATGAATCTTGTCTTCTGGCTCTTGCATTTGTCTGAAGGCTTTAGCAAATATGATATCAGCTGCACTGCTTGTATCAACCAGAACATTGTGGACCAGAAACCCTTTGATAACACAAGAAATAACCATAACATCGTTGTGAGGGTAATCCTTGAGCTGAAGATCCTCTTGGGAGAAGGTAATCGGGATGTGGGACCATCTTGACTTGATGAAGGGTCCTTGCACCCCGACATGTTGTACCCTTCTCTGTGCCTCCTTCTTCTGCTTCTTGTTGGCTGGTTCTAAGCATGAACCGCCTGTGATCGGGAGGACAAGCTTCGAAGCCGAAGTAGTTGCAGCCTGGTTCTTGAACGAAGCCATCAACTCAAAAAGTGGAAGTGAGTTCACCGGAGGTGAGCGCCAATGTTGGGGACTTGTTCTCAAATGCTATGAATTAAGAACAAGGCAACACAAAAAATGTTAAGTATAAATGCCCTTCGACCGCTAAAGCATTATCTCCCCAAGGATTTAATGAGCTTCGGACGAAGGTCAAGAGTAAAATATTACGAAGATTTCACCTTCGTAATCATACTCGTAAAACAACAAATAATGAGAAATGAAATATAAAGTATAAAATATATTCACATGTTTTATTATATGAATATATGAGTATTAGAACATAATGTTTGGGCACAATTATACCTTCGCCTTGGCGGAAAGCAATAATTCAAGCGTAATGTGCCAGTGATTACAAGATCGCGTGAATAGTGCCGGGGTACTGTTCACCTATTTATAGACACAGGGTGCAACCTGCGTAAAATTACATTTAAGCCCTTTACAATTGATTACAATAATGACACAAACATCATGGGTCTTTGAGTCAATCCATCTTTAAGTCGGTTCGGCCCTTCGTCTTAAGATCTATCATTGTGCCGAAGCTCTCTAAGTAATAGCTTCAGCGCTTGCTTCTGAGAGTGTCTGCCAAAGGTGTCTTCTTTCTTTAGGATCTTCGGCTACGAAGCATACCCCCAACAATAAGCATGATGAGAAATAGTATGAGATTTTCTAGCATGAATTTTCCTAATTTTGTGCTCAAGATAGTTTTTATCCTGAACCATGGGAGCCTTACCCTTAACAAAATTAGAGAGTCTATTCTTAGGGCATTTAGTTTGATGTTGCTTTGGCTCCCTTGTTGGAAGTCAATGCCATCCTTAATGCCCGGGCGTCTCCCGATATAAAGCATGCTTCGAGCAAATTTAAATTTTTCATTTTATAATTCATGCTTGGAAATTTTAGCATTCAATTTAGCTATGTGATCATTTTGTTCTTCAATCATAGTAATGTGATCATTCATAGCATCAACATTAACATCTCTACATCTAGTGCAAATGGTGACATGCTCAACAGTAGATGTAGAAACAATACTAGCATTCTATGCTTCTATCTTAGCAATTAAATTATCATTAACAGTTCTAAGACAAGAAATTGAATCATTGCAAATGTTAAGCTCTTTAGACAAATTCTCACATTTTTCTACTTCAAGAGCATAAGCATTTTTCAACTTAACAAAATTTTTATTTTCTTTAACGGGCAATTCCTCTTGGCATTCCAAGAGATCATCCTTCTCGTTAATGGTTTCTATCAATTCATTAATATTTTTCTTTTGATCTTTGGTAAGGTTTGCAAAAAGAGAAGTTAAATCATCATTATCATCACTAGAGCTACCCTCATCAACGGAAGTAGTGTATTTGGGGGTATCTCTAAAATGTACCTTCTTCTTTTTGCCGTCCTTACCCATTAGGCATTTGTGGCCGATGTTAGGGAAGAGAAGGCCCTTATTGATGGCGATGTTGGCGGCATCCTCGTCGGAGGAGTCAGTGGAGCTCTCATTTGAGTCCCATTCCTGTCCCATGTGCACCTCGCCACCCTTCTTCGTATAGTATCTTTTCTTCTCCATCTTTTTCTTCCCTTTCTTGTTGTTGTCCCTGTCACTGTCACTTGTATATGGACATTTAGCAATAAAGTGACCAGACTTACCACACCTGTAGCAAACCCACTTGGAGCGGGGCTTATAGTCCTTCCCCTTCCTTTGCTTGAGTATTTGCCGGAAGCTCTTGATGATAAGAGCCATTTCCTCATTGTCAAGCTTGGAGGCGTCGTTTGGGAGTCTACTTGGTGTAGACTCTTCCTTCTTGTCTTTTGTTGCTTTGAATGCAAAGGGTTGCATCTCGGGTGTAGAGGTGGTGCCTTGCTCCAAGTTGACAATGTGTTTGGAGTCTTTGATCATAAGTTCAAATCTCACAAACTTGCCAATTACCTCCTCGGGGGACATTTGTTTGTATCTAGGATCTCCACGAATTAATTGAACTTGTGTAGGATTACGAAAAACAAGAGATCTTAGAATAACCTTGACCATTTCATGGTCATCCCATTTGGTGCTCCCGAGGTTGCGCACTTGGTTGACCATTGTTTTGAGCCGGTTGTACATTGCTTGTGGCTCCTCTCCTTTGTTGAGGATGAATCGACCGAGCTCTCCCTCGATCGTTTCACACTTGTTGATCTTGGTCACTTCGTCCCCTTCATGCGCCATCTTGAGGACATCCCAAATTTCTTTGGCATTTTTCAACCCTTGCACCTTATTATACTCCTCTCGACACAAGGAGGCGAGGAGTATAGAAGTTGCTTGGGAATTAAAATGCCTTATTTGGGCGGCCTCATCGGAGTTATAATCCTCATCGCCCACCTGTGGTGCCTGCGCTCCAAACTCAACAAAATCCCATATGCTTTCGTGGAGTGAGGTTAGATGGTGCCTCATTTTATCACTCCACATACAATAATCTTCACCATCAAAATATGGAGGTTTGCCTAGGGGTACGGAAAGTAGAGGAGCATGTTTTGGAATGCGAGGATAACATAGAGGCATCTTACTATACTTCTTGTGCTCTTGACGCTTCGAAGTGGTAGACTCGGCGCCGGATGTGGAAGGTGATGAAGAGTCGGTCTCGTAGTAGACCACCATCTTCATTTTATTTTTCTTCTTGTCACCCTTCTTATGTGACTTGATGGAGGAAGCGGATTCCTCCTTGTGCTTGTCTTCGGCCTCCTTTGACAGAGTCTGTTCATCGTTCTTCCCTCCTGAACCTTCAGGCTTTTCGCCGGTGACCATCTCCCTCTTGGCGTGTTCTTCCGACATCACTTCAAGTTGTTAGACTCTAATGAAGCACTAGGCTCCAATACCAATTGAAAGTCGCCTAGAGGGGGGTGAATAGGTGAAACCTGAAAATTACAAACTTTGAACACGCACTACACTTGGGGTTAGGATTAGAAATGAATTCGGAGTGCGAAAGATTGTTCCTCTTGCTATGAGTTGCTCAATCAATGCGGATAACTTTGAGAGCAAACTCAAATCAATGAGCAAGGGAACTAGAGAGAGGAAAGAGGGGAAACAAATTGAGTGGAGATCAACACAAATGAACACGGTGATTTGTTTATCGAGGTTCGGTTCCAAAGAACCTAGTCCCCATTGAGGAGGCCTGTCACAGTCGGTTTTAGGGGTCCAAAACCCGGGCGCGAAATAATCAACGGGTGTGCTGGGACCCATTCTCACACATATGATGAATAGTGGTGTAGAAATGAATGTCACATCTTTACTATATAATAGGAGTTCTGTACAAAATATATAAATAATTACATCATATGAAGACAATGATCCGGCAACCCAAAGTTGACTGGGAGACGACAGCCTAGACCTCTCACGAACACATCGCAGCATCCTCCATGCGTCTTATCCTGTGGTACCTATTCTTGACCTGTGGGGGTGTGAGACAACAAGAGTGAGCTCACATACGTTCATCGCTCAAGAAGTTGTGGGGAATAATGTGCATGAACTCGCCAAAGGTGGAAGCTCACATGAAGTGTAAGGCTTACCAAAGAGGATGGTTGAAGCTGAGCATTGCTTTTAAAGTTAGTCAAAATTTTATTAGCAATTACTAAGTATAAGTAAATACCAACCCAATTAAGTAGTAGAACAAAAGTGATAACAACACCCGCGATGCAATGCATATGACAAATTGAATTTAGTTCCATAAATTAATCATGTGAGTGTCCGAGCTGCTCATGATCATGAGCACGGCTGATATACCAGTTTACACTCTGCAGAGGTTGCGCATCTTTACCCACAAGTCATGTTACCCATCTGCCAAGAGAAGGCCAATCCCATACACCTCTACCGAGGAGGCGAGGCAGGGTAACACTACGAGGTCTTTACAAAGTTCCACTAGCTTCAGAAAACCCGCTACAGTTTATAGGAAGCTCCAATGCAGGGACCCCTCGCCTGACCGCCATCACAGCAAAATCAACCCAAGGGCCTCCATACACTGACCACTCCCCTACTGCCCTTACCCCTTTCGGGTAAGGTACTAATTAGTCAGCCAAGGGTGTGCCATACCACCCTTGTGGTAGCACTATTTTCCTGGGTGGTTCTCCATGTTCCAATTAACATAATGATCTTAACTTGAACAGTAAATAACAACTAATAATAAAGGTATGATCATGAATAATGTGTATCTCTATACCTAAAACCACATAAAGAAATAGCAGGTACTACCCAAAAAAGCAGTGGTAAACAAGGTATAAAGATAGTAAAACTAGGGTAACCTATTGGGTCCCATCAAAATTAACCTATGCAGATCATTATGATTAATCAGAACATGACTGGGTAAAAAGAAGTGATCAAGGGCACAACTTGCTTGGGACTTGAGATTCTAGGTACCAGGATGATCTTCAGATGACTCGTTGTGACACCCCAGTGTCACTCAGGGCTTTTCTCAAAAAGCCAAACCAAGAGCCATCATTTTATGTGAACCAAAGTAAGCATGAGCATCAAAATAACTTAAGTAATAATGAAGTCACCAAGTATATACTTAAAAGTGTCATGATCAAAGCAATTGAGTCCTTTAAAAGACAAGATTATGCAACCCTAGTTTAAAAAAACCCTAAATGAGCCCCATGAGCAAAATTCAAAAAGTAAGAAAAAGGGAGTGAAAAGTTTAAAATTTTGAGTTGAGCCAATTATAAAAATTGAAGTATATTTAATGGGCAACAAGAAAGGTTGAGAAAGCTTAGCCAAAATAGCTCAAATAAAACCCCAAATCAAGCTTTCCATGTGTGGACTTAATGAGAATTCTGAATTTCAGATTTCTGAAATTCAGACCTTAAGCCAAAGATCAGGGATGTTCACCTTGATCCCTAACTCGAATCCTAATGGCCCCATTGACAAAAATGTGTCTAACTAACCCCTCTGTCGTGTGCCAGAAGATGGCATTGGGACGCGAGCCCTAGACACGACTTAACCTTGGATTTGCCTCGGATTTGCGCAGGGAGACAGACCAGATTTCCTGGCTCCATATCTCTGCGACCAGTAGGCAAAATCCTATGACCCCCACACAAGAATGGTAGCTTGTAGGGAGGAGAAGAGGTTTTGTGCACTGACCAAGGCGAGAGCAGGCTCGGATGAGCGACTACACGCGCCAGAACTTGGGCAGAACGCACGGGCACACGTGTTCGACCCTGGTCGGCACGCCAGAGCTCGCCCAACCCGCGCGCGCGCTCCCCGGCGTCCAGTCAAGTCCGCCGCGCGCTCACGCCCTCGGCCGTGCCCGCCCGCGCCTATAAAGCCTCCCCGGGCGCGCCTCACTTCACCCCGCACTCACCCTCTTCGGCCAGCCACTTTTCCTTAGCTCCGGCGAGCTCAATTCCGCCCGCCATTGCCGCCAGAGCTTCGGCCATCGTGGCCGGCCCACCCCAGCCATCCTCCGGGCAAGCCAGCGCTTCGGCTAGCTCCGCCAGTAGCCCGTGAAGCTTGCCAAGCCCTCGGACCTGGCCGGACTTCACCGGAGGCCCGAGATTGACTTCACCGGACTTCGGTCTTCCGCCGCCGCGCGTGGACCGAGCTATCCAGTGAGTCTCCGCCCAATTCCTCTCGCTCATGACTTCTCTGGCATCCCGTGGACCTCCCTGACCCATTTGATTGAACTATCTCGCCGTGACCAGGCCGGTCTCCTCGCCGCCGACGAGCATCCCCGCCTGCGCGCGTGGACCGACCGACTCCGGCTATCTCCGACGGCGTTCCGCACACCGTTGTGATCCCCGAGACCTCCCCTTCATCCTCGACCTCTTCACCGGAACAGTCTCGCCGCTGGTAAGCCCCTCCGCCCTTTTCCCCGCCGCGGCTACTGTTTAAGGTAGAAGAAGGACCTCGGGTTAGGTTTTTGTAGAACCCGAGAGGTTTTCTGTAATGTCAGAGACTCAGGTGAATAGTAGCCTAAGGACTGATTCGCGAAGAAAACTTAGAAAACCGCCAGGGACCCCAGTGCAAGGTAGATTTTCATTTAAATCGATTCTGTTATTCTTTTTAAATAATCAGAGAACTTGTAAAATTCATAACTTGATGAATTCTTAATCAAAAAATGTCAAACCAATTTTGCTAGCCTCTGTATATTATAATCTATCATTTAAAAATAGTAGACCCTATGCTTTCTGTTCAAAATTTTAGAGTTTAAAATTAAAAACAGAAACCCACTAAACCTTATTTAATCAAGGAAAATTAGTTTTTCTTCTGTGCTAGACTTAAGAAAATTTGTGGGTATTCAAACCTCTTTTAGACACTGTTTAAAAATAGTAGGAACCCCAGCATTAGAAATTATGATGTAGTTTCTCATTTAAAGATGTTTTGTCCAAAACTTAGAGAAAATCAGAAAGATATTAGAAATTAATGAACAGTGATTAATATTATTTTTCCTAGTTTACTTATGTAACAGAGGACTTAGGAAAAATACAGAGACCATTAATTTGGATCAGTTTTAAATTAAAATGATTTGTTTAGCCTAAATAAGACTGAAAATCAATTATTAAAGAGGCAAAACTATAACCAAAATGCTTAACAAAAATCCAGTGAACTTATAACCACCAGAACCCCACTACAAAAATACAGAGCACCTCAGTTCAACTTTTTAAGTAACGGAAATAAATACAAGGTGATAATAAGGCATTTTCCAACTAAATCATGAACAACCTCAAATAATGTGATAATGGGCAACCAAAAATTAGCTAAGTCTATGATGAGGTAAACTACCAGAGAAAAATGCAAACCCATGAAAAGGAGGCAAACTCTTGCCAATTACTAATGATTTAAGAGAAAAGCCATTTAATTCAAATAATGCATACCACCCCTCCCCTTAAGCAAAAAGATGCCAAACTTCAGAATGATTGCTCTTGCACAAAATAACAACCAAGAAAAATAAGAACTCTGTTGTTTGATATTTTTCAAGTATAGTGGTAGTAGAAAGCACCCATTTGGCTAGAAACTTGAGAAAACCATAGAAAAATAATTAAAAGGTATTAATGACTAGAAATTTGTATCAAGTCATGTTATAACACCTAAAAGCCAGCAAAAATAAGTTCTGAAGAATTACCCACTGTTAAATAGTAGTTGTAGTTCAAAGCACCCCTTCTACCCTAGAGTTTAATCATTTTGTGCAGAGAAAACTATTCACTTTCTGATCCCCAAATTTTAAGACAGAGAAACACACACCAGTAGCAAGCCACTGTAATTTTTACAGAATTTCTAGAATTTTATAAAAGCAACTTGTAGTTCAAACCCACTCTAAAACATTAAAGAGAATAAAAGAAAAGGGAAGAAGAAATAAACCTCACCCCAATAAGTCTAACTTGAGAACTTATCAATTCTCCCTAAGACTTAAAAGGAATTCAGTGGAACCCCAAAAATTTAACCTACCACTTACCTTAGCTAAGTTTAACCCAATTTACCAAGTATACCCCTAAAGGGTCTTACATAAGTAAAGTTAACTTTGTTTAACTCAAGAAAGATCATACACCTTTTAAGTTGTGATTTCTAAAAGCACATATCATATCATGCATATATCTTACGCATTGCATTCATTAGATTGTAATCTTGCCGACGGAGAGTACGTGCTCATCCCCGAGCAAGGACCTGTCCAAGAGGAGGACCAGGAGCAGGCTTCAGAGGCTGCTATTGAGGATCTCCCCGCAGCCCCAGCAATTGAAGGCAAGCCCCGGTCTTATGCATAACCATGTTATTATATGCTACTTTACTACACTTAATGCTTGTAGGTTTGTAATGTGCACTTAAGTGTAGGAGTTGCTTGAAACCTCTAGTTGCATGAACTTAGGATTCCTTTTTGAGATGAATACTAGTCTGCTAGGTCGAGTAGCTGCTTGCTAATCAAGATCTCGGTAGAAGTCGAGTGATTTTTCTAGCACTCGCGCGAGGTCAGGAATTGATTGTATTCATCTTGATAATGGGATATATGTTGGTCTATGGACTTGGATCCAGGGAGGATGCCTTGTCCGTGAGACGGGAAAATGAATTAAGGATTAATGTGTGGATACCTGAGTCAAGCTTTTGAACGTACTAAGCACATGCCGGGAAATATGGTGACCGGTAAACCTAGTACCTGAGTGAAGCCGGGCGCGGACTTTATCCCTCATGCAACCTGAGACTGGTTCTCCCATGCTAGCTATGGTGGGTACAAGTGTGGTCACTGCACGGCGGCAGCCGGGGTCAGTGGAGCATTGTATGCCAAGGCGGTGAGGCCTGGACGCGAACGGGGAATCGATGGGGACGGTTGACATGTGTGGGGACGGAGTGCCCTGACATGTCGTGTGTTTAGGTTTACCTTGCAAGGTTAAAACTCGATTCGAATCCTCTGCTTCTCGCAGCTAATGAGACTGCTTGATTCCTTGTACTGCATCGAGTAAGAAGTGAAATGTGGTTACATGAGATAACTTGTTGATTGAACTAATTGATTGTTACCATGTATGCTTAGAAGAAGCAATCTAGCTAAGTTAATGATAGTAAAATTTGGAAAAGCTAAAAATTGCTTTTAGTAACAGCTAGTGCTTTTGGCAAACCAAACCCCTCAGCCAAACAGCTGCATAGTCTAGAGGTAGAGGAGTAGACTCCTCACACCGGGTAAGTCTAGCTGAGTATTAGTATACTCAGCCTTGCTTGTGGCACCATTTTTGCAGGTACCATGCAGGATTTGATTGATGGTGTGACTTGGCCTACCACCCTGCCACCGGGTTGGACGGTCGAGTGGGACGCTGCTCCGACAGGAGAGGAGCACGAGGAGTAGTGGGCTAGGCCTTGCCCATTTCCTCGATACCGACGACATCGATTATCCGCTGCACTTTACTTTATGAACTTTATTTGCTACTCAAGAACTCCGATTTATGTAATAATCCAGTACTTAATTTGAGGTTTCCTGTTTTATTGTATTTCTTCTGTGACTCACCTTCGAGTGAGATTGTGGAATTTGATCCTGGTTAAGTGGCTCTATCAGACTAGATCTGAAGGACTGACGGGTTATTCCGATTTAAGTGTGTCACGGCCCTTGAGGCATGACTTAGGCACTTAAGCTGGAATAATTCGGGTGGTTCTGCCACAGCTGGTATCGGAGCAAATTCCACCACAGAGAAGGACAATAAACCATGAATACCAATTTTCAAAACCTAAAACTTGCTTAGAAACTGCTAAGGATCGTCAGGACTAGACCGCTAGACCTAGAACGAAAGGCCTTAGGCATAGAGGGAAATAGGTGGCTAATTAATTAGGCCCCGTGGGCCAATACTTATATTAAGGATGCCCTAAAAAGGCACCCTATTTTCTTTTTGAGAGGTAACGTTTCTTCCAGCATGCATGCATTATAAAACATAAAGAGGAATTAAAATTTGAGCTAACCCTTTTTTTTCTTTAAAACCATTCGGGCTCTCTTTTTCTTTTTCCTTCCACCATAATCTTTATCTTTGATTCCCTTCCGCAGATGAATTCACCCACCCCCGCCAGTGGAGGAGACTCTCGTTTCAGTTCTGACTTCCTTTCTCGCGATGGCTTTCCTTCCATCTTGTGGGAAGTGCTTAACTCCGCCGGTTACCCTACGCCCCCTTTGTACACGGTGTAGTTGTATGAGGAGCATCGGGTACCTCGTTGTCGGGTCTGGCTGACTTTGGAGGCTCATCCCCTTCAGCCGGGTTGGCGTTCTCTTGACTCTGAGACGATTGGACTCAGGACGGACGACACCGTTGAGGCAGCAGCCATGAAGGCTCTGACGACTTTCTGTGGCTACCATCCCCTGGAGATGGTGATGCACCCCTTGGGGCTCTTCCCTGCTGAGAGGAAGGATGATCCCATGTGGTGTAACCGCGTGAGCCACGTGAAGGATGTGTGGGCAATGTATCCTGACTTGGTTGGGAGGGTCACTGTTCAGTGCATGAGTGCGCTGTACCGCCTTCAGGCCCTTCAGAGCGATGCTATGACGCTTATTGCTAACACCGCTCGAACTGCCAAGCTCACTCTCGACAGTCGGGAAGATTTTGTGGTCGACCTATCCACAGAGTTGGTGGAGAAGGATCTGCAGGTGGAGAGGCTGAGCCAGCGTATCACTACCCTGGAGCAGCAAGTGGAGATCCGAGACAACACTATTGATGTCTTGGAGAACCAGCTTCACGATGTGCAGAGGGAACTCGAGGAAGCAAATGACCACTTGGACATGCACCACCTGGAGATGGAGGCCAATGAAGTAGGAAGCGAAGGAGAAGAGGCTCCCGAGGAGCTAGGACCAGCCCCTGGTGCCAATGGGACTACCTCCGCGATGCCCCCTTCACCCGTATCCAGTGTCGCTTCCACCGCTCAGGGTTAAGCAGTCGCTTCGACGTTTTTAGGTGGATAGAAACCTAGGCGAGCTTAGTAGTATCACATTTTGGACTAGGCTTGTGGGTATTTTCCCCTGATTAATGTAACCCTGTGAACTTTTGGAATCTGTGGGATCTTTGTCACCATGTTATCTTCATTTCGAACCTAATATTATGACTATGTCATTTTTTTCCCATATGAAATGATATCTTGCCGTTCGAAACTGTGAGTTGGGATAACAATGGCGACAATCTCTGTTTTCAGATGGCAGCTAGGCAGCGTCGCGGGCAGAACGAGCAAGTTCCCCCGCCACCTCCTCCAGCTCCCACAGTGCAGGAGCTGATGGCCCAGCAGAATGAGATTCTGCGACAGCTCTTGCAGCGCCAGCCCCACCCCCAGCAGCATGGTGGAGGCCAGCCTCAGCGACCTCCGGCTATGGCAACATACCAGGAGTTTCTGAGCACGCAGCCGCCCTTGTTCGCCAAGGCAGAGGATCCGTTGGACGCCGACGTATGGCTTCGCGTCGTCGAGTCCAAGTTTCCCCTCCTCACGGGAGACTGCCCTGATGCTACCAAGACCCGCTTCGCCGCGCAGCAGCTTCGCGGATCTGCTCGGACTTGGTGGGATCACTTCCGTGCTATGCTCCCTGATGATCGTGAGGTATCTTGGGAGGAATTCAAGACTGCCTTCAGAGGACACCACATTCCAGCTGGCATTCTTGATCGGAAGTTGAATGAATTTCTGGCCCTCAATCAAGGAACCCGCACGGTACTGCAGTATGCGCAAGCCTTCAACGACTTGTGCCAGTATGCAGGGTATCATGCTGATTCTGATGAGAAAAAGAGGGATCGCTTCCGCAGGGGTCTCAATACCAAGCTGCGGGAACGACTCAACACTGTCCGGGCTGATAGCTTCAATGAGTTGGTCAATATGGCCATCTCCCAGGAGGATTGCATTGTTGCTCACCGGGCAGAGAAGAAGAGAAAGGCACCAATGGCAGCACCATCCGCTCAGGCTCAGAGGTTCTGGATTGTTTCCCACAATCAGAGCAGGGGTTTTCAGCAGCAGGCAGGCAGATGGGTGATCAGGCCACCTCAGCAGCAGCAGCAGCCGGCACCCAACCGCTACCCAGCTCCCGCCCCAAGGAACAATCAGCCTCCGCAGCAGCAGCAGTTCCGCCAGGGCAATGGGAACAAGTGTTTCACTTGTGGCAATGTGGACCACTATGCCAAGAATTGTCCCAGGAACCAGCAGAGACAGATGCCAGCACCAAATCAAGACAAGGGAAGAAAGCAGAAGGTGCAAGTCAGGCAAGGGAAGCTCAACTTCACTGCTCTAGAGGAAGTGCCAGAAGGAGCTCCTATCATGACTGGTATCTTTTCAGTTTATAATCAACCTGCTTTAATTCTGTTTGATTCTGGTGCATCCCATAGTTTCATTAGCCAAAGGTTCAGTGCTAATTGCAAACTGCCATTCTCTCACTCAAAAGGGTCATTCATGATAGTCACACCTGGGGGTAAAATTGCAACTAATCAATTAAACCAAAGTGTGCATATTCAACTGGGAAGCCACATTATCAAAACCACTCTTCTTGTGTTGGGATTAGAGAATGTGGACATTATTCTAGGGGCAAATTGGATGACCTTGCACCAAGTTGTGCTTGATGTAGCCAACCGTACCGTGGAAGTTAATTCTCCTTTCTGCGGGAATTTCACTTTGATTTTGCCTAGTCAGGGTTCTTCTCAATCATGTGCTTTCTCTATGACGAAGATACCCCTGAAGAAGATCCCAGTGGTCTGTGAGTATGCAGATGTCTTTCCTGATGAATTGCCAGGAATGCCACCGGACCGGGATATTGAATTCGCCATCGAGTTGCAACCGGGAACGGCCCCAATTTCCAAGAGGCCCTACCGAATGCCACCCGCTGAGTTGGCAGAGTTGAAGAAGCAATTGCAAGAGTTGCTGGATAAGGGTTTCATTCGCCCAAGCACTTCGCCTTGGGGATGTCCAGCACTGTTTGTGAAGAAGAAGGATGAAAGCTTGAGGCTGTGTATAGATTACCGCCCTCTTAATGCGGTAACTATCAAGAACAAGTATCCTTTGCCTCGTATTGATGTTCTCTTTGACCAGTTGGTCGGGGCCAAGGTGTTTTCCAAGATAGACCTTCGCTCTGGCTACCATCAGATCAAAATACGAGCAAGTGATATTCCGAAGACGGCATTCTCAACCAGATATGGGCTATATGAATTCTTGGTGATGTCATTTGGGCTGACAAATGCACCAGCATATTTCATGTATCTGATGAATTCTGTTTTTATGCCAGAATTGGACAAGTTCGTGGTGGTCTTCATCGATGATATTCTGGTGTACTCAAGGAACGAAGAAGAACATGCCGGGCATTTGCATGTAGTGCTTCAACGTCTGCGAGAGCACCACCTTTATGCCAAGTTATCCAAGTGTGATTTTTGGCTAAAGGAAATCAAATTCTTGGGTCACACTATCTCTCAAGCTGGAATAGCTGTTGATCCTGATAAAGTGCAAGAGGTGATGAACTGGAAGCCACCAACGACTGTTCGCCAGATTCGGAGTTTTCTGGGATTAGCTGGTTATTACTGAAGATTTATTCCGGACTTCTCTCGAATTGCGAAGCCTATTACTGAGTTGCTGAAGAAAGAAGTCAAATTTGTGTGGAGTCAGAAGTGCGAAGATGCCTTCCATGCATTAAGGCAGCATCTGACCACAGCACCAGTATTGGCGCAACCCGACAGCAACAAACCTTTTGATGTATATTGTGATGCCTCGGGCACCGGGCTAGGTTGTGTCTTGATGCAAGACAACCGAGTCATTGCTTATGCTTCAAGAGCACTCAGGCCTCATGAGCAAAATTATCCCACTCATGACCTTGAGTTAGCAGCAGTGGTTCATGCATTGAAGATGTGGAGGCACTATCTAATGGGGACCCACTGCAACATCTTCACTGATCATAAGAGCCTTAAGTACATTTTTACTCAGGCTGATCTTAACATGAGGCAGAGAAGATGGCTAGAGCTGATCAAGGATTATGACCTGGAGGTACATTATCACCCAGGGAAGGCTAATGTGGTAGCTGATGCCTTGAGTCGGAAGTTGCAGTGCAACTGTGTTCTGATGGATTCTCACATTAACACCTTGTGTGATGAGTTGAGCAAGATGCAAATTGAAGTGATTCCTTCTGGTTCTTTGTCTCACGTTTCTGTTGAGCCAGCTTTGCAAGACCAGATCATCATGGCCCAGCTCAGTGATAAGGGAGTGCAGATTATCAAGAAGAATCTCCATCAGAAGGTTGAGAAGTATAATTGTTTCCGCCAGGATGAGAAGGGTGTGTTATGGTTCAAAAGCAGATTGGTAATTCCTAAAGACCAGGATCTCAAGAGGAAAATTTTGGATGAAGCTCATCTCTCCAAATTCTCTATGCATCCGGGAAGCACCAAGATGTACCATGATTTGAAGCCTTTGTACTGGTGGACCAGAATGAAGAGGGAGATAGCCCAGTATGTATCAGAGTGTGACACCTGTCAGAGGGTAAAGGCAAGCCACTTGAAGTCAGCTGGAGCTTTGCAACCACTACCCGTACCTTCGTGGAAGTGGGACGACATCAGCATGGATTTCATTGTGGGTCTGCCCAACACCTCTCGTCATCATGATTCAATTTGGGTTATTGTGGACCGATTGACGAAAGTGGCACATTTTCTTCCTGTGCACACCACTGATAAGGCTCAGAAGTATGCAGAATTGTATATCGACCGGATCGTGTGTTTGCACGGATTACCTCGGACCATTGTTTCTGACCAAGGAGCCCAATTTGTTGCCAGATTTTGGGAACAATTGCAAAAGTCTTTGGGAACCAAGCTAATCAGGAGTTCAGCTTACCACCCACAGACTGATGGTCAGACGGAAAGGGTAAACCAAATCCTGGAAGATATGCTGAGAGCTTGTGCGATCGATTGTGGCAAGAACTGGGATAAGCACCTCTCCTTGGCAGAGTTTGCTTATAACAATAGTTATCAATCCAGCCTAAAGATGGCACCTTTTGAAGCTCTCTATGGAAGAAGGTGCAGGACACCACTCAATTGGTCTCAGCCTGGTGAAAGAGAAGTTTTTGGACCTGATTTAGTGACTGAAGCCGAAAGGAAAGTCAAGCTAATCAGGAAGAATCTAGAAGCTGCTCAGGCCAGACAGAAGAGTTATCATGATAGAAGAAGGAAACCTCTCCAGTTCGAGGTGGGAAGTTTTGTATACCTCAAGGTATCACCCACCAAGGGAGTGCAGAGGTTTGGGATCAAAGGAAAACTAGCTCCTCGTTACATTGGACCCTATGAGATCATAGAAGCATGTGGACCCGTGGCATACAAGCTGAAGTTACCTTCAAAGATGTCTGCCATTCACAATGTTTTTTCATGTATCTCAACTGAAGAAGTGTGTTCGATTGCCGACTGAGATCATAGCAGAGCCAGAATTGGAGATAGAGCCAGATCTATCGTACCAAGAGTACCCCTCCAAGATTCTGGATTGCAAGGAAAGATCAACTCGGGCTAAATCGATCAAGATGTTCAAGGTCCAGTGGAGTAATCACTCAGAGGAGGAAGCTACTTGGGAAACCGAGGAATTCCTGAGATCCAACTTTTCCGATTGCCTACCTAAGGAAGCCGGTACGTAATCACCCCCAAACCCCTCCTCCTGCCTTTCGAATCTAATTTCCAAAAATATGATCTTAATTCAGAATGAAGTAACTATAAAGTAAAA
The DNA here is from genome assembly GCA_029449295.1 of Zea luxurians. Lineage (NCBI taxonomy): Eukaryota > Viridiplantae > Streptophyta > Magnoliopsida > Poales > Poaceae > Zea > Zea luxurians. The sequence continues at coordinate 736,619 of JAOPSE010000128.1, forward strand.
CTTAAAAGGACTTCCTTCTGAAGTTGCAAAGAGAATGACATTCGAAGAGCAGTTTATCCTAATAATGGCAATCATCACCCTTTTTCCTATCAGTCTCACCCTTCGCTTTACCCCGGAAGGACTCTGGCCCGAATCTCGGGACGAGATTCCTTTAAGGGGGGAAGGCTGTGACACCCCAGTGTCACTCAGGGTTTTTCTCAAAAAGCCAAACCAAGAGCCATCATTTTGTGAACCAAAGTAAGCATGAGCATCAAAATAACTTAAGTAATAATGAAGTCACCAAGTATATACTTAAAAGTGTCATGATCAAAGCAATTGAGTCCTTTAAAAGACAAGATTATGCAACCCTAGTTTAAAAAAACCCTAAATGAGCCCCATGAGCAAAATTCAAAAAGTAAGAAAAAGGGAGTGAAAAGTTTAAAATTTTGAGTTGAGCCAATTATAAAAATTGAAGTATATTTAATGGGCAACAAGAAAGGTTGAGAAATCTTAGCCAAAATAGCTCAAATAAAACCCCAAATCAAGCTTTCCATGTGTGGACTTAATGAGAATTCTGAATTTCAGATTTCTGAAATTCAGACCTTAAGCCAAAGATCAGGGATGTTCACCTTGATCCCTAACTCGAATCCTAATGGCCCCATTGACAAAAATGTGTCTAACTAACCCCTCTGTCGTGTGCCAGAAGATGGCATTGGGACGCGAGCCCTAGACACGACTAAACCTTGGATTTGCCTCGGATTTGTGCAGGGAGACAGACCAGATTTCCTGGCTCCATATCTCTGCGACCAGTAGGCAAAATCCTATGACCCCCACACAAGAATGGTAGCTTGTAGGGAGGAGAAGAGGTTTTGTGCACTGACCAAGGCGAGAGCAGGCTCGGATGAGCGACTACACGCGCCAGAACTTGGGCAGAACGCACGGGAACACGTGTTCGACCCTGGTCGGCACGCCAGAGCTCACCCAACCCCCCCGCGCGCGCTCCCCGGCGTCCAGTCAAGTCCGCCGCGCGCTCATGCCCTCGGCCGTGCCCGCCCGCGCCTATAAAGCCTCCACGGGCGTGCCTCACTTCACCCCGCACTCACCCTCTTCGGCCAGCCACTTTTCCTTAGCTCCGGCGAGCTCAATTCCGCCCGCCATTGCCGCCAGAGCTTCGGCCATCGTGGCCGGCCCACCCCAGCCATCCTCCGGGCAAGCCAGCGCTTCGGCTAGCTCCGCCAGTAGCCCGTGAAGCTTGCCAAGCCCTTGGACCCGGCCGGACTTCACCGGAGGCCCGAGATTGACTTCACCGGACTTCGGTCTTCCGCCGCCGCGCGTGGACCGAGCTATCCAGTGAGTCACCGCCCAATTCCTCTCGCTCATGACTTCTCTGGCATCCCGTGGACCTCCCTGACCCATTTGATTGAACTATCTCACCGTGACCAGGCCGGTCTCCTCGCCGCCGACGAGCATCCCCGCCTGCGCGCATGGACCGACCGACTCCAGCTATCTCCGACGGCGTTCCGCACACCGTTGTGATCCCCGAGACCTCCCCTTCATCCTCGACCTCTTCACCGGAACAGTCTCGCCGCCGGTAAGCCCCTCCGCCCTTTTCCCCGCCGCGGCTACTGTTTAAGGTAGAAGAAGGACCTCGGGTTAGGTTTTTGTAGAACCCGAGGGGTTTTCTGTAATGTCAGAGACTCAGGTGAATAGTAGCCTGAGGACTGATTCGCGAAGAAAACTTAGAAAACCGCCAGGGACCCCAGTGCAAGGTAGATTTTCATTTAAATCGATTCTGTTATTCTTTTTAAATAATCAGAGAACTTGTAAAATTCATAACTTGATGAATTCTTAATCAAAAAATGTCAAACCAATTTTGCTAGCCTCTGTATATTATAATCTATCATTTAAAAATAGTAGACCCTATGCTTTCTGTTCAAAATTTTAGAGTTTAAAATTAAAAACAGAAACCCACTAAACCTTATTTAATCAAGGAAAATTAGTTTTTCTTCTGTGCTAGACTTAAGAAAATTTGTGGGTATTCAAACCTCTTTTAGACACTGTTTAAAAATAGTAGGAACCCCAGCATTAGAAATTATGATGTAGTTTCTCATTTAAAGATGTTTTGTCCAAAACTTAGAGAAAATCAGAAAGATATTAGAAATTAATGAACAGTGATTAATATTATTTTTCCTAGTTTACTTATGTAACAGAGGACTTAGGAAAAATACAGAGACCATTAATTTGGATCAGTTTTAAATTAAAATGATTTGTTTAGCCTAAATAAGACTGAAAATCAATTATTAAAGAGGCAAAACTATAACCAAAATGCTTAACAAAAATCCAGTGAACTTATAACCACCAGAACCCCACTACAAAAATACAGAGCACCTCAGTCCAACTTTTTAAGTAAGGGAAATAAATACAAGGTGATAATAAGGCATTTTCCAACTAAATCATGAACAACCTCAAATAATGTGATAATGGGCAGCCAAAAATTAGCTAAGTCTATGATGAGGTAAACTACCAGAGAAAAATGCAAACCCATGAAAAGGAGGCAAACTCTTGCCAATTACTAATGATTTAAGAGAAAAGCCATTTAATTCAAATAATGCATACCACCCCTCCCCTTAAGCAAAAAGATGCCAAACTTCAGAATGATTGCTGTTGCATAAAATAACAACCAAGAAAAATAAGAACTCTGTTGTTTGATATTTTTCAAGTATAGTGGTAGTAGAAAGCACCCATTTGGCTAGAAACTTGAGAAAACCATAGAAAAATAATTAAAAGGTATTAATGACTAGAAATTTGTATCAAGTCATGTTATAACACCTAAAAGCCAGCAAAAATAAGTTCTGAAGAATTACCCACTGTTAAATAGTAGTTGTAGTTCAAAGCACCCCTTCTACCCTAGAGTTTAATCATTTTGTGCAGAGAAAACTATTCACTTTCTGATCCCCAAATTTTAAGACAGAGAAACACACACTAGTAGCAAGCCACTTTAATTTTTACAGAATTTCTAGAATTTTATAAAAGCAACTTGTAGTTCAAACCTACTCTAAAACATTAAAGAGAATAAAAGAAAAGGGAAGAAGAAATAAACCTCACCCCAATAAGTCTAACTTGAGAACTTATCAATTCTCCCTAAGACTTAAAAGGAATTCAGTGGAACCCCAAAAATTTAACCTACCACTTACCTTAGCTATGTTTAACCCAATTTACCAAGTATACCCCTAAAGGGTCTTACATAAGTAAAGTTAACTTTGTTTAACTCAAGAAAGATCATACACCTTTTAAGTTGTGATTTCTAAAAGCACATATCATATCATGCATATATCTTACGCATTGCATTCATTAGATTGTAATCTTGCCGACGGAGAGTACGTGCTCATCCCCGAGCAAGGACCTGTCCAAGAGGAGGACCAGGAGCAGGCTTCAGAGGCTGCTATTGAGGATCTCCCCGCAGCCCCAGCAATTGAAGGCAAGCCCCGGTCTTATGCATAACCATGTTATTATATGCTACTTTACTACACTTAATGCTTGTAGGTTTGTAATGTGCACTTAAGTGTAGGAGTTGCTTGAAACCTCTAGTTGCATGAACTTAGGATTCCTTTTTGAGATGAATACTAGTCTGCTAGGTCGAGTAGCTGCTTGCTAATCAGGATCTCGCTTGAAGTCGAGTGATTTTTCTAGCACTCGCGCGAGGTCAGGAATTGATTGTATTCATCTTGATAATGGGATATATGTTGGTCTATGGACTTGGATCCAGGGAGGATGCCTTGTCCGTGAGACGGGAAAATGAATTAAGGATTAATGTGTGGATACCTGAGTCAAGCTTTTGAACGTACTAAGCACATGCCAGGAAATATGGTGACCGGTAAACCTAGTACCTGAGTGAAGCCGGGCGCGGACTTTATCCCTCATGCGACCTGAGACTGGTTCTCCCATGCTAGCTATGGTGGGTACAAGTGCGGTCACTGCACGGCGGCAGCCGGGGTCAGTGGAGCATTGTATGCCAAGGCGGTGAGGCCTGGACGCGAACGGGGAATCGATGGGGACGGTTGACATGTGTAGGGACGGAGTGCCCTGACATGTCGTGTGTTTAGGTTTACCTTGCAAGGTTAAAACTCGATTCGAATCGTCTGCTTCTCGCAGCTAATGAGACTGCTTGATTCCTTGTACTGCATCGAGTAAGAAGTGAAATGTGGTTACATGAGATAACTTGTTGATTGAACTAATTGATTGTTACCATGTATGCTTAGAAGAAGCAAATCTAGCTAAGTTAATGATAGTAAAATTTGGAAAAGCTAAAAATTGCTTTTAGTAACAGCTAGTGCTTTTGGCAAACCAAACCCCTCAGCCAAACAGCTGCATAGTTTAGAGGTAGAGGAGTAGACTCCTCACACCGGGTAAGTCTAGCTGAGTATTAGTATACTCAGCCTTGCTTGTGGCACCATTTTTGCAGGTACCATGCAGGATTTGATTGATGGTGTGACTTGGCCTACCACCCTACCACCGGGTTGGACGGTCGAGTGGGACGCTGCTCCGACAGGAGAGGAGCACGAGGAGTAGTGGGCTAGGCCTTGCCCATTTCCTCGATACCGACGACATCGATTATCCGCTGCACTTTACTTTATGAACTTTATTTGCTACTCAAGAACTCCGATTTATGTAATAATCCAGTACTTAATTTGAGGTTTCCTGTTTTATTGTATTTCTTCTGTGACTCACCTTCGAGTGAGATTGTGGAATTTGATCCTGGTTAAGTGGCTCTATCAGACTAGATCTGAAGGACTGACGGGTTATTCCGATTTAAGTGTGTCACGGCCCTTGAGGCATGACTTAGGCACTTAAGCTGGAATAATTCGGGTGGTTCTGCCACACTCGTGACCTCACTACTAGTCGTAGAAATACAAACAAACATGTATAGACAAAATTAACATTACACCAAGCATAAGATCAAACTGCATAATAATATTCTACGCTACGAAACGAGGTCGTAGGAATAAGAATTACTAAATTCGAAGTTACGGTTACCAAGTTATGAATTTCTGAAGTTATTAAGCACCTAGAATAGATTAATTCAAATGAACATTTTTAATTCAAGTTTCATGGCTAAACAGAGGCACAAGATGATAGATAATATTAAAACAAACTTATTGCAACTAGAATGGATCAATTTGGAGCTAAAATGAATTAAATATGATTTATGCAAGTTTATGGAATTATTTGTGTATTGAAAATCAAATTCTAAATTCATTTATCTGATTTTCCTTGAGCTCTGGACTGGGCGCCAATAACAGAGATACACAGGGGCTAACTCGCAAAAGTTCCTAAGACTCAGGATTAACTCGGGTGGACTGCGGGTTGGTTTGTGAATATTTCAGGGGCTCTTTAGAATAAATGCCGAGGTGAAGGGGTATCGTGATATCCCCACCGTTCGATTGGACACTGGCGGCCCAGATTAGGCGCACAATCATAATATATCAGGGCGCGATCCAAACCGCTAGACAGGATATCAACGGTCGGATATCAATCAAACCCGAACGCACCTAGAACCGACCATCGCCCGATCAACGGCCCGTGATCGCCATAAACGAACCATTATCGCCCATCTAATCGTCATCGTCGATCACCCGACCGACGGCCCCCCGAGCGTCTTCTCCCCATCGGCTGACCCACCGGTGGCGCAGAGCGCACCACGGCGAGGCATCGCCGGCGCGTTCCCAATCCAGTGCCCCCAACGTTTTATGGCGCAAACACCCTAGCCAAAACAAAGAGGAGAAAAGGGCAAACACGATCAAGGGCATCATACCATGGATTGTGTACCCGTAAGCCTCAACACCGGCGTATGGTGGATTCACAGCGGAGTACGGTCTACGGCGAGAAATTGGTGGAGCACCGATCGACCGTTTGCCGAATTGGTGGTTGGGTAGCTTCCTTGCATCCCGTCGATTCTTCAGAGACACACGCCGAGGTCCCATCGATGCCCACCAGCAAGAACGGCGGTGGTGGCATTACTGCGATAGGGGGTAGCGCCGGGTCTCCCTATCGATTGCTGAAGCGCTGCCTGGTGGTTTTGGGGCTCGGGATGAGGAGTAGGGCCGCCGATTTATATAAGCGCAGGGCACCCGAGGACGGGGGGAGGTTTGGCCGGGGAGCTTGCCGCAGATTTTGCAGCGTCTGTTACAGCAAGCAACCGAGTCCGGGAATGTTGTGAGATCCGCGGAGGAAGAGAGACCTGGATGCCGGGGCCCGCGGTCAGTGGGTTGGTGCATCGGGCCCACGTGGCAGAGGAGCGCTAAGTTTGTTGCAAGACGCGTGCGGCCCCCACGCAATTCGCGTGGCAGGTTCGGATGCCTGGAGGTTGAAGGAAGCGCTGACGCGACGGGCCCACACGAAAGTGAGACAGAGCAGGCGCGCGCGAGCAAAGAGACTGGCGACGCGGTCCCACCCGACGGTGTAACGCAGCGCGGATGTGGAGGTATCAAATGAGCTAGCCAGTGGGCCCAAGCCGTCAGCGACCGAGAAAGGGGGAAGGGCGCGGTCGTGTTGGGCTAGCGCGAGGTACGCGCGGTAGTGGCTTAGGGAACTGGGCCGACTTGCTAGGGTTCCAGCCCAGGTATGTTTTCTGATTTCTCTGTTTTCTTTCTTTTTATTTCCAATTTTCAAACTGAATTTTAAATTCAAATTGGTTGATGAGTTTCACACACAAATTAAGTGCACAAATAAGAGTGCCAACCTGAAGGAATATAATTTTTCGTATATATTTTTTTCATTATAGTATATATTTTTTTCCTTCTTTTCTCCTTCCCTTTTTTAATTCTAATTTTAAATTTTAAAATTGCCTCACTAATTTGGATACAAATGCAAGCATATAAGAACCTCCACATGAGATGCATATTCCTGTATTTAATTGTTTGTTATTTAACTAATTTAATTCCCTTAATTGAATATGCAGACAAAAAAGGAAATCAAATAATTCCCAAAACACTTTTATGTAAATACATGTATTTATTTTTTTGTTATTTTTTTATCTTATACAAATTTTAGGGCTTTACAAGGCCACAAAAGGCCTGGTCTATTCTAACCCTTTACCTGTATCAATCGGTCACACAGACCGTTCGAGTGCTTCTCCTTAATCACTTGGGTCACTAAGACCCTACAAGGATCACCACACACTTAGGTGTCTCTTGCTAGCTTTACAAAGCACTTAGAAGAATTAGAATGAGAAGGAGAAAGCAATCCAAGCAACAAGAGCAACAAAAGAAACATTAAACATTCTCTCTCAAGTCACTAAGCAATTGAGTTGATTTTGAGGCTTGGAGAGGATTTGATCTTTTGATTGTGTCTTGGAATGTAGGCTTTTGCTCTTGTATTGAATGTTGAGATCTAAAAACTTGGATGGCTTGAATGGTGGTGGTTGGGGGTATTTATAGCCCCAACCACTATTCTAATCGTTGCTGTTGGGGACTTGTTCTCAAATGCTATGAGTTAAGAACAAGGCAACACAAATTGTTAGTGGTTAAAGTTCTTCGTCCTTCGAAGCATTATCTCCCTTAGGATATAATGATCTTCAGACGAAGGTTGTGAAGGGCGTACCTTCATCATCTCAGTATATAATGAAGCAAGCAGAAGCATATAAAACATGGGAGGCAACATGAATAATCATATGACATTATCAGGACATTTTTATTATCTTATTACGAATAGACATGAACAATATTGAATTACATTAATACCTTCGTCTTGATAGAAGGTAAAAGTCCAAGCGTGACGTGGGAGTGAATACAAGTCAGCGTGAACAGTACGGTGTCACTGTTTATCTATTTATAGGCACAGGACGCAGCCTGTGTAGAATTACATTCATGCCCTTGTCATCTACTATTGGCTTAGAGATAATCTATCGAGGGCTAGGCAGCCTTTTCCCCTTTAAGTCGGTTCCATTTTCCGCCGCTAAGCCGAAGCTTCTTCGCAGGTAGCTTCGTTACTGATTCGTCCTTCACTCGAACCACGCCTTTCATACCGTGCACACCTTGATCTCAAAGCCGAAGGTTCCTGTGACAGTATATTATACTTGGAAAGCATGTTAGTCGTGTTTTTGAGGACCTTCGGAAGACGAAGGCCCCCAACAGTAGCCCCTCACAGTATTAATTTGTTATAATAACGAATTTAGACTGCGATGTGAACGAAGGCCTTAAGCCGAAGGTCCAAAAAAACACCTTCCCTTCGCTAGAATAGCGACAGTCAATGACAGGCAGGGCCTGCCAAGTTGCAGAGCGCCAGGCGTATACATATGAACCCATAGCGGCATCATTTGATACGCTATTTCTGCTATTAGCGCTATTTTCTCAAATTTCTAGCTCTTGCTTACTAGCTTTTGTCTAGTTTTCGAGCTTTTCGAGCTTCGGTTTAAGACGTTTGCCCCATGTCTGAGGAGAAGAAGATGGCTGAGGAGAAGATAACTGAGGAGAAGAAGTCGTATGAAGAAAAGAAAGTTGCGGATCCTTTCATTGCTGGATTTTATGAATCTATGGCGAAGACGAAAATAGAGAAATTACTGAGGAGATCATGGAGGGTTTGTCCGAAGATTCTGATGACCGTGATAGTTATGACGTGGAAAGTGGGGATGAAGACTCTGAGGATCGGCCGTGGCGCCCGAGCCATACTATCTTCGGAAAATCGACTATCAAGCAAAGTCATATTGATGCCATGAGGGGGAGATATTTTTGCAACATGTCTATTGTCAGAGTTGGAGGAGACAACACTGCCCCTGCTCCGGAGGAAAACAAAGTTGTTATATACCGAAGCTTCTTGAAGGCAAGTCTTCGGTTCCCGCTGAGTAAATTTGTGGTTGAGGTATTAAAGATATTTCAAATCTTTCTCCATCAGATTACTCCCGAAGCAATTATCAGGATGGGGATATTTGTCTGGGCTATAAGGAGCCAGGAGCTGGAGCCGAACGCGAAGTGCTTCTGCAGCATGCACGAGCTTTTATATGAAACGAAGGCTATTGGCAAAGAATAATATCACAACAACTTTGGTTGTTACGGGTTCATTGCCCGTTCCAATGCAAGCCACCCAGTGCCAACATTCTGGAAAAGATGGCCCGGGGCCTGGATGGAGGAGTGGTTTTACGTAAAAAATGATTTGATTAAAAGAGAAGACATCAAGGGAATTATCCAGCACCCCATCTGGTCTCGCTTCGGCCTCCGAAGGTTGAAGGTGGATATTGATAACAATGTTGAAGCATGCCAGAAGGCCTTTATTACTGTATGTGCCTTCATTGGTACAAGGGATTTAATTCAAGAGCACATAGCCTTCAGGGTATGACCACTTGTGGAGAATTGGGAAATGCCGAAGGATACTGTTTCTGAATCGAGTGAAGGTGGCCTGGTTCGATTAAAGTATACTTTCAGATTTAGGGAGAAGTTTGATGAGCCAGATGATGACTGGCTGAAATGTATTGAAGCTGCCAGTGACGAGCTGCTTGGGACATACTCCCGGGCCGAAGATGATGCCCTTTCCATAGCCTTCAAGGGCCAGGGGAAGAAAAGATTGAATAGGGTATTTGATGCGATTGGCTTCGTATACCCTGATTACCGCTACCCTCTGCGAGGGCAAGGAAAAAAGAGAAAGACTGCCGCTTCGGCCACCATAGTTGTGCCGAAGGGCAAAAAGGTGAAGGTTCAAACCCACCGGCCGTGTTATATTGAACCGGCCGTGGTGCCTGAATTTGGCGAAGGAGCCTCTTCAACTGCCGAAGCAAGACAAGCTGCTTCGATTGTATAGAGCATTGAAGAGCCAACTGTAGTGCCGAAGATGCCTACAGTCGGGCCGATCGAAGCTAAGGATGATAAGGCCGAAGAGCCAAAGGTGGAAGAAACAATAAAAATGCCAGAAATTCTGAGCCCTCCAGCAGAGGCAAAACTGCCGAAGGTGCAAAAGGCTCCCGCCACAACTCCCAAGAGGAGGACGATGGCCAGCGTGTTGGATGCTGTGCTGGAGACCACAAAGGCCTTGAGCCTCGCTCCTACTAAGAAAATTGCTGAAGCTGCCGAAGTCCAAGCCGAGACCAAAGCTGTCGCACGTGAAGACAAGACTGATCAGCGAACTTCAAGGCAAAGTATGGCAGAAAAAGCAAAACCTTCTGCACCCGAAGCCCTAGTTGAAGATATTGATTATATTTTTCGACATGCTTCGGGGAAAAAATTATCCGAAGAAGAAGTCCTGGAAGTCAGACATTATGCCCAAAAATTAAAATATCCTAAGGGGACCTTAGTGTTTAACGGCACTAATGAAGATGATTTCCTGTACTGTCTCCCGGACAACAAAGAAATATCTGTTTGCCGGGAGATAGCAAAAAGTATGGGATTTCTGAAACTTGAAGAAAGCCTTTCGGTTTTGTCGAAGGATGATCTTGCTGATAGCCTGGCGTACAACAGTATAAAGGTATGGAAGTTAACCTTGAAGTTGGGAATGAAGTATTTTATTTGTCATGCTTAATTCTTTCTTCTTCTTTGTAGGGCTTAATTCTTAGTAATGCCTTGAGGGCACAGAAAAGTGCCGAAGACGAAGGCTGTACAATAGCCCTTAACAACCTTCGCTCAAAGGTGATTGAGCTAAGAAATGAAGGTCTAGAGAAAGGCAAGATTCTGATTTCATTAGTAAATAAAATAAAAGAAGATGAAGCTCAATACAAAGCTTAGGCCAAAGCTCAAAAGGCTGAGGTTGAAGACCTTCGGAGGCAATTGGCCAAAGCTAATGAGAGGTCGCACTCGCACAGGCTAACCAAGAGATCAGTGAATACTAGAAAAATAAGCTAGAGAAAAATGTTGAAGAACTTCGCGAATCCAAGGAAAGGTGCTTTGAGAAATCCTTGGATTGTGTGAAGAAATTAAAAACTAGCTTCGCCAAAGTGGGCGCCTACTCTGCTGAAGAAAATTTCATACGAGGTGACCCCGAGGGCGTTGTTGAATGGATAAGTGGAGAAGCCGAAGCCTTCGAGGAAATTTTGAGTGATTGCGGGGATATTTGCGTGTTTTCCGGTGCGCGGGGAATTTCAGCTATTCTGGAGAAGGCCGGATGTGATCACATGAAGGCCATAGCCCAGGCCGAAGCTGCCTTCTCCATAGATGATACGAAGGATCCTTCAGCCGAAGCAACTTTAATGGGCGGGAAATTTTATAACGATGTCTGGGTGAACGGTGGTCGAGAGCTGGCCCACGAGATTATAAAAAAGAGTGAAAAAGACACACACGATGCCCGGGCAGAAGCAAAGCGAGCTGAAGAAGCTACAGAATGCGAAAGACGTATAGGTATTATTTCTTGATTATTTAGCTTCGGTACTTGCTTTATGGCTTCGAACTAACCTATTTACCTACTTCAGCTGAACTATCCCCGCCCCCGGAGCCGTATGATCCCCTAGCTGATCTAGAAATGAAGGAAGCACTGGAAATTATAAGCCTAGCGGACTCCATTATCGACGAAGTCGTCGATAAGCTTTTGAACGAAGTTGTAGAAAAAGTTCTTAAAGAAGAATAGATTTTATTGTAATAATATTTTGAAATGCTTGATGTATGGAACAATGGAAGGAAGATTAAGCTTCTACTGTAACAAAACTATGTAACATTTGACGTATGTGACATTTAATCGAATATGTAAATTGTTGTAGTTTATTTCTTTGCGATGCATGAAACGTACACACATACCGCTTTTTGAGCCTTCGGCGAAAAAACGCCTTCCCTTCTTTTCATGCTTCGTAAAGAAGGAAACCCCTTTTAGGGTAGATCTGATAGAATTGTCACCCGAAGCTTGCTTCGTGCCTTAGCACATTTTCATTCAATCGAAGTATTTCCAAGGATTTGCTTCATATTCATTCTTTCTGTTGATGCGGTATGATGTATGATGTGATGCTATGCTAGATGATGCGATGATATGATGCAATATGATGATGCTTTAACATCCACACATAAGCCCACACTGGGACATGGAAGACTATATCCCCTTAGGAACATCTGTTGAGTCTAAGCTTTGCATCCCCTTAGGAACGACTTTTGAGCTTCTTTACCTTCTATTTCGGTGGTATAAGTTCTGCATCCCCTTAGGAACGACTTTTGAACTTCTTTGCCTTATATTTTGGCGGTATAAGTTCTGCATCCCCTTAGGAACGACTTTTGAACTTCTTCGCCTTATATTTCGGCGGTATTTGGCTCTGCATTCCCTTTGGAACGACTTTTGAGCAGAAAACTTACGCTGCGCTCCCTTAGGAACGACTTTTTGTAGCTTCGTCAATTTAGGCTCTGCATTCCCTTAGGAACGACTTTTGAGCAGAAAACTTACGCTGCGCTCCCTTAGGAACGACTTTTTGTAGCTTCGTCAATTTAGGCTATGCATTCCATTAGGAACGACTTTTGAGCTTCGGAATCTACTTCGTTCCTTTAAGAGTTGTCTTTCGAGCTTCGTAAATCTATGAAGAAGATATATTTCATTCTGGTGTTTGCAGAATTATTACAAGAAGTTGAAACTGAATTTTTCATTACTTGTTCTTCATACAAAAAAGTAAAATGATATAAAAGACAAAAGTACTTCAAAATGTAGGATATTCCTCAATAAATGTGCTTCGATTCTGGTACAGTGTTGTTGACTATACGGGCTTCGGACTCCTCCCTGAAGTCGCGTTGTTATTGAGGGTGCTAGCGCCCTTCTGGCTGTTGGCTTTGGGAATGAGCAGGTGGTAACGATGGTGGCAGTGGAAGCTGGGGCCACAAAGCTTGTGAATGGCTTGCCGAAGCAATAGAGGTTGCAGGTTGATTGCCCACATATTATGGTATGTAGGGAGAGTAGCACGAAGCGGTATGTAAAACCTGCTTCAGTTGGTTCTGCCGGGCTTCTGCTTCAGCAATCTCTTTTTGCTTCAGCTGGTTCTTGTAGTGTGGCCCTTGTCTTCACCATAGAATAAGCAGTAGATTTTCCTGGGCTGATCCCCATATCTTCCTCCGAAGCCCCTACCGCCTCTGCCCCTTGGAGCTGGTGGCCTGAAGGAGCTTTGTTGCTGTCCTAAAGACTGTGAGCTATGTTGTGACCACTGAAACTGGCTTCCTTTGTCATCATTCTAACTGGAGCTGTGGATTGATCTGACATGCCTAGGGTGGATTCTTCCTCCGAAGCCCCTAGTCATCTTAGAAAACCTATAAGCTTCTTCCCTTCTTTGCTAGAAATCATTATCAGCCCAGATGTACTCATCCATTTTCTGAAGCAGCTTCTCCAGAGTCTGCGGGGGTTTCCTGGTGAAGTATTGAGCCGTGGGCCCTGGCCGAAGACCCTTGATCATGGCCTCAATGACGATTTTATTAGGCACTGTAGGCGTTTGTGCTCTCAGTCGCAAGAACCTTCGGACATACGCTTGAAGGTACTCCTCATGGTCTTGTGTGCACTGGAACAAGGCCTGGGCAGTGACTGGCTTTGTCTGAAACCCTTGAAAACTGGTGACCAACATGTCCTTAAGCTTCTGCCATGACGTGATTGTCCCTGGCCGGAGAGAAGAGTACCATGTCTGGGCTACACTTCGGACTGCCATGACGAAGGACTTTGCCATGACAGCAGCATTGCCTCCATATGAGGATATTGTTGCCTCATAGCTCATCAAGAATTGCTTTGGGTCCGAGTGCCCATCGTACATGGGCAACTGGGGTGGCTTGTAGGATTGTGGCCATGGAATAGCCTGCAATTCTGCTGCCAGGGGAGAAACATCATCAAAAGTAAAGTTACCATGATGAAAGTCATTGTACCACTCATTTTCATTGAATGAGCCATCTTGATGAAGCTCCCTGTGCTGAGGCCTTGGTTCCTGGTCATCTTGAGTGAGATGACGCATTTGTTCAGCGGCCTCATCGATCTAGGGCTGCACTGCAGCCACTAGACATCAACCAGGACACTCTGCGCAAAGCCAGAACTCAGAAAAGGAAGGCTACTAGTCCGACACGACACGAGGAAGAGTTGGACCAAGAGATCAGGGATCTCGAAGCTATTCATCAACAGGTTCAGAGGAAAAGGGAAAAGCTAGTCAATCCTTAAGTATAAATTGTATAAATGCAGAGAGTGAATTATAAGAATGAGTAGGACATAGATGGGTCAAGGGACACTTGCCTTCACCAACCGACTGCTGCTCAGGGTCTTCACCTGCAACTCCTTCGGACTCCACCAACTGACCATTATCTATACGAGTCTAAACATACATTCCACAAATTTAATACAAAAGAATAGTACACCATATAATAAAATATCATAAATAAATAGACGCTCGGCGCAGGGCTCACACCTACGACTAGCGAGAAAGAGAAAGTAATGGTTGAGGCTACGGTCGAGAAGCGATCACGTTACGCGATTATAAATCAGAGTACTCGTCTAAACAGAGTAGTATTAATTCAGCAATCGCGCCATGCATAGGATAAAGTCATGTTCCGTGTTTAATCATTATAAACGACTTATCGCGCGCCAAATAAGTTTTAAAAAGATGTTGCGTGGCAAAATGCGCGACACAACAATTAGACTGAATTAAGAATAAAACGACTTGTCGCACGATGGAGCGCGCCACGAGACACTTGAATTAATTATAAAAAATGACATCAAGCATCGTGCGATGAAGCGCACGACGGGACACGTCATCCAAACTGAATTTAAAACGAAACGTCGCATGACTGGACGCGCGACGCCACACATTAAATAATCTGAAATTAAAATGGATCGTCGCGCGACGAAGCACGCGACGCGGCACATTAATAGAATCTGAAATCAAACAAATTCGTCGCGCGACGCAGCACGTTAATTAAACAGAGTTTAAAATCAATTAAAACCAAAAATCAATCACCGCGCGCGTGGGGCTGCGCACGCGGGAACGCGTTGTGCAAACCGGGGGCGCGCGAGGCCGCGTAGGCCACGCCGGGGCCACGCGAGCCACGCCGAGGCACGCGCAGGGGCCATGCCGGGGGACCACGCTGCTGAGGGAGGGGGCCGCACGCCGGGAGCCGCATGCACCGGGGCCGGTACGACCGCGCGCCGGGGCCAGGGGGCTGCGCGCAGGGGGCCGGGGGAGCCGTGCCGCCGGGGGCCAAGGGGCCACACTGCTGGGGGGCCAAGGGACCACGCCGCAGGGGGGCCGGGGAGCCGCGCCGGAGGTCAAGGGGCCACGTCGTCGAGGGCCGAGGGGTCGCGCGCGAGGGGGCCAAGGGGCCACGCGCGAGGGGCGCCAGGAGCCATGCCGCCGGGGGCTGGGACGGCCGCGCCGGGGGGCCAAGGGGCCGCGCCGGGGAGGGGCCAAGGGGAAGCGCACCGGGGAGGCCGAGGGGTCGCGCCAGGGAGCCGCGCCGAGGGGCCAAGGGGCCGCGCCAGGGAGGCGCCAGGGAGCCACGCATGCAGGGGAGAAGAAGGGAGCGCGCGTAGGGAAGGAAGCGGAGGAAGAGGAGGAGAGAGAGAGAGGAGAGGGGAGGGGAGCTCACCTTGGGGATCCAAATCCGGCGATAACCGTCACCGGAGCACCTAGGGCACAAGGGAGAAGAGAGAGAGAGAGGTGGGAGAGAGGGAATTGTGTGCAGGAAAATTGAATGAGGGAGAGAGAGACAAGGGGAGGGGGGCGCATGGGGGAGGGGCAGGGGTGCCACGGGCGCACGGGCCAAGGCCAGGCCGAGCTGGGCCAGGCCGGGTCGCGTCGCAGGACAAAATCCCACGACAATCACAACCACTGATCGAAATCCAAATGCGAAATGAAATCTGAAACGAGACTAGACAAACACACGATTAAACACGACATCAGACAAAGAAATATGCATCGGCATGATGCAACACCCATGACAACTTAGGTTTGTGTTTACATGCAACACGGACACCAGTCACTATACTGCTTTGAAACTAGGAAGAAGGAGCGAAACAGGAAGAGAAAAGAGAGTAACGCCTGAATTTGGTGAGTATTAAAGAAGAAAAAATTCTACCCCCAAATTCAGGGCGTTACATCAGCCAGGGCACCGGACAGTGTCCGGTGCACCACTAACTGCACCAGATCTTGTATGCTCCTAACTTTGTAGAATTCCCTCAAGCCTTTTTCTTTGTATATTTATGTTGAACTTTATGCACCTGAGAAAAACATCCACTAGGCAAACTAGTTAGTCCATATGGTTTGTGATGGACGTCAAACACCAAAATTGATTATAGGAAATGTTGAGGCCATTTCCCTTTCACTCTACATTAGTCTCGATAGGAGCATGAATTTAGACAAAGAGCTAGTGCACGGTATGATAGGGGTGGTGCATCTTTGTCAAGTCAGCGGGCACCACAAGTATTTGGCCCTGAAAGTGAAATGAGCTTAACTATTTTCTAGGTGGCATCAAACTCCTGTTGTTGTGTAGGACAAAGGTGGCAAGGAGGGCAGTAGAATCCAATGTAGAGGCCTTGTCAACCATGGTGAGCTCCTCAAGTAGACTGTCATTACGAATGGTCTAAAACTGTGGGAACGATGTGGTGCACTTGATGAAGGTCTTCATGTGCTCGAACCACTTATTGAGACTACAAAAGAGGTTGAGGACAAGCGTATGATCGAGCACGACTTCGACAAGGTTCTCTAGGGCTTTAGCCATGCCCTTCATCTTGTGGGAGTAGTCACTGATGGAGATATCACCTTGGATGAAGGCGCAAAAAGCGCGTTGAGATGGAGGGCATGAGTCTCATCGTTGCCTAGGAAGTGGTGCTCGGTGGCGAACTAGGCATCCTAGGCCATGCCATCATCAAGGAGAACCATATCTTGTATCTCAAAGGTGATGGTGTCAAAGATTAAAGATAGTACAATGTTGTCCATGCACCACAATACAGGAGTGGAGGCCTTAGCAATGTCAAAGCGGACGTGGTTGTCAAGGGCATAACGTTTTAGGGTGAGGAGGATGAGGTTGTACCACTGAGGGTAGTTGGTGGAGAGGGGTTCAGGACGACAACAACCTCAAAGTTTAGGACAATAGTGGTAGATTGTTCCTTCTCTAGGGCTTTGGCTACGCTGAGGATATAGTCATGGGCGTCAGCAGAAGATTTGGCAACCAAGTTGACGCTCTCCTTCTCAGCGGCGGTGACTTACTCCTTGGTACGCTATACAACCTCCTCATGGGCATGAGCAGCGGCGAGCTTGGCCTCACTAGGGGCTGGCGGTGTCGGTGATATGGTGGAAATGGGGCATAGATGTGAGAGGAGAGGAGGGTGGAATGCATCAACTAGGGCCAATGACTACGGTAGGATTAGGCGAAACCGAGGGTCATAGTATCATAACCATCTTTTTATATCATGATAGAATGGTTATCTAATCAAACCATAGTATTGATCAAATATGGGTTACATATATAGGCCAGCGACCCTAACGCATATGGTGCTGCTAGGTGGGACAAGTATAGCGGGCGCAAGGCGCAAGGCCACATGCCTATACATGGATTCTAACAAGTCTATTTGGAGTGCTTGAAATCATTTTATTTTCAAGAATATCCCTACTTGAGTGCCAAATACAAATTAGTCTTCAAGATGGAGTTCACCCTAGTTATACATAGGGGATATATCAGGGCCAAATGTAAATTAGTTTTCCAAAAAGAGTTTGCCCTACTTTTTTCTACGAGCAAGAGTAATCTAGCACCCTTATATAGATCAATGCCTAGAAGGATTTGTGTAATTTTAGCTATTTTCTTCTTGACTTTTTTTTATATTGAACTTTGTTTGGTGTATAGCTTTATATTCTAATAAATTTCAATAAGGGTTTTAATCACTACTGTTTCATAAATCCTTTAATTGGCTTATACCTAAGCATATGTGTAGTCCTTGTCTTCATTTTAACCTTTTTTTGTGGCTTCATTTTGGACTCTTTTGTACTTTTTTGCAATAAAGCATAGTAGAGGATCACACCCATCGTTTTGGGACAAAAAACTTGTCTTGACCTAACACAACAACAATACTATTAGGCTACTCTTAGTAGTAGTTTACGAATAATTTCATATATTAATTAGAATGTCACCTCAGATTTTTGGATGACTAGGCACCATGCATATTTATTATGAATGGATGGAAGTAGTTTCATCACCATGAAATCATGACAACTCATTTCCAAGACATTGGAAAACACATGAAACCACCATTGGGAGCAATTGCTTCATTTCCATTTATTTCAAACATTTTAGTCATTTAGATGCAACATGTAATTTACATGGTAGCCTATAAAATCATGAAGTGAAACTTTGTTTTGAAAGTGCATCTTTCATTCTTTATTTCATCTCACTCTTGATAGTGTGGTAGTATTGGAAATAACATAATGATGAAACTCTTGTTAAGGAATAGCCTTAGGATACTTGCGCCATGTCTCGATAATACTGATCTATCCAATCCTGTATGATCTCAACTTCTTGCCTCCTCTGTTCTGTAACCCAGTCCGGATCATCTTTGGTTGCAGACCTAAGGTCCAAATGGTGAGCACCTAACCACCGGGACAAGTAACTGCACATTAGTGAACTTTGAAAAAAAATGCCACTATGATCTTACAACATTTTTCTTCCACCAAATCTCTTGCTCACCTTTCTCCGTGACAAGGGCAACGATGCTGGACGAGATGTTCTTGAGCACCCTGATTGCAACAGAAGAGTATACCGTTATGGTGTACCCAAGCACAATTGTTATCTGACAGACTGGAGCTTCAATGGCGAATTATCCGACAATGATGAATTGGTCTAGCTAGACCTACCCGCCTCGACTCCATGGGTCTCGCATTCCGTTGGAGAAGATGATGTTGCTGCCAAACCTCTTGAGCACCTCATCAATTCTCTGCAGGATGGTTGGGCAATTTACATTATATATACCAGCAATTGTTCCACTAAGGGCTTGTATGTACACGCACTGAAACTCTTGAAGCAGCACTTACATATCCACCATATTCAGTGGTGATCCAATGCGGCCTAGGATGAACCCCAAACGTTTGCAAGCAGTACTTGGCCTTGGCCTCGTAGGTGAAGGTGTATGGCGGGAACATGCTATCGTTTGCGGATGACATCGGCATCATCAGCTCTGTGCAAGCCTACACATATAGGAGTATGTCACAATCTCTGGTTCTTAGTGCTGTCACTAACATTTTACTACCTGTCTTTCAGTTCATTATTAATTGTTTATACCTGCCATCCCCAGTAATTGAGGTTAAGACAACGGGGGTTGCCTTCGTCCTCTATCTGGTTGCAGGTCTGGTCTCCTGTGTAGTTGTAGTACAAGCTCGCCGCTGCGAACACCTTCTCTAGGATGTCCGCGTTAGCAGGGAACCCATCGACGACCTTGCACATCTGTACAAGTAGTTTTACATGAGCAATGCATAGCATGTGTTTAGTAGAATAGTGCAGTAGTTGTTGTTGCTCAAGCAGGCTTCGATTTGGCAGTTTTGTTGGAATGGGAGAAGTGATCGCAGGATGCGGTTAGAATGGAGAACCTCCTTGACGGGGTAGGCCGGCAAATTCTCCAGGAAACTGGCCGGTGTTGGGTAGTCCATCATGGCAGTGGTGACAAATGCTGTCTGAAGCCAGTTTCGAATTGAATCAGCGTACTTTAAAGTCCTGAAAATTGAGTGAAAAAAATAATGCCACAAAGTTAAGTTATAGCAGACTTTAGGGTATGTTTGGTTCACTACCCAAAGTCCTGAATTAAAACCCGATGAGTTTTACTCTTATGATATGGGTATGGTCAATTTTCTTACCCATAGGTTTATTAATGGGAACAAAGTTGTACCCGTCGGGTTTGCGGGTTTTGATACATTCTTAAGCTACCCAAACCTACAAACCCATGGGTAAAAAATACCCGGCTCAATTATATTGTGTGCCTCTTAAATCCTGATTTGCTAGTATATGATTAGGCAATAAACTTGTGATTGTGATATTCTAGTGAACTATGGAGTTTGAAATTCAAGTTACTTGCATTGTGGTCATACATAATTTGTTTATCTATTGTCTTTTTTCCAAGTTTAATCTATTACATAATTAGAATTTTATGTGTCTAGTCATAATAATGTCGGGCACGGACAACCCACAGGTACCCGTTACCCGCACGGGCATGGGTTGGGCATATGCTGGGGGCAGAGCAGAGGATCAAGATTAGAAGTCTCATCGGTGAAGAATCAAAATTGCCTTGTGTGGGGTGTCTTGAGGCTTGGCAAGATAGCGCATCGTGGTCTTCCTCCTTCTATGTTGTTGCATTGGTGTAGACGTCGTTGGGTTTTCTTTGGCCATGTGTTGCCCGTCTTGAGGAGTCAGAGCTGCTCGTCCTTTGGGTTGAGCTCGATAGCGATGACTCTGGATGGGCTTTATGTGTATAAGGCTACTGTTATCGGGTTGCTTGTGCACCCTGTGTAGGTTTTAGGCCTGATTTTCTTTAAAACTGGGTCAATTCTATTATTCTTCTTAATTGAGATGAGGAGCTACTATCATCACATTCAAAAAAAATATGACAAGAAAAGACAAAAATGATTGCAAGCCATCTCATATATTTTTTCCCAACAATATAATCAAATACTCATGTTTTACTTATAGGCACGACTAATACTAGCAATAGAGCTTTCATCCCCTCACAATCACAAGACTATTTTGAGTTTAAAATGAACTTACTTGCAGGCTCTAAACAATTTACTAAGCTCAACGAGCCCGTTGCCATTGGAGCCCCTCTCCTTCAGCACATCCCAGGCTGCCTTGATCACACTGAAGCAGTTCAAGCTCTCAGACTACACAATTAATTGAAAGTCACGACTAGTTATATCTAAGGGAAGATGGAATAATTTATCCTGAGATAAAGTAAAGAATAACCTAGAATTAATAATCAGATAAATATCAGGCTATGAGGTTTGTTTTTGTACATTATTCAATGATGGACTGCCAGATATATGCTAGGTTACACTACTAAAAAACTTATTAGAAAATAGATCTAGATTAAAAGAGGTGAACATTTTTAGGTACCATCTTTGTAAATGGTAAGGCGGGCCCGGACAAACACCAACCTCTATTAATTATTTATAAAGACATGCATCATAAAAAGACTATCTTTTAAATGGCTTAGAGGTAGATTTTCTTAGAGAATAACCTCTAGAAACCAGTTAGCAGAAACAACGCTCTTAAGAAACATGCCTTTTAGATATTTGTTAAACTTATAACTTTTTCATATGAAGTTGATGGAGATGAACTTTATACCAAAATTATATATGTTAAAGCAACATACAGTTTTCCAGTAGATAGGTGTTTTTTAAAAGTAAGTTTAAGCTCACAGTTTTGCAAAGCATTGTGCACAGGAGCTCTTAGAGCTGATACATATAGTGATTTGTATGGTCCAATTACGTGGGCCTCACTAGGAGGAAACAAGTACTTTCTTCTGCTATTGGATGTCAGCCGGTATATGTGGGTAGCTATGATTCCTTCAAAGGATCATGCAACGATCGCCATCAAACACAACCTGGCATGGGCAGAAGGTGAATTCGAGATAAAGCTTAAGGTGTTCCACATTGATTATGAAGGGGAGTTCACCTCAATTGAGTTTGTGGAACACTGCACCGATGAAGGGGTGCGATGTCAACTCGTCACATAGTACAACTCTCAACAAAATGGTGTGGTGGTGATTATGTGGTGGCAACAACAAGGAGAATACTAAAGGCAAAAGGATTGCATATATGGCTTTTGGGTGAAGTTGTATGCAATACTAGGTACATGGTGAATATGTTTCCGATGACCGTGGCATGGGAAGAAGTCCGTTGTACATTAGATCCACATGTTCAGTTGCATCATCTACATGTGAAACATGATGCTCCACTTGTTTGTCAAACCTCGAGGATCATGTATGCATGATGATCTTCATTGGCCATGAGCACATATCCTAGGCCTACCTTGCCTACGACCTCATCATAAAGCGCATTCATGTAATGCACAATGTGGTGTTCGATGAAAAGGTCCAGTGGGACTAGGGCACTTGCATAGATGAAGGTGAACCATGCGGTGGAGGTGACTTCATGGTGGAGTACATCACCTCGACCTGGGCTCCTAGACTTTACCTTAATTATGTTGTCCTATTGTGATTCCTTACATGAGCTTCGATAGTGACCAATACATATCTTTGTTGTTAGTTTTAAGTAGTTCATATGGCTCCTCGCCAACATTAATTCCATGAGAAATAGATTGTTGTATGCACATATTGATTTGTTTGAGTAGTATCTCTTGCATACTTTCTGTCTAGTGAGCTTAATGTTGATTTTATATCTTTATTCACTTAGAGCTTTTATTTGTCGATTCATTAGTAACTCAATCAATTCATGCTTTCCAATTTTTCTTCCATGATACCAAAACAAATTCATAATAATTTATATGGTCGACACATCACTTGTTGGTGTGACCCATATTCGCCATTAGAAGAGAGATATGTAGGGTTGTACCCAAGATATACTCCAAAGGCAACATCAATGGACTTTTCTAATTTATAGGAATAGAGATTTTGGTGAAAAAGTACCTCCAACATACTCTTTAATTAGATCCCCAAATACAAAAAAACTTCTATTTCATGTTTCTTGCTAGTTAAAGATGGAGAGCGATGATGACTCTATAGAGTGTCCACAGGATATAGAAAAGTTATTGAAGGGTATGTAGATATAGAAAATGATTTTTACTCAAAAACAATACAAATAAAATTTAAAGAGTAAATTTTACAAAGACTCTTGGATATGCTTTTAGCAACAAATTTTAATCAGCTCCCGTCTCTCCTTCCCCTCTAGTCGCAATTTTGGTCCTTCATAATATGATTGTCTTTATAAATATATTTTTTATCTCCAAAAATATTTTTATAGTAGCAAGTTTTGTAACATTTAGATATATCTTGGAGCCAAGGGAGTACCTTATAGTCTTGTGAGACCACATCATAGAAGCTGCTCCAAGGTGTTATGTAGTCGAACTGGAGGATTGGTGCCGAAGATGCCAGGGCCCCAATGGTGACATGGGGGTACTTGAGCCTAAACCACGAAGCCAACACTACAAACAACAAGTGTTTGATCAAGAACAACATGAATTAAAAATGGGTGAGTTTAATTAGCTCACATTATGTCTATATCACTCCCTTTTACATGTTCTAAAAATCAAGAAACCTAAACATATAGAATTTACAACAAACTAGTTTAATTTGATGCAAATAAGACTCAACTCTTCCAATAGGAATAAATTTGAAATTTGATTTTTCAAAATGCATTGAAACAAAATGATGTGCATGCATGAGTGCCTTGATTGTCTGGGCTAACCATTGATGGTATGAACCACTATGATAAATTTCAAATCCAGAAACATAAACTTGCCCTTTTTCATAACCCACTATATGCTCAAACCCACCCCCTCTATCTTTTCGGTCTAACATAAAACCATCCTCTCTCCCTCTACTCTATCATCCCCATGGGTCATCTCCTCCTCTTCTCGCTTTGATCCATACACATCACCCAACATTTTCCAACCTTGTGGCCCACAACTCGCATTGGTCTAACTACATCACCGCCATACACACTCTTGGGTGCACCCTACTATCCATTCACTGCCCCCCATATGCATTGCTATCGCATGGCATCCACGTTTGGTCTAGCCAGTGATGCATGGACATACCTACCAACTTCATATTCCTCACCATGATTTTCCCTCTACACACTAACATTGATCGCACTGTTATATATCCTACTCACCTTGTATCATCTATTGTGACAAGAGATCCATGTATGCCCGGGGCTACACTAACCCTTTTATACAATGAGAACAAAAGTGTACCAAAGGTTCTATTTGTATGTATGCCAGTTTTATGTGAGGAACTAGGCCATAAGCATATTTTCGATGCAGTGTGTCACATTGACTATCATCAATAGCCCCATCGCAAGGTTTGCCTCATCGAACTAGACCAAATGATGATGGGTTGGCCATAGTAGAGTACAGACAACGCCATCCAACCGAGGATGTATGGGTCGATGGGTGGGGGATATCAAATGCCCTACATCTATGCCACCCACTTGAATTCTTTTTAAATCTATCACATCTTGTCACACTACCCTAATCTCTATATCTTCATCAACATGACCCATAGGCCCCAACGCTCATGCCATTACCTCTTATCCATCACCACCCTTTTGAAGCACCATGCACTTGGTCCAATAGACTACACACAAGCACAAACTTATGTCCTCGGCTCATAGATAATGAGTTATGTTAAGATAACATACATCCTAATTACATGGCCAAGGTTGACCATATGAGGCTCCTAGTTTGGGTTATGGTGATGACACAAGTTTATGTGGATAAATTTCTTTTGTAGTGTTAATGACAAAGAGTTACTCACATTTGAACTTTTGTTTTCTTGGTCCTTGGTGATGGATTTAGTGCATGGCAGAAGAATATTCGTGAATGCTTATAACAAGCTAGTGTCTAAGTGCCGACTTGGTGTTACGAGCACTTAGATATACTATTAGTGTTTTGTCTATATTTTTCCACACTACTAAGGGGGTTGAGATTAGTACCTTCATCAAAGTTAGAGTTAAGAGCATTTTGTTGCACACATGGGAGGTACTGAAAGGGAAATGTGCCCTTGGGCCATTTCTAAGTATTTTGGTGATTGAGTGCCAACGCAAGTGCTTTTGTGTTGATCTATGCAATGTGGTGGACAAAGTGCAAATCAAGTCAAAAGGTATGTTTCTAGACTTAGTACATTGTTTTATGGACTAATGTATTGTGTCTAAGTGTTGGAAACAGGAAAGATTGAATTGGAAATGAGATGGCTATGTTCAGCCGAAGTCAGCTCGGTCTGGGTGCACCGGACTGTCCGGTGGTGCACCGGACAGTGTCCGGAGGTGCACCGGACACTGTCCAGTGTGCCAGGCTGACTCTGGTGAACTTGCTACTCTCGGGACTTCGACGACGGTGTACGGCTATAAATCACCGGACTATCCGGTGGTGCACCGGACTGCCCGGTGAGCCGTTCACAGGCAAACTCGTCGCTCTCAGGAGTTGATTAACGGCGTACGGCTAAAATTCACCGAACTGTCCGGTGAGCCAACGGTCAGCCGGGGCAACGATCGGCCGAGGATTCCGCGCGTGACGCGTGGCCGAGCCAACGGTCACATTGGTGCACCGGACTGTCCGGTGTGCACCGGACTGTGTCCGGTGCGCCAACGGCTCTCAAACTCCAACGGTCGGCTTCGCCAAATAAGGAAGGATATCTGCACCGGACAGTGTCCGGTGGTGCACCGGACTGTCCGGTGCGCCAGTCGACAGAAGGCAAGATCTGTCTTCCAGGAATGTTCTCAACGGCTCCTAGCTGCCTTGGGGCTATAAAAGGGACCCCTAGGCGCAAGGAGGAGAACATCAAGCATACTCAAAGCATTCCTAAGCACCAAGACTTCGATTCCACGCATTTGTTTCTTCGTGATAGCATCTAGAGCTCTTGTTGAGTTGTGAACTCGTCGGGTTGTGTTGCGAGCTCTTGTTGCGACTTGTGTGCGTGTTGACATTCTGATTCTTGTGTCTTGTGTGCGTTGCTCATCCCTCCCTTACTCCGTGCTTCTTTGTGAACTTCAAGTGTAAGGGCGAGAGGCTCCAAGTTGTGGAGATTCCTCACGAACGGGATTAAGAAAAGCAAAGCAAAACACCGTGGTATTCAAGTGGGTCTTTGGACCGCTTGAGAGGGGTTGATTGCAACCCTCGTCCGTTGGGACGCCACAACGTGGAGTAGGCAAGCGTTGGTCTTGGCCGAACCATAGGATAACCACTGTGCCATCTCTGTGATTGATCTCTTGTGGTTATTGTGTTTTGTTGAGACTCCTCTCTAGCCACTTGGCGATTATTTTGCTAACGCTTAACCAAGTTTTTGTGGCTTAAGTTTCAAGTTTTACAGGATCACCTATTCACCCCCCTTTAGGTGCTCTCAATTGGTATCGGAGCTGTTCTCTTCACAAAGGGACTAATCGCCCGAAGAGATGGATCCTAAGGGGAAGGGAATCGTGATCAACGATAAGGAGAAGGAGTCCTTCGTCAACGAGTCGAAGGATGACAAGCCTATCGACTCGGGCTCGGGCCAAAAATGGAAAGATGGGAAGAAGAAGAAGACAAGGCGCATCAAGGAGATCGTCTACTACGACGACAGCGACGAATCTACTTCTTCCCAAAAGGACGACTACGACTACGAGAAACGAAAGACGGTTAACTCAAACTTTTCTTTCGATTATTCGCGTATTCCGCTTAGCTCAAATTCACATTTACTTTCCATTCCTCTCGGCAAGCCTCCACACTTTGATGGGGAGGACTACGGATTTTGGAGCCACAAAATGCGTAGTCACTTGTTTTCTCTCCATCCAAGCATATGGGAGATTGTTGAGAATGGAATGAAGTTTGATAGCTCGGATAGTCCTATATCTATTAATGAACAGATTCATAAAAATGCACAAGCTACTACTGTATTGTTAGCCTCCTTGTGCAGGGATGAGTACCATAAAGTGAGCGGCTTGGACAATGCCAAGCAGATCTGGGACACCCTCAAGATCTCTCATGAGGGGAACGACGTCACCTTGCTCACCAAGATGGAGTTGGTGGAGGGCGAGCTTGGACGATTCGCGATGATAAGGGGCGAGGAGCCAACCCAAACATACAACCGGCTCAAGACCCTTATCAACAAAATAAGGAGCTACGGAAGCACGCAATGGATGGACCACGACGTCGTCCGCCTAATGCTAAGGTCCTTCACTGTACTTGATCCACATTTGGTGAACAATATTCGTGAAAATCCCAGGTACACCAAGATGTCGCCCGAAGAAGTCCTTGGAAAGTTCGTAAGCGGGCGAATGATGATCAAGGAGGCGAGGTACGTGGACGACGCGTTGAACGGTCCAATCCATGAGCCTCAACCCATTGCTCTCAAGGCAACGAGGAGCAAGGAGCGCTACCTAGCAAGGTGGCACAAGTTGAGGCGGCCGGGCTCAATGATGAAGAGATGGCCCTCATCATCAAGCGCTTCAAGACGGTGCTAAAGGGTCGCAAGGGACAGCCAAGCAAGACCAAGACAAAGGGGAAGCGCTCATGCTTTAAATGTGGTAAGATTGGTCATTTCATTGCTAACTGTCCCGATAATGAAAGTGACCAGGAAAAAGGGAACAAAAGGGAAAAGAAGAAGCATTACAAGAAGGCCAAGGGCGAGGCACATATCGGAAAGGAGTGGGATTCGGATTGCTCCTCCTCCGACTCCGACAATGAAGGACTCGCAGCCACCGCCTTCAACAAGTCATCCCTCTTCCCCAACGAGCGTCACACATGCCTCATGGCGAAGGAGAAGAAGGTATGTACTCGAGACAGTACTACTTATGATTCTTCTAGTGATGATGATTCTAGTGACGACGATGAAATAGACTATTCTAGTTTATTTAAAGGTTTAGATAGAATTAAAATTGGCAAAATTAATGAGTTAATTGATGCCTTGAATGACAAGAATAGGTTACTAGAAAAGCAAGAGGATTTGTTGTATGAAGAACATGATAAATTTGTAGAGGCACAAAAATCTCATGCTTTAGAAGTTAAAAGAAGTGAAATGCTTTCCTATGAACTATCTACTTGTCATGAAACCATTTCTACTTTAAAAAGTGTAAATAATGATTTAAATGCTAAACTAGAAGTAGCAAGTAAATCTAACTCTTGTGTAGAACATGTTAGGATCTGCAATAGGTGTAAAGATTTTGACATTGAGGCTTGTAGTGAACACCTAGTTTCAATGTCCAAATTAAATGATGAAGTAGCTAGTCTTAATGCCCAACTTAAGACTAGCAAAAGTGAATTTGATAAATTAAAATTTGCAAGGGATGCCTACACGATTGGTAGACACCCCTCAATTAAGGATGGACTTGGCTTCAAGAGGGAAGCCAAGAACTTAACAAGCCATAAGGCTCCCATCTTCGCCAAGGAGAAAGGGAAGGCCCCTATGGCTAGCAGTGTGCAAAAAAACCATGCCTTCATGTATCATGATAGGAGACATTCTAAGAATGCCTTTAGAAGTTATGATGCTTTTGATTTTCATGCTATGACTGCCTCTAGTTCCCATGTTATGCATGATAGAAATGTTGTTAGGAGAAATGTTGTTCATGATATGCCTAGGAGAAATGTTGTTAATGTTCCTAGGAAAGTTAATGAACCTTCTACAATATATCATGCTTGCAATGCTTCATTTGCCATTTGTAGAAAAAATAAGAAGGTGATTGCTAGGAAGTTAGGGGCCAAATGCAAGGGAGACAAGACTTGCATTTGGGTCCCTAAGACAATTGTGACTAACCTTGTAGGACCCAACAAGAGTTGGGTACCTAAGACCCAAGCCTAAATTTGCCTTGCAGGTTTATGCATCCGGGGGTTCAAGCTGGATTATCGACAGCGGATGCACAAACCATATGACGGGGGAGAAGAAGATGTTCACCTCCTACGTCAAAAACAAGGATTCCCAAGATTCAATAATATTCGGTGATGGGAACCAAGGCAAGGTAAAAGGGTTAGGTAAAATTGCTATTTCATCCGAGCACTCTATATCTAATGTGTTTTTAGTTGAGTCTCTTGGATATAATTTGTTATCTGTTAGTCAATTATGCAATATGGGATATAATTATCTATTCACAAATGTAGATGTGTCTGTCTTTAGAAGGTGTGATGGTTCACTAGCTTTTAAGGGTGTACTAGACGGCAAACTTTATTTGGTTGATTTTGCAAAAGAAGAGGCCGGTCTAGATGCATGCTTAATTGCTAAGACTTGCATGGGCTGGCTGTGGCATCGCCGCTTAGCACATGTGGGGATGAAGAACCTCCACAAGCTTCTAAAGGGAGAACACGTGATAGGTCTAACTAATGTTTATTTCGAAAAAGATAGACCGTGTGCAGCGTGTCAAGAAGGGAAACAGGTGGGAAGCTCTCATCACACCAAAAATGTGATGACCACATCAAGACCCTTGGAGATGCTTCATATGGACCTCTTCGGACCCGTCGCCTATCTAAGTATAGGAGGAAGTAAGTATGGTCTTGTTATAGTTGATGATTTTTCCCGCTTCACTTGGGTATTCTTTTTGCAGGATAAATCTGAAACCCAAGGGACCCTCAAGCGCTTCCTCAGGAGAGCTCAAAATGAGTTTGAGCTCAAGGTGAAGAAGATAAGGAGCGACAACGGGTCCGAGTTCAAGAACCTTCAAGTGGAGGAGTTCCTTGAGGAGGAAGGAATCAAGCACGAGTTCTCCGCTCCCTACACACCACAGCAAAATGGTGTGGTAGAGAGGAAGAACAAGACACTCATCGATATGGCGAGGACGATGCTTGGAGAGTTCAAGACCCCCGAGCGCTTTTGGTCGGAAGCCGTGAACACGGCTTGCCACGCCATCAACCGGGTCTACCTTCACCGCCTCCTCAAGAAGACTTCGTATGAGCTTCTAACCGGTAACAAACCCAATGTGTCTTACTTTCGTGTATTTGGGAACAAGTGTTATATTCTTGTGAAGAAAGGTAGAACTTCTAAATTTGCTCCCAAAGCTGTAGAAGGGTTTTTATTAGGTTATGATTCAAATACAAAGGCGTATAGGGTCTTCAACAAATCATCGGGTTTGGTTGAAGTCTCTAGCGACGTTGTATTTGATGAGACTAATGGCTCTCCAAGAGAGCAAGTTGTTGATCTTGATGATGTAGATGAAGAAGACGTTCCAACGGCCGCAATGCGCACCATGGCGATTAGAGATGTGAGGCCACTGGAACAAAAGGAGCAAGATTAACCTTCTTCCTCAACTATGGTGCATCCCCCAACCCAAGATGACGAACAGGTACCTCAAGTGGAGGCGCATGATCAAGGGGGAGCACAGGATGTTCAAGTTGAAGAGGAAGAAGCACCTCAGGCACCTCCAACCCAAGTTCGAGCGACGATTCAAAGGAATCATCCCGTCGACCAAATTTTGGGTGATATTAGCAAGGGAGTAACTACTCGCTCTAGATTGGTGAATTTTTGTGAGCATTACTCTTTTGTCTCTTCTATTGAGCCTTTCAGGGTAGAAGAGGCCTTGCTAGATCCGGACTGGGTATTGGCCATGTAGGAAGAGCTCAACAACTTCAAGCGTAATGAAGTTTGGACACTGGTGCCTCGTCCCAAGCAAAATGTTGTGGGAACCAAGTGGGTGTTCCGCAACAAACAGGACGAGCACGGGGTGGTGACAAGGAACAAGGCTCGACTTGTGGCAAAAGGTTATGCCCAAGTCGTAGGTTTGGACTTTGAGGAGACTTTCGCTCCTGTGGCTAGGCTAGAATCAATTCGTATTTTGCTAGCATATGCCGCTCACCATTCTTTCAGGTTGTACCAAATGGATGTGAAGAGCGCTTTTCTCAACGGGCCGATCAAGGAGGAGGTGTACGTGGAGCAACCCCCTGGCTTCGAGGATGAACGGTACCCCGACCACGTGTGTAAGCTCTCTAAGGCGCTCTATGGACTTAAGCAAGCCCCAAGAGCATGGTATGAATGCCTTAGAGACTTTCTAATTGCTAATGCTTTCAAGGTTGGGAAACCCGATCCAACTCTTTTTACTAAGACTTGCGATGGTGATCTTTTTGTGTGCCAAATTTATGTCGATGACATAATATTTGGTTCTACTAACCAAAAGTCTTGTGAAGAGTTTAGCAGGGTGATGACGCAGAAATTCGAGATGTCGATGATGGGCGAGTTGAACTACTTCCTTGGGTTTCAAGTGAAGCAACTCAAGGACGGCACCTTCATCTCCCAAACGAAGTACACGCAAGACTTGCTAAAGCGGTTTGGGATGAAGGACGCCAAGCCCGCAAAGACGCCGATGGGAACTGACGGACACACCGACCTCAACAAAGGAGGTAAGTCCGTTGATCAAAAGGCATACCGGTCAATGATAGGTTCTTTGCTTTATTTATGTGCTAGTAGACCGGATATTATGCTTAGCGTATGCATGTGTGCTAGATTTCAATCCGATCCAAGGGAGTGTCACTTAGTGGCCGTGAAGCGAATTCTTAGATATTTAGTCGCTACGCCTTGCTTCGGGATCTGGTATCCAAAGGGGTCTAACTTTGACTTGATTGGATATTTAGATTCTGACTATGCTGGATGTAAGGTCGATAGGAAGAGTACATCGGGGATGTGCCAATTCTTAGGAAGGTCCCTGGTGTCGTGGAATTCTAAGAAACAAACTTCCGTTGCCCTATCCACCGCTGAGGCCGAGTACGTTGCCGCAGGACAGTGTTGCGCGCAACTACTTTGGATGAGGCAAACCCTCCGGGACTTTGGCTACAATCTGAGCAAAGTCCCACTCCTATGTGATAATGAGAGTGCTATCCGAATAGCGGAAAATCCTGTTGAGCACAGCCGCACAAAGCACATTGACATTCGGCATCACTTTTTGAGAGACCACCAGCAAAAGGGCGATATCGAAGTGTTTTATGTTAGCACCGAGAACCAGCTAGCCGATATCTTCACTAAGCCTTTAGATGAGAAGACCTTTTGCAGGCTGCGTAGTGAGCTAAATGTCCTAGATTCGCGGAACTTGGATTGATTTATAGCATACATGTGTTTATGCCTTTGATCATGTTCCTTCTGCATTTTGTTGCTTACTTGTGGTGCTCAAGTTGTACAAACACTCCCTGGACCTCACAAGTCCTTTTTGCAAGTGATGCACATATTTAGGGGGAGCTGTGCTACAACTTGACCCTTTGAGACTAACCGTGTGCTTGAGTTTGCTTGTTTTAGTCTCAAAGGAGGTTTGAAAGGGAAAAGGTGGACTTGGACCATGAAAGACTTCCACTGCACTCCGATGAGAGGGTAACTTATTCCAAGTTCATCTCATATACTCTTATTGCCTTTGTATTCTTATTTGAAGATTTTGGCGAGGCAATGGGGTTCAAGGGCCAAGATTGATCCCGTTTTGGTGCTTGATGCCAAAGGGGGAGAAAATAAAGGCCAAAGCAATAGATGGATCAGCTACCACTTGAGAAATTTTGAAAATAGTAGATTAGAGCTTTTGGTTTGTCAAAACTCTTTTATTGTCTCTTTTGTCAAAAGTTGGCCTCTTGTGGGGAGAAGTGTTGATTATGGGAAAAAGGGGGAGTTTTTGAAATCCTTGATCAATTTCTTTTGGAATACCTCTCTTTATGTCTCTACAAGTGAATTTGACTTAGAGATAGGAAACTGAGTTTGATTTGCAAAAACAAACCAAGTAGTGGCAAAGAGTGATCCATATATGCCAAATTTGATTCAAAACAACTTTGGGTTTTCATTTGCATTGATATTGCACTTGTTCTAGTTGCTTTATGTTGCGTTGGCATAAATCACCAAAAAGGGGGAGATTGAAAGGGAAATGTGTCATTGGGCCATTTCTAAGTATTTTGGTGATTGAGTGCCAACGCAAGTGCTTTTGTGTTGATCTATGCAATGTGGTGGACAAAGTGCAAATCAAGTCAAAAGGTATGTTTCTAGACTTAGTACATTGTTTTATGGACTAATGTATTGTGTCTAAGTGTTGGAAACAGGAAAGATTGAATTGGAAATGAGATGGCTATGTTCAGCCGAAGTCAGCTCGGTCTGGGTGCACCGGACTGTCCGGTGGTGCACCGGACTGTGTCCGGAGGTGCACCGGACACTGTCCAGTGTGCCAGGCTGACTCTGGTGAACTTGCTACTCTCGGGACTTCGACGGCGGTGTATGGCTATAAATCACCGGACTGTCCGGTGGTGCACCGGACTGCTCGGTGAGCCGTTCACAGGCGAACTCGTCGCTCTCGGGAGTTGATTAACGACGTACGGCTAAAATTCACCGGACTGTCCGGTGGTGCACCGGACTGTCCGGTGAGCCAACGGTCAGCCGGGGCAACGGTCGGCCGAGGATTCCGCGCGTGACGCGTGGCCGAGCCAACGGTCACATTGGTGCACCGGACTGTCCGATGTGCACCGGACAGTGTCCGGTGCGCCAACGGCTCTCAGACTCCAACGGTCGGCTTCGCCAAATAAGGAAGGATATCTGCACCGGACAGTGTCCGGTGGTGCACCGGACTGTCCGGTGCGCCAGTCGACAGAAGACAAGATCTGCCTTCCAGGAATGTTCTCAACGGCTCCTAGCTGCCTTGGGGCTATAAAAGGGACCCCTAGGCGCATGGAGGAGAACATCAAGCATACTCAAAGCATTCCTAAGCACCAAGACTTCGATTCCACGCATTTGTTTCTTCGTGATAGCATCTAGAGCTCTTGTTGAGTTGTGAACTCGTCGGGTTGTGTTGCGAGCTCTTGTTGCGACTTGTGTGCGTGTTGACATTCTGATTCTTGTGTCTTGTGTGCGTTGCTCATCCCTCCCTTACTCCGTGCTTCTTTGTGAACTTCAAGTGTAAGGGCGAGAGGCTCCAAGTTGTGGAGATTCCTCGCGAACGGGATTAAGAAAAGCAAAGCAAAACACCGTGGTATTCAAGTGGGTCTTTGGACCGCTTGAGAGGGGTTGATTGCAACCCTCGTCCGTTGGGACGCCACAACGTGGAGTAGGCAAGCGTTGGTCTTGGTCGAACCACGGGATAACCACCGTGCCATCTCTGTGATTGATCTCTTGTTGAGACTCCTCTCTAGCCACTTGGCGATTATTGTGCTAATGCTTAACCAAGTTTTTGTGGCTTAAGTTTCAAGTTTTACAGGATCACCTATTCACCCCCCCCCCCCTCTAGGTGCTCTCAGGTACTTCGATCAAAGTTGATTAAGTGTGTCGAGAACATGTAGAGTGTAAGGCACGATCATTTCAATGTGGGCATGCTTGTTGGAGTGCACATTATGATTTGCTGATACCTTATTGCGACCGATAGATCATCCAATGTTTCTATGCAATGGCTAGGTCAAGTTGGATATGGATATGCACCATATGTCCACTAGTTACCTTAGTGGCAACAACATATCGTCTGTTGAAGAATATTCATGAATTTTCAACATTGACTATTAGAAAAGCAAGAAGGATAAGGCCACTAAATAATTTGGTGTCCCTCGGTGAGGCATGATGGATCATCCTGTGTTAACTTTTGTTTGTAGTCTTTTCCAACATCTAGGATCTATATATGTTCTCTGGTTCATTTGATGCTCTCTTGATTCCTTTGACAGTTTACTCATGCGTAGAGGCAATGTGATGAGGTTGGGTGCACATCCAGTTAAGGAGAGTGTTTAGGAGTGATCTTTGCTAGGAGGTTGATCAATTCAAGATCAAAATTTGTTGCACTTGGAGTTTGCCATCACTTATAGATGGGGAGCTAGGTGATGTTGTATATGGAGGTGATTATTGGAAGACTCCTAGTTAGCTTTGAGCTTGGCTCTAATGTGGAGGACGTGTACTTATAGTGCATCCTAAACACAAGGGACCTTAGCCCTTAGTGTATGGATTGGGAGGGAGTGGCAACTATTCAAGACCACAAAAACAATATGATTTTCTTGTCCAACTCTCATTCATAAGGATTACATTCATTGCTTATTATGTGTTCTTGAGAAATACTGTGTGAATCTCTTGATAGACTTGATTTTATCTTAGTGTGAGTCAGTAATTAGGTTCCATTATTGTAAATATTGTTTTTTGTAAATGCTAAATGGTAAACAATCGTTCACCTACTATTTAGCTATTATTTAGAGTAAAAGAAAAAATAAATGGGGCTAAACGAACAATTAATAAACAGGATAAACTAAGGATTGAATGAGAACTATATATCGTAGTGTAGTGTTTACATGGTGCTTAAACGGGTGAAACATTGGTTTATGCGAACAATGCAAAAAATTCTATCGACTCTTTGGTAGTGTTTTATAACTAAGGACATAGCTTGGTATGGATCCTTAATCTTTTGAGATTAAGTGTGTTGATAAACACATTAACCATTTGCATGGTTCAGAAATGACTTACTGCCGCCGTATGAGCCACCGAAGATGACTACGGGTGATGTCTCGGCTGAGAGGTTCCGCTTAAGATCGGTGATGAGGATGGCCAAGTCGGCGAGTGCCTGCGTTGACGTCAAGTAGCCGAGTGCCTGCGCTGAGTTGTTCCCAAACGGCAGAGACTCCCCGTAGAACCGATGCTGATCATGGTAGCAGAAATGATGACATAAAAATGCAAACGTAAAATAGACCATAATGGTAAGTGAACTACGATAATGAAAGCTTCTTTGGTTTCAGAATGTATCTGTATTAGAAATATAAAATCAATTACATTAATTTAATTATGTTCTTGTAAGGGGAAGCTACAGGACTGGTAGCCTAATAAATTGATTCCTTATACCATGGCCCATGGAGACCAGGAAGACAGCAACAATAAGCACTATGGCAGGTGTCTTTGATCGCTGATGTTTATTAGGTGTCGATCTGTACATATCGGGTCAACTTCAACACCCGTCGATGGACCTACCAACCGGTTGATTTTGTTAGTATCGACGACATCGGAGACGACGTTGATCGATATCGGCTAACGCACTGGATGATCGGGTCGGAACCTATCTATCAATTCGAGGTGGCCGACCCTTATTGGTCGGTTTTGATACGAACTAGTCGATATCGACCAACTTTAGCAATATAGTGTGTTTCGGTTGGTCTACGCGTGAGCCACATTAGCTAGCCGTTTTGAATTGTTTAAAGTCTAAAAATACGAAAATATAACTTTTAAAAAAAATCATAGAATCCAGCTATAATGGAAGGGGTGCTTAGGTTCATTCACATCCCTCACTATCCATTTCACTTCTACCACTTACTATTTCACTCCTCTCACTCTCCTTTTACTCCACCAAACAACTCTCGCCATGTCTTTTTGGGCTCCAGTGTTGAGATCGCCAAAGATGTACTCGATGTGCTGCATCAAATTATGATGAATGTGGTGGTTCAATGAGAGAGAGGTGAAGGATGCAGCAGAGGAGCTACATGTACCGAGATCGTGAAGTCGTCCACAACAAGCTAATGCAAGACTACTTCAACGACAAGAGTGTTTACCCTTTGCTATACTTTTGATGAAGTTACTCAACCACAATGGTTTCCCCTCCCCCCCCCCCAACAAAATCTTGGACAGGTTGAGTGAGCATTCCCCCTATTTTACTTTTAGAGTCAATGCACTCAACCGTAGTGGTTTCTCCCTCGCAAAAATGCACAACTACCCTCCACTTGCTCGCATATGGTAACGGTGTTGACTCCATTAATGAGTATATCAAAATAGATAAAAGTTCTACCTTGTAGTGTCTTGAACATTTCTATATGGGTGTCATTTCATATTCTGATGAGGAGTACAGTCATCGTCCCGCTATTGACGATCTTAGATGTCTTTAGCTATGAATGAGAGGAATAGTATGATATGATGTATAGATTGCATGTATTAGAAGTGGAGGAACTATATCCCATTGGAAAATGGTAGTTTATTAGGGGAACATTAAATCCCTAACCATCATGCTCGACAAGGTTGTCATTTATGTCTTATTGATTTGACATGCTTTTTAGGGTAGCAGGGTCAAATAACGACGTCAGTGTGCTTAACCAATCATCGTTGTTCACTGACATGCTCAAGGGAGAAGCATCGAATACGAACTTTACGGTAAATGGTCATGAGTACAACCAATTGTGCTATCTCACTGTTGGCATATACCCCGATGGCTAGTATTTATGAAGACCATTCCCCTTTCATATACCTCAAAGAAACATATGTTTACTGCATACTAGAAGGACATGCAAAAGGACATAGAGAGCATTTGGAATCCTCAAGGCTCGCTTCCATATTCTCGCTAGCGCAAGTCATTCTTTTTCCTATCAAGTACTCGATATGATCCTACGTACATGTATCATTATGCATAATATGATCATTGAAGATAAGCATAGAGGAGCATATGATATGGATGTCTATGAGATAGTCGAGTCATTCACTACATCACCAACTATCAGTCTTGAAGCAGCCACACAAGCTTTGTATCCTTCAACATGAGGTCAAAATCCATACTAGTTCGATCTATAATTAGCTCCAAAATAATTTAATAGAGCATTAGATTTTATTTATGAATTATATGATTTTTTAGCTTCATGAATTATATAACTTTTATTTATGTTTTATAAATTATGTAATTTTTATTTCCTTAATTATCCATCTCTTGAAAGTTATATCCATTTTTTATTTGGGGTAATTGTGTCATTGCTCCTTTTTTAGGGTATAACTACAAATTTGTCCTTGCTTTTTAAACTTTGCACGTTTGCCCCTTGTTTTTTCATAACAAACTATTGTATCCCCCTATTTTGTTAGTAGTAATTAGCGGTGTTACATCTTGATAAAAAAGACAAGAGACAATTGCACTAGTGCACCTGTTTTATAGTGTAATTGTAATTTTGTCCTGTTTTTAGCCTTTACATATTTTTATGACAATTCAGATTATTTCCATAACAATTCAAATTATTTTGACAACATTTCAAATTATTTTTCAATAATTTGAATTATTTTCAAACTAAAAATATTTTGACAACATTTCAAATAGTTTGCAATAATTTTAATTATTTTCAAAATAGAAAAATTGATAACAATTCACATTATTTTGCCTCTCCACAACAATTTGAATAATTTGTCAAATTAATTTTAAAATTTATAAAATAATTCAAGTTATTGTAAAATAATTTGGATTGTTGTCTAAAATAATTTGAATTGTCATAAAAAACATGTAAAGTCTAAAAAATAGAGATAAAATTATATTTGCACTTCAAAATAAGGGTAATGGCGTAATTGTCCCTTATCTTTTTATCGAGACTTAACATGGTTAGTTACAACTTACGGAGTAGGGACATAAAAAATAGTGGCAAACAGGCAAATTAAACTCTAAAAGCAAGAGTAAATGTCTAGTTATACCTAAAACAGAGGTACTGGCACAATTATTCATATTTATTTTGTCACGCCAGAGTTTTAAGATGATTTTGCACTTGGCAACATGAAGTATTTGTACCTCGACGAAGACTAGGAGCGCGCCGAACGTGGGCGCGACATCGAACATGAAGCCCACGTTGTGGGCGATGCACTCAATGTCGGCCTCACCGCCGACGTACACCAACAGCGGCCCGGCCGTGCCACCGCCTCCGGGCCTCCGCCAGAACGTGTCGTTGACGAGGTACTTCTGATAGAACACCGTCGAGGCGTTGGGCGTGAAGGAGAAGTGGTCCAGCTCCTGCTGGAAGTAGTGCACCGTGAACGGCCCCGCCGTGGTACCGGTGCCATTGGCGGCGGCGAGCTTAGTAGCGTCCGCCGGGCTGCTTGGCTGACGCACACGCTGCTGCCGACGAGCCTGCAGGTGCAGTGGAGTGGTTGTCGGGAACGGGTTGGGGTTGGAGTGTGCTGGGAGCACCGCTGCGGCTGATGCATGTGAAAAGGATGAGACGAGGAGAAGAAGCAAGAACGCCAGCACAGGAGGTGTCGCCATTGTTGATGTTGTCCGTCTCTCCTTCACTGCGGGCCTGCGGCGTTCTCTTTATTAGCATCACATACTCACCCTTTGTGTGATTTATAATAACAAGGTGCACGAACAAGGAGGTCACGATCACAACGAGGCTGTTGGCGCGTGTTAATTTCTGCCGATCAGCGTTGTTGAGGTCGCATGACGACTAGGCGTCTGGTCCGATGGCCTGGTGACAGTGACACACAAGCGAAGTTCTGAAATTCGTCGACGGCTTTGCCCAGCCTAGTGGCACAGGCTCCCCGCTAGGATCCCACCTATGTAATGGATTATTAGGTGTTCAATCAAGATAATATATATGTGAGTAAATAATTATAGATCGTTAACGCTAGAAGCATAGCGGAGACGTGGAGTAAAATAAGAACACGATGATAAAGTGGAAGCATATTCTCGTATATCAACAACACAATATATCGGTTCTTGCTTCTCATATTCATTATCGACCAATACCGCACCACTAAAGATGAAACGACGCGACGCTATTGTGCTAGTACCATATATGAGTAGCGAGAGGAGAGACGAAAATGGTACCTTGGATGCCTGTAACCCTGGATGATCTGTTAGGTTCATATATAGACGATCACGATTGAAAAATATTTGTGAGCCATTAGTCAATAGTGACGCCTAGCAGCACCTATTAAATCTCATATACATATGAAGGTCATATCAACCGAACTTGGATATAAATACGACTTGACCCTTTTTCCATATCTCTACTACCTATTAAGCCAGTAAAGGGTAGACTGTCATTCTGTGTTCTGTCATTTCCCTCTCTGCAAAGCTCATTCTCATTCCCACGTGCATCCCACGCCTAGCTAAAATTAAATTAAAAAAACACAAATGTGACCGTAATGGGATTCAAACCCACGACCTCTCACGCAAATGTGCTTGTAGCTACCACTACACCACATGTGTGTTTATGTCAATATCTGTTACAGTAAAAATATCTACATCTCTCCCAAAGCCCACCTGCTACCCTTGCACAATGTGTAGTAGTAGATAATTATCAACGAGATTCCCGAATTATATTTTTGGATGGAGAGAGTAGTATTTAAAGAAGAGTCTTGCATGCAACTTCTTTTGTTTGAATAAGTTTTCAACTTAAATTCCTTTTTTATATGTGTGACATTTATTCTCTATAATATTTTTTCCATGGATCTGACTTGTGAGTCATTTTCATAAACCAACGCCAAAGATGAATCCATGTTTCTTACTTGGAAACCCCAAACAAACACCACTGGCAGGAGGCGCTCGCGTTGGCGTCGCTCATCGACGATGAGAAGAAGCTTGGCGACTGCCAGTTCGACCTCTGAAAGCAGTCCTACTTGGCCGCATGTGTCGCTATGTTCAGCAAGCTCCGACGCAGCCGTCGCTTGGACGCGATCCAGAGCGGCTACACCGTTGTCCATATTCAAACGGGGGACCTCATAGTCGTCGCCAACACCGGCGACTCTCGGGTTGTTCTGGGCACCGCATCCAACGACGGCACCGTCACGCCATCTAGCTCATCATCCACCTGAAGCTCAACCGGCCACGTAAGTCGCTACTGACCGGCCATGAATTCTTGTGCGCTGGGACGACGGCTGTTGCTGATGTTGTGTGAGTATCCTCGAATAAGATGTATGCAGAGGAGTAGCACATCCGGAGGTGCAACGGCTAGGTGTACTACCTCGCTGATGAGCCCGGGTGCACTTCGTTTAGCAATCCAGCCAAAAGTCATCAGTACTCGCCATGTCACGCGCGTTCGACGACTACTATATCAAAGACTATGGCGTCATCTTGGCGACAGAGGTGACGCAGAGGAGGACCGACAGCAATGACCACTTGTCATCGCCGAGGTAGCTTTTGTGCTGGTCTGCCTTTAATTCTCTTCACAAACGCATACACTTGCCTTTTTGTTTAAGCAAACATGTATGGTGGTGCATGCCTGATGACTGACGATGTACGAGGGAACTTCTACCGGTAGGTGTGGCACGTGCTCTCCAATGATGAGACCATGCAAATCATGGTATATATCGAAGTCTGTATGATACTGATGGTTGTAATGTAGTAGTGGAACAGTTAAATTAAAATAACAAAATTTATGTATGGCTAGGATCACAAATGAATTATGAAACATTTTCTTATAACAATATAAGACACATTTCATATATAAGTTATCATGGTATTATATATTTCCGTTGCAACGCACGGGGCACTCATTTAGTGTTACTCTGAACTCAAGGCAAGAGTTAGACCACCCTTGTGATAGCTTAACACTTCACTCGATCTTATAGTGGATTACAATTTATGACTAAGTATTTAGTCATATCATAATTAACTCTATAATCATGTTGGTATGGACATGTACTTTCTTAGTCCGACCATATCAAGAGGCATGTACATATCTCTCTCGTTATATACAAGGGGTAAATTATATAGTGATCCGCTCACGTCTCACCTATATTTTATGGCATACTCGAAACCTCTTTTATAACTTATCAGTTATAGAGTAACATTTGACGGCTTTTAAAATACATCACTACGCATAGTAAGAAATAATAACAATC
This sequence comes from Zea luxurians, assembly GCA_029449295.1. NCBI lineage: Eukaryota > Viridiplantae > Streptophyta > Magnoliopsida > Poales > Poaceae > Zea > Zea luxurians. The sequence goes on from JAOPSE010000128.1 coordinate 777,662, forward strand.
TTAGATCTAAGGATTGAATAGGTATGCCACACGAGAACGCTTCGACCCTGCAGGATCCATTTTTTGTTCATTTTTAGTGCATCTTGGAGTTTTCCCCTCTTCACATCCTAATTTTATAATGTTGGGGGCTTGTTCTCAAATGCTAAGAGTTAAGAACAAGGCAACACAGAAAATGTTAAGTATTAAAGTCTTTCGTCCTCCACCACATTATATCCTTTCAGGATATAAAGAACTTCGGACGAAGGTTACGAAGGACGTACCTTCGTAAACATAATAACGAGAGATGAAGTATTCATATAAATCATGAGGTATAAAATAAACATTTAAATGTTATCATAGAATCATTTCCATTTTTACTAACATGAACGAATGTAAATGATTTCAAATTACAAATGTACCTTCGGTCCTGAGGAAGGCGAGAATACAAGTGATGATGTGAAGGCAAATGACAGGTTCGCGTGAACAGTACAGAGGTACTGTTCATCTATTTATAGACACAGGTCTAGGGATGGCAGCGGGTCGGGTTTTGTTCGGGTATAATAATACCCGACCCGAAATTGTACCCGAGACTTCTACAAATATCCATACCCACTAAGCCAATCGGGCGAGAAACTGTACCCATACCCATGCCCATCGGGTATCCACCGGGTATCGGGTATCCAGTGGATATGTTATTGTAGACTAAATAACATTCGGTCAGTGTTATAATAAGTGCATAAAATATTTTAGTTTACATCTAAGCACCAATGCAACACGAGAATGACTATATTTGGCTACACGTCGATACAATATCTCAACTCATAATTATCACATCCAATAAATTTAAATTTGAGTATAGAGAATAAAAGCTTAATGAGTTCATGACAGTTGACAGTTATAACATTGTCAATGTCTCATTGGTCTCGATTACATTACAGTTGACTGTTAACACAATACAAATTAATATTCATTAATCAACAACACATGCGAGTGAGTTTTTCTAGTGAATGTAGCACATTTTTAGTGGATGTAGCACATTTAAAGAGGTATATTGAATTTCGGGTATCCACTGGATACCCGTGGGTAAAGTATTTTACCCATACCCGACCCGATGTATTTCGGGTATCCGACCCGATAGGACCGACGGGTGAGTTTTTGTACCCGTATCCATATCCGGTGGGTACGAAACCCGCGGGTATCCATACCCACGGGTCCAACTGCCATCCCTACACAGGTCACAGCCTGTGACAAATTACAATTATGCCCCTTACAAAAGTTTACAACATTGACTCAGACCTCTATGGATAAAAAGGTCATTCTATCTCTATGTCGGTTTATAACGCCGAAGCTCCATGAAAAGGAACCTTCGGTCATCTCCTGGGGACGACCTCGACCGAAGCTGCTCCTTCGCGTAAGACCTTCGGCGCACCGAAGCATGGCCCCAACAGTAGCCCCTTTCGCGGTGCTAGATCGTTTTTCGTAACGAGCTTGACCCGTGAAAAAAGCCTCTTCAGCTTCGGGAAGCCGAAGGTCCAAAAAACACCTTCCCTGAGCTCGTTGCGGAGAAACGATCCGGCTTCCGAGCGCGTGCCAGGCCCACCTTGCAGAGTTACTGTTTGATCTTTGCGGTCCACTGCACAGCGAGTACAAGTGAGTGCCCGCTTGGTGTAAAAATCCTGCCGCTTCGCCTTCTTACCTGCAGCACTATATAAACAGACGGGTAGGTGTGAAGTTACCACAGCATTCATTGCTATTTGCACTGTTTTGCTGCCAAAATTTTTAACTATAGCCGAAGCTTGATTCTCAAAATCGAACGAAGGTCCGTCTCGACGTCTGCTTCGTCAGAAAGAAAGGCTTCGGGAGAAAAGAAAAAAGAAAAAAGTATCTAACTTCCCCAGACAGAATCAAATGGCTAGAGTGCGATCTACTGCCAGAGTGGCACGTGAAGGAGACGAAGCCGAAGGTTCGAATACTGTGCCCATCTCCGAAGCGATGCAGCGTTCCGGACTGATGACTACGGAAGAAACGCCCGCTGTTGAAGCAAACCCGACAGCTGCCGAAGGTGAAGAAGAGAACATTGAAGGGACTGATCCCGAAGATGACTATCGCATTGCTATGCCCAGCAAGCCCAGTCACCTGGATTTTGGGAAATCAACTGTTTCAAAGGCTGATCTTTCGAAGATGGTGAAAGCAGGTTATTTCAATGAAAACCAGAAGAAGCTACTTCGCTTCGGGGGAGAAGAAACCACCCCGAAGCCAGAGAAGGACGAGATTGTTGTCTTCAAGAGCTTTTTAAAGGCTGGGCTTAGATTCCCTCTTCACGAGATTATTGCGGAGATACTGAAGAGGTTTGGTATCTACCTTCACCAGTTAACTCCTAACGCTATCGTTAGGCTTAGCGTTTATATTTGGGCCCTCCGAAGCCAAGCAGTGGAGCCATTTGCCGATAGTTTCTGCCGAGTTCATGAGTTACATTATCAAACAAAGGCCAGAAAAGATGGGTTACATGAGAATTTCGGCTGCTACAATTTTGCCTACCGGAAAACCGCAAAGTTTCCTGTGATCAGCTACCGAAGCAAATGGCCGGCAGGCTGGAAATCGGAATGGTTCTATGTCAAGGTTGATGACAACAAGGAGAAGCTTGTGCAAAGTCCACTCGAGCTGATCTTCGGAGAAACCCGACCCCGCTGCAATATGACACCAGAGGGTCAAACACAACAGGCAATGGATGAATTCGGAATTATTGCAGAGCATATCGATACCAGGGATCTGGTTCAAGAATTCTTGGCATTCAGAGTTTTCCCTACTTTGAAAGAATGGGAAATGCCAAAGTTAAAGGGGGAGAAGAAGGAGGGGGAACTTGTCCGGCTTCCCTATTACTTCAAATTCAAGAAATACTTTAAGAAGCCCTGCCAAGAGTGGCTAGACTCAGTCGAGGTGATGTGTAATGAAATTCTGGGGAATTATTCCAAAAAAGAAGATCAACTAATGACAGCGGCCTTCGGCACCCGTCCGAAGCGAAGGCTGAACCGAGTGCTTGATGCCCTGGGCTTCGAGTACCCTGATTATGACCGGCTAAACAAGGGTGCTGAGGGCCAAAAAAGAAAAAGAGTGGCCGAAGCTCTGGACAAGGATGAAGAAAGGCCAGCAAAAGAGAAGAAAATTCCCAAGAAAAGAAAAATATCAACTCCGAAGCGAAAATTATCCGAAGAAGAGGGGACCCCCACACCACCTTCTACCAGCGACGTGGAGGAAATTTTAAAGGTAATGACTGAACCCGTGCCCACGAAGCTAAGTCCACTAGGGCCTGAACTGACGAAGCTTTTTCGAAAGGTGGAAGAGCCGGAACAAACGAAGATAACCAAACCAAAGCGGCAAAGAATTATTGCAGTGACCGAAGTTATCGATAAGACGCCGCCGAGGGCGTCAATTCAGAAAACGGCAGCTGCTGAAGACACAACAAACGTCGAAGTCGCACCTTCGGAGGTCGCGGCTACCGAAGCCGCTACAGCCGAAGATGCAAACTTAGAAACTACCATTGAGGACATCAACAAGATTTTGGAAGACATGGCTGCAGAAGAAGCTGGTACTAGTACTGAAAAAACCATGGCCACAGTGCCTGAGAAAGGAAAAGAAATAGCCGAAGACACTTCGGACGACGAAGCCTACTCTTTTCAAAATTTAGTTGGGCAAAAACTGACGAAGGACGAAATAGAAGAGCTCAAGGACTATGCCAAATCTTGCGGCTACAAATCCGGAGCTCTTCTATTTGGAGGCATTGATGACGAAAAATTGGGCTGCATTCGAGACCAAACTGGAGCTAAGGTCATCGGTACTTTATCAAAAAGTATCGGTTTTCCGAAGCTAGAGACAGATATCAGCCGCTACCGACGACAACATATCGTCGGCAGCTTATTTTATTCCAATTTCAAGGTAAACAACCTTTTCTCTGGTTTTTATTGCTTTTAATAATGAAAATGTTACCAATCGAAAGTTGTTTCTGTACAGAGCATGCTACTGAGCAAGGCTCTGAAGATGCAACAAGATTTGGAGGACAAAAAACACGAAGCTATAATTCAAAATTTAGAGAGCAAGATAAAAGAACAATCAGCTATCATTGAGAAGAAAGACTTCGAGCTCCAATCAACCGAAGGCTTACTGGCAGAGACTGAGGCTAAGGTATCAGAATTGAATTCGAAGCTTATCGGTCAATCAAAACAATTTGAACAAGAGAAGCTAGAGCTTAATTCGAAACTTGAAGCCGAAGTCCAGACCCACTCAGACTTGAAGAAATCATTAACAAGCCTTCAAGACAAGTGCTTGAAATTTAGCAACAACTGTATTGAACGATTAAAAAAGATATTTTACTCTGTTGGAGCCAGCAGCGGGAAGTTTAACCCTTCAGCGGAAAATTTACCACAAGCCTTCGATCATATTGAAGCTGAAATTGAAGAACTTGACGAAGTTATAGCCGGGCACGGTGACTTCTGTGCCTGGGTAGCTTCTCGGGGTACCGCTGCTGCGTTCCTGAAGGCCGGCTGCGAGCATGGAAAAATCGTCAACAGGCCCAACTTCACCCTTTCTCCATCAATCCTGGACGATATACCTGACCTCGCCCGAAGCATCTCAAATAGATTTATAAAAATGATATGGACAAAAGGCGGGCGGGAGAAGGCTGGAGACGAAGCTCGAAGTCATCTTGATCCAGTAAGAAATGATACTTCGTACCTACCTTCTCCTTTGCACTTGATTTTTACTCATGATACCTTGATTTATGTAGGATGACAAAGGTGAAGATGATGCTTAAGATATGCCGCCGAAGCTGTCGCCGAAGCTGAAGCTTAATGAAGATCAGTAGAAGTATACTATAGGAAAAAACTCAGGATACTTTTGTAACAACTTTTGTAAATACAATTGAACTGTTCTCAAGGAACTTTGTACATACCTTGTAATATATTCTTACCCTTCTACTGAAGTGCTTTGATGTGGACAAAATCTGTATTTTGAGCCGAAGGCGAAAAAAACACCTTCCCTTCTTTTCGTACACAACGAAGCATAGAAGACCACTTCTTCTTTTTGCCGAAGCTTTTCTTTTACATAACGAATCATAAAAAACCACTTCTCCTTTTTGCCGAAGCTTTTCTTTTACATAACGAATCATAAAAAACCACTTCTCCTTTTTGCCGAAGCAACCACTTTGGTACATAAATGCTATGAATGAATGCTTATGCATGCAAATGCCATGATGTAATGTAATATGCGAATGAATGTCCAAAACATATGTCCGAAGCCACATTCTTAGCCATTATTTCTTTAGAACCAACCACACATCAGCTCTGCATTCCCTTAGGAACGACTTTGGAGCTTCTTCGCCTTTTACTTAGGCAGTATAAGCTCTGCATTCCCTTAGGAACGTCTTTGGAGCTTCTTCGCCTTTTACTTAGGCGGTATCAGCGTTGACTTTTCGCTGTAAGCTCTGCATCCCCTTAAGGACGTCTTTGGAGCTTCTTCGCCTTTTACTTTCGGCGGAATCAGAGCTCTGCATCCCCTTAGGGACGTCTTTGGAGCTTCTTCTCTCTTTTTTTTTTAGTTTCGGCACCCGATGGTGCGTTCTCAGCTTTTACATTTACATTCTTTGGGGGATTTTGCTCTTATAAAACTAAAAAGGAAATTACAGATGATGGCCCCATTAAAAACCTTTCTCCCCCTTTAGAAAGGAAAAGGGTGCCATGAAAAAGAAAAGAAAAAACATAAAAAGTTACATCAAGTTATACATAATATCTTCGAAGCTCATCTGCATTCCAAGATCTTGGAATTTCATTGCCATCCATGTCCTTCAATCTGTATGACCCAGGACTTGACGAGGATGCTACTAAGAAAGGCCCTTCCCATTTCAATTGTAGCTTGCCCACTGTATCTGGGTTGGCCACTCTCCGAAGCACCAAATGTCCTGGCTCAATATTTTTTAGCCGGACCTTTCTATCTCGCCATTTGATTGTTTCAGCTTGATATTTATTGATATTCTCCACAGCCTGAAGCCTGATCCCTTCTAAGGCATCTTTTTCCACAAGACAAGCATCTTCGGCACCTGATTCTGCCGAAGCTACCACTCTTATTGATCCAGCTTTAGCTTCTTCCGGAGTTATTGCTTCGTCACCGAATAATAACTTGAATGGGGTAAAGCCTGTAGACCTTGATGTTGTTGTATTGTGGCTCCACACCACTTTGGTCAACTGATCTGGCCACTTTCCTCTTGGTTGATTAAAGATTAGCTTCATTATTTCTGTCATTATGATGTCGTTGGCCCTTTCAACAAGCCCATTCGACTCCGGATGCCTGACTGATGCAAAATGGATCTTCGTTCCAATTTGATCACAGAAATTTCTGAAAGCTTCGGAGTCGAACTGCGTTCCATTATCTACAGTGATGGCCTTCGGTACTCCGAAGCGACAGACAATGTTCTGCCAGAAAAACTTTTGGACAGTGGCCGAAGTTATTGTGGCTAATGGCTTCGCCTCAATCCACTTGGAAAAATACTCCACAGCTACTATAACATATTTTAGATTCCCTTGGGCCGGTGGTAATGGACCCAACAAGTCAAGGCCCCACCTTTGCAATGGCCAGATGGGTTGTATCAGCTGTGTCAAAGACGAAGGTTGCTTTTGATCTCTTGCACATTTCTGACAACCTTCGCACTTTTGAACTAACTCCGCTGCATCCGAAGCTGCCTTCGGCTAATAAAATCCTTGGCGGAACACTTTTCCAAGTAATGGCCTGGATCCGATGTGGGATCCACACAGGCCTGCATGTATCTCTTTCATTAACTCTATACCTTCGGTTCTAGACAAGCACTTGAGCAGCGGGGCACAAACTCCATGCTTGTATAACTCCCCTTCTATCATGACATACGGACGAGCTCTCGCCTCTATCCTTTTATTATAAGCTTCGTCATCTGATAGGAAGTTACCCTGAAGGTAAGAGATTATTTCAGTTCTCCAATCTTCGCTGTAAACAGGAGAAATGTTGAGGACTGCTCTTTCAAGTAGCTCCACTGAAGGTGCCTTTATTGTTTCGAAGAAGACATCCGAAGGTAACGGCAGCCCCTGTGCTGCAGACTTGGCTAGTAAATCAGCATGCTCATTTTGTCCTCGAGGGATATTCTTGACAGAAAATCCTTCGAAGGAGGCCTCGATCCTTCGGACCGTGTCTAGGTATTTTTCAAGCTTCGGATCTTTAGCCTTGCAACTTTTGTCAATATGACCCGAAACAACCTGGGAATCAGTCTTAAGAATCGCCCTTCTGATTCCCATTGCCTTTAATTTCCGAAGGCCCAAGAGCAGGGCTTCGTACTCAGTGATATTATTTGTGCAGCTGAAGTCAAGTCTTGCTGCATAACAAGTTTTAACCTTGGATGGTGAGACCAACACAGCAGCTGCACCTGCTCCGAAGGTTCCCCAAGAGCCATCACAAAACACTGTCCACACTTCGGCATCTTTATTTGCTTCTTCATCCTGAGCCCCTGGCGTCCAATCGGCAATGAAATCTGCCAATGCTTGGGACTGGATCGAGGACCTATGAACATAATCAATGTAAAATTCATTGAGCTCCGCAGCCCATTTTCCAATCCGTCCAGTAGCTTCTCTATTTCTCATGATATCCTTCAACGGCTGCGAAGAAGGAACAATAATGTTGTATGCCTGAAAATAATGCCGAAGCTTCCTGGATGCCATTAAAACGGCATACAATACCTTCTCCAGCTCTGTATAATTTTTCTTTGAGACACTAAGGACCTCAGATACAAAATATACTGGGACCTGCTTCTTGACTTGTCCATCAAACTTCTCCTGGACAAGTGCCGCACTTACTGCTGAGTGCGAAGCTGCCACATATAACAACAGAGGAGCCCCTGGCGTTGAAGGAGTTAATGTTGTTAGATCTATTAAGTATTGCTTCAGCTCTTCGAAGGCTTTTTGTTGACTTGGGCCCCATTGAAAGACTTCAGCTGACTTCAGCACCTCGAAGAATGGTAAGTTTCTTTCTGCTGATCTGGATATAAATCTGTTAAGAGATGCCAGCCTTCCTGTCAATCTTTGAGCCCCCTTTCTTGTGGTTGGTGGCTCCATTCGAAGTATAGCTTCGATTTTATTTGGATTAGCTTCGATTCCCTTTGTTGAAACCAAGCATCCAAGAAATTTACCCTTCTTCACTCCGAAGACACATTTTTCTGGATTCAGCTTCAGACCAGCTTGTCTGAAGCTGGCGAAGGTCTCCTGCAGATCAGCAATATGATTTTCCTGCTTCGTGCTTTTTACAATAATGTCATCGACATAAGTCAACACATTTCTGCCTATCTGAGACTGAAGAACCTTCGCTGTCATTCGGCTGAAACTCCCTCCGGCATTTTTGAGCCCCTCAGGCATCCGAAGATAGCAATATGTACCACTTGGGGTTATGAAGCTAGTTTTTGGCTCATCTTCCTTCTTCATCCAAATTTGATGATAGCCTGAGTAGCAGTCCAAGAGACTCATGAGCTCTGAAGAAGCTGCTGCATCAACTAAAGAATCTATCCTTGGCAGCGGGAATTCATCCTTTGGACAAGCCTTGTTGAGATCTGTGAAATCAATACACATTCTCCACTTGCCATTGGCCTTCTTCACCATAACAGTGTTAGCTAGCCACTCTGGATACTTCACTTCTCTGATAACTCCTGCACTGAGGAGTCTTTTTACTTCATTGCGAGCCCCTTCGGCCTTGTCATCAGACATTTTCCGAAGCCTCTGCTTTCGGGGTCTGAAGGATGGGTCAACATTGAGCGAATGTTCAATAACATCCCGATTTACTCCACAGAGATCATTAGCTGACCATGCAAAGACATCTTTGTTGTTGAATAAAAACCTTATCAAGGTTTTCTCCTGGTCTTTAGATAATTGCGAGCCCAACAACACCTTCTGCTCTGCTATGTCTTCACACAATAACATGGGCTTCGGCTGATCCGCTGAAGCTGCCTTCTCCCTCCTGAATTTGTACTGTTCACAAGCTTCAACTCCATCTATGTTATGGATTGCCTTGGAGTCAGTCCAGCTTCCTTCGGCCCTTCTAGCAGCTTCCTGGCTTCCATGAATAGCAATAGGCCCTTGGTCCGAAGGTATCTTCATGCAGAGATAAGCTGGGTGAAGAATTGCTTCGAAGGCATTAAGAGTACCACGGCCAATGATAGCATTGTAAGGATACTCCATGTCAACAATATCAAACACAATTTGCTCCGTCCTTGTGTTGTTAACAAATCCGAAGGTTACCGGCATGGTAATCTTCCCAAGTGCTACAATCTGTCGCCCTCCGAAGCCACAAAGAGGGTGTGTAGCATCATGAATCTTGTCTTCAGACTCTTGCATTTGTCTGAAGGCTTTAGCAAATATAATGTCAGCTGCACTGCCTGTATCAACTAGGACATTATGGACCAGAAATCCCTTGATCACGCAAGAGATAACCATGGCATCATTGTGAGGATAATCCTTAAGCTGAAGGTCTTCCTGAGAGAAAGTAATTGGAATGTGGGACCATTTTGACTTGATGAAGGGTCCCTGCACTCCAACATGCTGCACCCTTCTCTGAGCCTCCTTCTTCTGCTTCTTGTTAGCCGGCTCTGAGCAAGAGCCGCCTGTTATCGGGAGCACTAGCTTCGAAGCCGAAGCAGCTCCAGCTTGATTGTTGAACGAAGCCATCAGCTCAGAAAAGTGGAAGTGAGTTCACCGGAGGTGGGCGCCAATGTTGGGGGCTTGTTCTCAAATGCTAAGAGTTAAGAACAAGGCAACACAGAAAATGTTAAGTATTAAAGTCCTTCGTCCTCCACCACATTATATCCTTTCAGGATATAAAGAACTTCGGACGAAGGTTACGAAGGACGTACCTTCGTAAACATAATAACGAGAGATGAAGTATTCATATAAATCATGAGGTATAAAATAAACATTTAAATGTTATCATAGAATCATTTCCATTTTTACTAACATGAACGAATGTAAATGATTTCAAATTACAAATGTACCTTCGGTCCTGAGGAAGGCGAGAATACAAGTGATGATGTGAAGGCAAATGACAGGTTCGCGTGAACAGTACAGAGGTACTGTTCATCTATTTATAGACACAGGTCACAGCCTGTGACAAATTACAATTATGCCCCTTACAAAAGTTTACAACATTGACTCAGACCTCTATGGATAAAAAGGTCATTCTATCTCTATGTCGGTTTATAACGCCGAAGCTCCATGAAAAGGAACCTTCGGTCATCTCCTGGGGACGACCTCGACCGAAGCTGCTCCTTCGCGTAAGACCTTCGGCGCACCGAAGCATGGCCCCAACAAGACCCCCTGCAGGATCCATGCATATGACCATATCCAATGTCTCCTAGTCTATCCAGCAACCTAATTTGTGAGCATGCGTGAAATAAAGTATCGTTTTTTTTCAAACATGTTTAACACCCAAATTTTAGTGTTGCAAAAAGTATGGTATTTTAGTGGAGTCAGCAAACAAACTTTTAGGTACATCATCTCTACTGCTCAGGAATTACTCAGAAAGAATTAACACAACTCTAGTGTACATAACTCAGCCGTAACCAGTATGGATTACTATAACTAAGGTGTGAAATGAATTTGGGTGCTCAAGGCTTTAGAAACACCTGATCCTTGTTCCCCCTTTTTCATATATGCTACATATATACTAAGGAAGAAAATAGAAAAAAACAAATAACAAATTGGGGGCTAGGAAGGGGGGAAAAACACTGAGCATCGTGTAACAATTCATTCATGATTCGTCCAAGAGTGTTCAAGTTTTACAGCTTATGTTGATAAGTGAAACAATTGGACTGGCTTTTCACCTTTTATCATCTTAATGTCCCTGTGATTGTCCTGTGCGCTATAAAGGAACTTTTCCTTTTTATGTTTTCTTTTTCATAGACCAGACGTGAACTTGTCTTGACTGTAACTGTAAATCTGCAACACAGCACCTTTACTCCTTTAGGATACTTGCGCCATGTCTCGATGATACTGGTCTATCCATCCCTCTATGATCTCAACTTCTTGCCTCCTCTGTTCTGTAACCCAGTCCGGATCCTCATCGGTCGCGAATCTGAGGTCCAGATGATGCGCCCCTGACCACAAAAGCGATGGCAAGTAACTGCACGTAAGTGAACAGCGAAAAATGCCACAACGATCTTACATTTTTTTTCTTCTTCTTCTTCCTCCTGAGGTTTCCATGCTCACCTTTCTCCGTGACAAGGGCGACGATGCTGGACGAGATGTTCTTGAGGACCCTGGTTGTCGTAGAACAGTAAACCCATACGCCATCAGAGACAGAGACCGAAATTATATATATATGAAGCGATGGAGACCGAAACTGAGACGGACAGATGGACCTACCCGCCTCGGCTCCACGGGTCTCGCATTCCGTTGGAGAAGATGATGTTGCTCCCGAACCTCTTGAGCACCTTGTCGATTCTCTGCAGGAAGTTTCCAGTGAAGGGCTTGTACGTACACTACTGAAACTCTGAAAACGACGCTTACATATCCGCCGTATTCAGTGGTGATCCAGTGCGGCCTGGGCCGGACCCCGGTCGACTGGAAGCAGGCATTGGACGTGTCCTCGTAGCTGAAGCTGGATGGCGGGAACATGCTGGCGTTTGAGGTCGACATCGGCATGATCATCTCTGTGCAAGCCTACATACATGTACGTACGTCACAATCCCTGCTTCTCTCAGTGTTGTCGCTAACACTGCTGGTTAGCTATCTATCTTTCATAAACATATGTTGCGCGTAGTACCTGCCACCCCCAGCCACTGAGCCCAAGAGAACTGGAGCTGTCGTCAGAATCAGACTCGATCTGGTTGCAGGCCTGGTCTCCTGTGTAGTTGTAGTACAGGTTCGCCGCCGCGAACACCTTTTCCAGGATGTCGGCGCCTGCCGGGAACCCGTCGATGATCTTGCACATCTGGATAGGCTTTCGTGAGAAACTAAACAACATGTTTTCAGTAGGTGCAACAGAAGCGCAATTTTTGTTCGTGCAGATGGAGGGGGAATTGTTGGAAGGAGAGGAGAGGTGTTTGGGCAGGTAAAATGGAGGACCTCCTTGACGGGGTAGGCAGGCAAATCCATCAGGAAGTTGGCCGGTGTTGGATAGTCCACCATGGCAGTGTAGGTGAATGCCGTCTGTAGCCAGCCTGCAATCGAATCAGCGTGCTTGACGCTCCTGAAAATTTGAGTGGAGAAACAGTGTCATCTACTTGCTATAGCAGACTGAAAGATACACGGGGCGCACCAGCCCGTGGTTCCATAGTTCATACGGGCTAGTGAACTAGACTCTCAGCAGGGCAGGAGTTGGATGTAGGATTAGATATGAAGTTTGAAATGAACTTACTTGCAGGCTCTGAACAGTTTACTGAGCTCCAGGAGCCCTGCGTCAGTGGATCCCCTCTCATCGAGCACGTCCCAGGCTGCCTTGATCACACTGAAGCAGTTCAAGCTCTCGGACTGCAAACATTAGTTGGAAATCACAATCAGCTTGCAGCTCGTCCTCTCGGACTCCAAATTTAGTTGAGAGGTCAAAAATCAGCTGATAACTAAAGAACATGTCATTATTTAGCTTGAGAAAAAGACTGGCCTTATTACGAATTGTCAAGCAGACAAAGCTGAGCCATTTGGTTTGTTTTTTTTTTTTACATTATTAACGAATGGAATGCCATATATGACAGGATATTATTCTTGCCACAGTACCTTTGTCTAGAGTATCAGTATAGTAATGATATTATCGTTTGTCAACCATCAGTGCTCCACTCTAAAATGAAAGTTGTTTTGGTTTTATCCTAAGGGGTGTTTAATATGTACTAGAACTAATAGTTAGTTGGTTAAAAATTTACTAATAGAATTAGTTAGCTAACAAATAGCCAGCTAACTAGTAGCTAATTTACTAAAAATATTAGCTAGGGTATTTTGATGTCTCTAACTAATTCTAGCCACTAACTATTAAATCTAGTGCATTCAAACACCCACTAAGCCATTCAAACACCCACTAAGCCGCTTCGACCATATTTTTAGAAAAGTACATTAACATCAACTGCACCAAATTGATGCAAGATCAGATCAAGACATACATCTTGAAGCAAAAAGGAGTACCTTGTAGTCCTGTGAGACGGCATCACTGAAGCTGTTCCATGGCGTTATGTGGTCGAACTGTAGGATTGGCGCAGAGGATGCCAGGGCCCCTATGGCGACATGGGGGTACTTGAGCCTGAACCAAGAAGCCAGCACTGCAAGCAAGCAGTGGATCAGGCACAGCATGAAGAAAAAAAAAGGCGAGCTTAATTAGCTCACAATACGTTTATGCCTGGTAATAATTATGTTTAGCGATGACTTACTGCCGCCATAGGAGCCGCCGAAGACGACCACAGGCGCGGTCTCCGCTGAGAGATTTCGCTTAAGACCGGTGATGAGGATGGCGAAGTCGGCGAGCGCCTGCGTCGACGTCAAGTAACCCTCCGTCTCCGCTGAGCTGTAGGAGTCGTCCCCAAACGGCAGTGAGTCGCCGTAGAACCGATGCTGGTCATGGAGAAATGTTTGTTTCGAGCTTGATTATTTTCTCGGGTTAAAATGCGTGTGCACTGTCTATGCAGTCTTCAATGTAAGTGTTCATCAGTTACTCCCTTTTTACTCTCTTTGTTCCATAAATCTTACTTCTTCCGTTCTAATTTATAATTTGTTTAACTTTTTTACTAAGTTTTATTGGCTCATTTTTTTATCTAGAAAAATAGAAAAAATGAAAAAATTTAAAAACACACGTGAAATATATCTTATCTAAACGATATCACACTAAAATTTAAATTTTTTAATAAGACAAGTCAATTAAACATGCGGTAGAAAAGTTCAAACGAATTACAAATTGAAATGGATGAAGTACATGTTTATGAGTTTTTCTACAAGTATTTTCAAGCAGAGACATTCGCATATTACTTGTATGTTTCCAAATCCCATAATCAGAAGCTATTGTTCATAATTTTAAGATTTAACCAAACTTGGGCGCCCATGTGTGATGGATGTATGATGGATGTATCATGTATTTGTACCTCGATAAAGACGAGAAGGGCACCGAACTTGGGCGCGATGTCGAACATGAACCCGGTGTTGGTGGCGAACCACTCGATGTCGCCCTCGTTGCCCGTGTACACGAACAGCGGCCCGGCGCCGCCGCCGCGGCGGGGCCTCCGCCAGAAGGTGTCGTTGACGAGGTACTTCTGGCGGAAGAGCATCGACGCGTTGGGCGTAAAGGTGAAGTGGTCCAGCTCCTGGGGAAAGTAGTGCGTCGTGAACGGCTGCGCCGTGCTGTTGGTGCCGTCGGCGGCCGCGGCGACGAGCTTGGCGTCCGAGCTCGCTCGCCGCCGCTGCTGCTGCTGCAGAAGAGCCTGGAGACGCAGGGGAACGATTGGCCGGAAAGAGTTGGGGTGCGCTGAGGCTGATGCTGATGACAAGGCTGCGAGAAGCAGAAGCGGAAGCGGAAGGAAGGCGAGCAGAGTAGGTGCCGCCATTGTTGCTAGCTCCCTCTCTCAGTCTCTCTCCCCTTCAGTCCCGCTTGCTCTCTCTTTAGCACCACTTTTCTTGTGATGTGCAGTAATGACAAGGCGCACGAGCAAGGAGACTGCGACGAGGCTGCCGTGCGGTTTCGTAGCTTCTGCTGATTTGTCTGGTTGACCTTGTTGGGGTTGCGTTGTGTGTCTGGCATGGTGACACAAGCAAAGTTCCGAATTGGCGCAGTATGCTTGTTAGTTGCTGGTCGGATCGGGCAAAGCTCGCGCCGCATACCTGCCTGTTTGTTTCAGCTTCTGACAGCTTCTGGCCACCAAAACCTGCTGCGGACTGCCAAACGCTTAGCTTTTCAGCCAGCTTCTATAAAATTCGTTGAGGCAAAAACCATCCAAAATCAACATAAACATATAATCGGTTGAGTCGTTGTAATAGTAGGAATCCGTCACTTTCTAGATCCTGAGCCCTACGAACAACTTTATCTTCCTCCACACGTAATGGTAATGATACTCAAATTCTCTCCACAGCCAGATTCTCCCCACAGTTAGATTTTCAGAAAAGTTGGTCAGAAAAAAGCTGAACCAAACAGGCCCCTTGGCTTGAAGCGACTTCATCCATATGGTCATATGGATATCATCTGACACGCGTATGGACGATAGGGTACTAACTGTTAGGATTTATGGTCTTGGCCTAGTTAAGAAATTCTAATAAATCCTAGAAAAATTTCAAAAGCTCATACAAGTGGATAGCTAGTGAATTGGTGGAACCAATAGCACCATATTGCTAATTCTAGTGGAGTAGAGCTAGCTTAAATATAGAAGCCACACTCACTCACCAAGTCATGGATGAGAGGAGAGAGTGTGGAGAGCCACACGCTCGCGCTCGCTCGACGGGCCAGGCCGGGCGAAGGGCGCGGGCGCACGACATGCACGTGAATGATCCGCCGAAATCCGGCCCCTCGCCTTGCGGGGGCGCGGCTACCTTTTGCCGTTTGATTTTTTGGTTTCTTGGCTGTTACGTTTATCCTAACCGATCGCTATAAAATCTCAACTGAACGCGAGATTTTCGTGGGCGGATAAGACCAGGGGTCGCGGACTCGGCCCTATAAAAGGAGCTCGACAGCCAGCCTCCAAATCATCCCAGTTCGCTTTCGCCTCTCTTCACAGCTGAGCCGCCTTCCAGTTCTCTTCATCCCGACCGCAGAGGTGCATCTGCGATCAGGAGAGCAGGTCTCCGGAACCCTTCGCCTTCTAGATCCTGCACCATGAGAGGCCGAATAAGGTTTTTGGGAAGCGTCTTCACGCGACTGCTCGTGATCTTCTGACCTCGTCGACCCTGCTGATTTCGCTACTTCGACGTCGTCAACCCTACTGATTCCGGCGCGCGCCATCTATCAGTATGTCTAATCAGTTCGCATCATCTGATTTGACTTTTTACTTCAGTGCTTGTGATTTTGTCATGATTTATATTCGGAATTTAATCTGGAATTTGTCTAATTATTCAACACTAACGCGCTCTAAATTTTATAATCTATACTACCCTATTACTGTCTGCCCCACATGCTGTTCTTCTGCCCACGCGTCCCGCCTCGGTGCTGTGCCCTATGGGTCCCACGCCTAGCGTCCGTGCAGCGCTCGCGTAGCTAGCCAAGCATCCGACTCTGTTCGTGTAGCTTCTATAACGCACAAAAAATAGCGCAGAGTGAGCACTTAAACCCACCCACACGGCCACACTGCTTTAGAAATTTGGGACTAACCAACAAAACACACTTACCTTAGTGTTTCAAAATAAAAAATAATTATATTTGAATAAAAATTCCAACACCTATTTATATGTTATATAACAACCGTAGCAAAGTACGCGCAAATCAAATCGGATTAGAATCGGGCTTAGAATTGGGCTTTATTATCATTTTACTAGTATAAAATTTAAGAAAAACAAATCGGGTTAGAACCAGGCTTCATTTCTATTTATTTTTAAACTTAAATTTATTAAGAACTCTAACTTATTATAAATGAACATTTGGACCGTGATCCATTAACAACCCTAAACATGTGTAACAACATTCGTGGAGGTTTTTAGGCTCCGTTCCAAACATCTATAACTAATTGTTAGCCAGCTAATAAGTTGTTAGTTAGTATTAATTGGGTTGAGACAGCTTACAATTAATGGTTGTTTGAGAGGTATAACTAATAGTTAGTCGATTCATTAGGTGACCCGTTCTAAACTTTCTAACTAAATTTTAATTGCTAACTATTATTTTTAGTGGTTTCGAATAGGACCTAAATCTATACTTTAACTACCCAATCAGTGACACATGGAGTTTGGTCTTTTATGGCATTGGTGCAGTTGGTTGATAGAGGGCTAGTGAGAATCTCTGTGACTTAGCTCCCTTTGCGACATGCATCTCCTGCGACAGCGCACGAGCACGACAGCGCAAGGAAAGTGCGTATGCACAGTGGTGCGTGGTGGCAGTGCGAGTGTCGGCGGCCCAGCAATCGGCGACGACTTGGCTCCCAGCACGTTATACAAAGGTGGAGTGCTCGTTTTCTTCTTGCATCGGGGCGGAATTCGTTTATGGTTGGTTCTCGAAATCTACATGTGGGTAGGTTCTCATGAAAAGCAGAGTTCGGGTTCGTCGTCTCACGTTGGTAACATTCCCTCATTCCTTTGTTCCGTTGGCTGGTTACCATCAGAATCCAAATATAAAAACAACATCGAGGTAGGCAAGCTTTTGTGGCGAGCTAAACCATAGAATAAATCCTTGTGTTTTGTCTTTTTACATTTTGAACTGCATTACTTGCTCTCCACTAGATATGCTTGGTTGTGCATATTTGTAAGTGCATGTACTTAATGGGCTTGGCACTAGACAATACCAAATCCATATTTAAGTGTTGCTTACAGGCACAACTATTTTTGAGCATTCAGCTTTGAGCGACAGTGTCGGGGGAGCGGCAGTGCTGGGCAAGTTCCTGACAGCAGATTTGAGTTTCACTTAAACATACATATTCCGTTGCGTCCCTGCTATTCAATGTACTTTGCTCATTTCAGTTCATACATCTACGGTTTAGTATTCATATACATAATTTGTTATCCTAGATTGTTTTTTCTATTAAAGTTTTAGACTAAGCATCATATTCAAAGAAACTAGTGCTTACCTGTTATAGTTGATACTGAAAGGGAAATAGGGTCAAACCTTTTTCCTAAATGATTTTGGTGGTTGAATTGCCCAACACAAATAATTGAACTAACTAGTTTGCTCTAGATTATGAGTTCTATAGGTGCCAAAGGTTCAACATAAACCAATAAAAAGTCCAAGAAAGGGTTCAAATAAAAGAGCAAAAGACAACCGAAGGCTGCCCTGGTCTGGCGCACCGGACTGTCCGGTGCACCACCAGACAGTGTCCGGTGCACCAGGGTGGATCAACTCAAACTTGCTAGCTTCGGGAATTTGGGGAGCCACTCCGCTATAATTCACCGGACTGTCCGGTGTAGCACCGGACCGTCCGGTGTGCCAGCGGAGCAATGGCTACCTGCGCCAACGATCGTCTACAAAGGAACAGTGAAACGCTACAGTGCGCGCCTGCGCGCGCAGAAGTCAGAGCAGGCGTTAGAAGGCGCACCGGACAGTGAACAGTGACTGTCCGGTGCACCACCGGACTGTCCGGTGGCTCCACTTGTCAGAGCTCCAACGGTCGAACCCTAACGGTTGGGTGACGTGGCTGGCACACCGGACAGTGTCCGGTGGCGCACCGGACTGTTCGGTGCGCCATACGATAGCAGCCATCCCCAACGGCCACTTTGGTGGTTGGGGCTATAAATACCCCCCAACCACCAACACTTCAAGGCATCCAAGTTTTCAGCCAACACATTCAATACAAGAGCTATAGCATTCAATACAATACACAATTAGAGCGAATCAAAATCTCTCCAAGTCCCAAATCCACTCAAAGCAATAGTGACTAGAAGAGAGAGTTTTGTCGTGTTCATTTGAGCTCTTGCGCTTGGATCGCTTTTCTTCTTCCTTCTTTCTTGTTTCCAACTCAATTGTAATCAAGGCAAGAGACACCAATTGCGTGGTGGTCCTTGTGGGGACTTAGTGTCCCGATTGATTGAGAAGAGAAGCTCACTCGGTCTAGGTGACCGTTTGAGAGAGGGAAAGGGTTGAAAGAGACCCGGTCTTTGTGACCACCTCAACGGGGAGTAGGTTTGCAAGAACCGAACCTCGGTAAAACAAATCACCGTGTCACACTCTTCATTTTCTTGTGATTTGTTTTCGCCCTCTCTTTTGGACTCAATTACATTTCTAACGTAACCCCGGCTTGTAGTTGTGCTTAAAGTTTATAAATTTTAGATTCCGCCTATTCACCCCCCTCTAGGCGACTTTCAATTGGTATCGGAGCCCGGTACTTCATTAGAGCTTAACCGCTCGAAGTGATGTCGGGAGATCACGCCAAGGAGGTCATGACCGGCAAGAAGCCCGCTACAAACCACGGGAAGGCTCCATCAAGGGAGTCCGACTCCAAAGGAAAGGGAGAATCACACTCCCACAACAAGTCGCATCGGAGTGGCGACAAGAAGAAGAAGATGAAGAAGGTGGTCTACTATGAGACCGACTCTTCGTCGCCATCTACCTCCGGCTCCGATGCGCCGTCCGTAACTTCTAAGCGTCATGAGCGCAAGAAGTTTAGTAAGATCCCCCTATGCTATCCTCGCATTTCAAAACATACTCCTTTACTTTCCGTCCCACTAGGCAAACCACCCATTTTTGAGGGTGAAGATTATAACATGTGGAGTGACAAAATGAGGCATCACCTAACCTCACTCCATGCTAGTATTTGGGACATTGTTGAGTTTGGAGTGCAGGTACCATCGCCGGGGGATGAAGACTATGACTCGGACGAGGTTGCCCAAATCCGGCACTTCAACTCCCAAGCCACCACTATACTCCTCGCCTCTCTAAGTCGAGAGGAGTATAATAAGGTGCAAGGGTTGAAGAGCGCCAAAGAGATTTGGGACGTGCTCAAGACCACGCATGAGGGAGATGAGGTGATCAAAATCACCAAGAGGGAGACGATCGAGGGGGAGCTCGGTCGTTTCATGCTCAACCAAGGAGAAGACCCGCAAGCCATATACAACCGGCTAAAAACCTTGGTGAATCAAGTGCGCAACCTCGGGAGCACCAAATGGGATGACCATGAAATGGTCAAGGTTATTCTTAGATCACTCGTATTTCTTAATCCCACTCAAGTTCAATTAATTCGTGGTGATCCTAGATATAAACTAATGTCTCCCGAGAAAGTGATAGGAAAATTTGTGAGCTTTGAATTGACGATCAAAGGCTCCAAGAAAATCATCGAGCAAGGCGCCACCTCAACATCCGAGGTGCAACTCGTTGCATTCAAGGCAACGGAAGAAGAAAAGAAGGATTCTACACCAAGTAGGATCCCCATCGATGCCTCCAAGCTCGACAACGAGGAAATGGCGCTCATCATAAAGAGCTTCCGCCAAATCCTCAAGCAAAGGAGGGGGAAGGATTACAAGCCCCACTCCAAGAAGGTTTGCTACAAATGTGGTAAGCCCGGTCATTTTATCGCTAAATGTTCTTTGTCTAGTGATAGTGACAGGGATAACGACAAGAGGGGGAAGAAGGAGAAGAAGAAATATTACAAGAAGAAGGGCGGCGATGCCCATGTTTGCCAGGAGTGGGACTCCGACGAGAGCTCCACCGACTCCTCCTCCGACGAGGACGCCGCCAACATCTCCATCAACAAAGGCCTCCTCTTCCCCAACGTCGGCCACAGGTGCCTCATGGCAAAGGACGGCAAGAAGAAGAAGGTAAAATCTAGATCCTCCACTAAGTATGCAACTTCTAGTGATGAGGATAATTCTAGTGATGATGAGGATAACTTGCTCACTCTTTTTGCCAATCTTAACATGCAACAAAAAGAGAAATTAAATGAATTGATTAGTGCTATTCATGAGAAGGATGAACTCTTGGATAGCCAAGAGGACTTCCTAATTAAAGAAAACAAGAAGCATGTTAAGGTTAAAAATGTTTATGCTCTAGAGGTAGAAAAATGTGAAAAATTAACTAGTGAGCTAAGCACTTGCCATGACACTATTTCTAGCCTTAGAAATGAAAATACCAAATTAGTTGCTAAGGTTGAAAAATCAAATATTTGTGATGATTCAATTGTTAATCTTAGAAATGATAATGCTAGTTTAATTGCTAAGATTGACATGTTGAATGAATCTCTTGCTAGCCTTAAGATTGAGAATGAAAAATTAATTGCTAAGGCTAAAGATTTAAATGTTTGCAATGATGCTATTACCAATCTTAGAGATGAGAATGCTATTTTACATGCTAAGATTGTTGAATTAAATGATTGCAAACCCTCTACATCTACGGTTGATCATGTTTCTATTTGCACTAGATGTAGAGATATTCATGTTGATGCTATTCATGATCACCTTGCTATGATTAAACAACAAAATGATCATATAGCTAAACTAGATGCTAAAATTGCTGAGCATGAACTAGAGAATGAGAAATTTAAATTTGCTCGTAGCATGCTTTACTGTGGGAGATGCCCTGGTGTCACACCCGGATTTTAGAGGTCCAAAACCCGGGCGCGAACAAAATCACCAGGTGTGCTGGGACCAAGTCTCACACATATGATGAATAGTGGCACAGGATCGAATGTCACATCTTTACTATATAACAGGAGTTTGTACAAAATAAATAAATAATTACATTATAAGGAGACAACGGTCCAGCAACCCAAAGTTGACTGGGAGACGACGACCTAGACCTCTCACGAACACATCGCAGCATCCTCCAAGCGCCTCATCCTGTGGTACCTGCTCTTGACCTGTGGGGTGTGTGAGACAGCAAGAGTGAGCTCACATACGTTCATCGCTCAACAAGTTGTGGGGAATAATGTGCATGAACTCGCCAAAGGTGGGAGCTCACGTGAAGTGTAAGGCTTACCAAAGAGGATGGTTAGAAGCTGAGCATTGCTTTTAAAGTTGGTCAAAATTTTATTAGCAATTACTAAGTATAAGTAAATACCAACCCAATTAATTAGTAGAACAAAAGTAACAACCTCACCTGCAATGCAATGCATATGACAAATTGAATTTAGTTCCACAATTTAATCATGTGAGGGTCCGAGCTGCTCTTGACCGTGAGCACGGCTAGTATACCAGTTTTACACTCTGCAGAGGTTGCGCATCTTTACCCACAAGTCATGTTACCCATCTGCCAAGGGATCGCGACTTCCCATACACCTCTACCGAGGAGGCGAGGCAGGGTAACACTACGAGGCCTTTACAAAGTTCCACTAGCTTCAGAAAACCCGCTACAGTTTATAGGAAGTTCCAATGCAGGAATCCCTTGCAGGACCGCCATCGCAGCAAAATCCTCCCGAGGGCCTCCCTACACTGACCACTCCCCTACTGCCCTTGCCCCTTTCGGGTAAGGTAGTCTTCCACTAGCTTTCCTAATTAATCAGCCAAGGGGTCCCATTCCTCCCTTGTGGTAGCACTGTTTTCCCGGGTGGTCGCTCCATGTTCCAATTAACATAATGATCTTATCATGAACAGTAATAATAAACATATAATAAAAGTGTGATCATGAATAGTGTACCTTCATACCCAAAACCACATAAAGCACTAGCAAGTACTACCCAAAAGGTTCAGTGGTAAACAAGGTATAAAGATAGACAAACTAGGGTAACCTATTGGGTCCCATCAAAATTAACCTATGCAGATCATTATGATTAATTAGAACATGAGTGGGTAAAAAGAAGTGATCAAGGGCACAACTTGCCTGGGACTTGAGATTCCAGGTACCAACTTGCTCTTCTGATAACACGTGTCCTCACTGCTAAACGTAGCAATACAGACAAACATGTATATGCAAAATTAACATCACACCAAACATAAGATCGAACTGCATAATAATATTCTACGCTGCGTAACGAGATCATAGGAACAAGAATCACTAAATTCGAAGCTACGGTTTAGAAGATATGATTTTCTAAAGGTTTAGGAGTAGGATACAACAGGAATCAAGTGCATAACTCCATTTTAAGTTTCATAGCAAATAAAGTTATCAGGGGATAAACAATATTAATATGAATTTATAGCAACTGGAATGGATAAATTTGGAGTTAAAATGGATTTAATATGAATTAAACAAGTTTCTAGATTTATTTTTACACTAAAAATCAATTTCTGTAATTAATTATCCATTTTCTTTGTTCTCTGGACCGAGCACTAATTACAGAGAACCCCGGGGGCAAATTTAGAAGTTTTCCCCAGACTCATAACCCTCAGTGTGGACTGCGGGTTGAATACTGGAAACCAGGGGGTTTCTTTTATAAAACTGCACGTCCGAAGAGGTATCGGTGATCGTGAGCCGCCAGATCGAATATGGACGTCCCAGATTAGATTGGCGCGGGATAAGAATCAGTGCGCGGTCTGAGTCGTTCGATCAGCCATCAACGGTGCAGATTCAACCCCCCCCCTAAAGTGACTGGTACACGGTGATAGCCTTCGGATCTGGGATCGACGGACGGGGTTCCGCCCAGCCAAAGGGGTAAGCTAACCTAATCTGAGGCGCAAATCTCAGCGACGACGGTACAGAACCCGTCTTCCTTACCCGAGCGGATATCCGATGGCGCCGCCTGACCTCCACAGACGGGCATCACCGGCGAACACCGATCCGCGACCCAGTTGGCCTATACTCCCTATCTCTAGGTGCTAACCGCGACGTAGGCTGATTCCACTCAGTGGAGAAGCTCCTTACCAATCTTGGCGGCGCAGAGGCTCCACCCCACGGCGCGCAGCGGCCCTGCGATGGCGATGCCACCAATCCCGGGGGCCCGGACGCTCCCCACCGCTCGATGACGCTCAAGTACGTGCAGCACGGACGAGGAGTTGACCCAGGTGCCTGAGATCACGGCAAGGCCCTTCCTTCAACTCGATGGTGCTAACATGGGTGGCTCGAGTTTCCGTCGAGGGCCCCTGCCCAGGACGGTGTGGTTTTCGGTTGTGTTTATACCCCGCGGCAGGAGTCCGTCAAGAGGAGGTAGTGCGAATCCGGGCGGGGTACATGGTGTGGTTGTTGCGCGGATCTCGCGGTCGCCAACGATCTACGCGCGGATTCCCCGGCGGCGGCGGCGTCTTCGGAAGAGCAGAGAAGATGAGTCCGAGCACTGGGGCCACCTGCCCGTGACTGAGCGCAAAAGGTCCACCCACCAGAGAAACGCGACGCGCCCGCAAGGGAGCATTGGCTGACTCGCGGGCCCCACCTGGCAGTGACACAGTGAAAAAGAAAAAGGAAAGGGGGCGCAAGTGGGCCGGCGGGTATGAAAGGGGAGCTGGGCTGAATTGAGGGAATAGAGGCCCACTCGTCCAAAATTGCTTTCTCCTTTTTTTTAATTTCCTTTTTCTTTTCTCTTCAAATCCAATTCAAACCATGTTTAATTTCTAAATTTCAAATTTATGCATAAGAAAAACTCCACATGATGCACAATTTCTACATAATATTTATTACTCAGTTACTTTATTTATTTATTTATTTATTTTATTTAGGCTAGGTTTTCAACATGAAGTACACACACCACATTATTATTTTGAGTGTGTAGTTGGATTAAAGGTATATTAAAACAAATTCTCCCTTTGTGTTTGAAATTACTTTTATTCATTATCCTTTGGAAGAATATGCACAAAGAAAAGAAAATCAAGTAATTCCCTAAACCCTTTTATGTAAATACATGTATTTATTTATTTTATTATTTTTACCTTATACAAGTTTTAGGGCTTTACAAATCCTACCCCCTTAACAGAAATCTCGTCCTCGAGATTTGTAAGAAAAGGGATATAGAAAGTCAAAGGCTTAGGTTGCAGTTTAGCTTCGTTTTTTTTTCTAAGTGGCTTTAAGCATAAATGTTTTCATAATATTTTTTTATAAGGAATTGATTAGGAACACATGGATATATCTATGTGTGGGGTAAGGAAAGACTCCATCCGAAAGGTTTAAGCCTTGATTCATCTCGAGATTCACTTTGGCTGTTATATCGTTTCTTGCCGATGTTGATCTTTTCTTCTCCGATCTTGGTCTCATTGATTCGAGGCTAGTGTATATCATCGGGGTTAAGGAAAGGTAGCTATGGGTGAGATAGACTACATGATGTAAATCAAAAGGTTGTTTGATGTTAGGTTGGGATAGACAGATTATGTAATCCATCATGACTCTATTAGTGGAGTTAGATTTTTTTTTGGTTGAGTTGGTTTAATGTACTAGGTTAAGTTAATACCAGGCTAGTAGGGTCTAATCTATGTTACCGGTATTAACTAACTTGTTTAAGTAACTCCTTTAGATTGGATCATATTAGGTTAGGTAGGATCTAGATTAGACTGAATATGACTAGAGGAGACTAGTTAAAGTTAGATAGATCTACCAGGGTAGGATATATATTATCAGGATATGTTAAAATCTCTGTTAGGTTAAAACAGAGGGGTTATGTAACTATCGGATGGTTAAGGTAGTTGCATATGATCAGGTAGTTGTATATTGGTCAAGTCAATTTAGGGCACCAATTTAGCTTAAAACATTTTTATAGGAATGAGGTCTAGTCTATTTCACTAGTACTAAGTAATCTATTAAATAACTCACTTTAGGATCATATTAGATTAGATGGAATCTAGATCAGATTGGTATGACTAGATAAGATCTATTTATTTTAGGCTAGATCATGGTTGTTACTGTAGAATGGGATATGTATGCCTATTAGAACAAGATAAATCCATAAGGATAAGGTAGAATCGTTTGAGGTCAGTTAGATCTGTTAGGATAGGATAGAATCTTTTCGAGATAAGATAGATCTATTAAGGTAAGAATGATCTTTTTCGAGATAAGATGGATCTATTAATATATGAGAGTATCTTTTAAGATAAGAGAATCTATTAAGATAGGAAAGAATCTTTCAAGATAAGATTGATCTATTAAAATAGATATACTTTAATGGAGAGTAATCCAGGTTGTTTTAATTATCTTATGAATTTTATATATGTATGCCTATATGTATATGTAGATGTAATTGTGGACATTACTCCACAACTAATCACACTCAATCAAAGATCCAAATCAAACAAGTATCATAAGAACAAACATTCAAGTTCATAGATATTTATATAAGAAAATAGTTTTGTTTTTTTTTGTTCCTAAGAGAAGGTCTCCTATTCCTAAGTCACTTTAGGCACAAGATTTCAAAGTGTGAAATCCACATTTGTCTTTAGAAAGAAAAGGTAAGAGTAATCAGAGTATAGCGGAAATAGATAAGAATAGATTAAGAAAAGTATAGAAAAGAATCAGAGTAGTAAAGGTAAGTAGATAAGGGTTATCCAGTTCTATCTAGGTTTCGTCCTACAGTCAACATTCCTCTGATACCACTTCTGTCACACCCGGATTTTAGAGGTCCAAAACCCGGGCGCGAACAAAATCACCAGGTGTGCTGGGACCAAGTCTCACACATATGATGAATAGTGGCACAGGATCGAATGTCACATCTTTACTATATAACAGGAGTTTGTACAAAATAAATAAATAATTACATTATAAGGAGACAACGGTCCAGCAACCCAAAGTTGACTGGGAGACGACGACCTAGACCTCTCACGAACACATCGCAGCATCCTCCAAGCGCCTCATCCTGTGGTACCTGCTCTTGACCTGTGGGGTGTGTGAGACAGCAAGAGTGAGCTCACATACGTTCATCGCTCAACAAGTTGTGGGGAATAATGTGCATGAACTCGCCAAAGGTGGGAGCTCACGTGAAGTGTAAGGCTTACCAAAGAGGATGGTTAGAAGCTGAGCATTGCTTTTAAAGTTGGTCAAAATTTTATTAGCAATTACTAAGTATAAGTAAATACCAACCCAATTAATTAGTAGAACAAAAGTAACAACCTCACCTGCAATGCAATGCATATGACAAATTGAATTTAGTTCCACAATTTAATCATGTGAGGGTCCGAGCTGCTCTTGACCGTGAGCACGGCTAGTATACCAGTTTTACACTCTGCAGAGGTTGCGCATCTTTACCCACAAGTCATGTTACCCATCTGCCAAGGGATCGCGACTTCCCATACACCTCTACCGAGGAGGCGAGGCAGGGTAACACTACGAGGCCTTTACAAAGTTCCACTAGCTTCAGAAAACCCGCTACAGTTTATAGGAAGTTCCAATGCAGGAATCCCTTGCAGGACCGCCATCGCAGCAAAATCCTCCCGAGGGCCTCCCTACACTGACCACTCCCCTACTGCCCTTGCCCCTTTCGGGTAAGGTAGTCTTCCACTAGCTTTCCTAATTAATCAGCCAAGGGGTCCCATTCCTCCCTTGTGGTAGCACTGTTTTCCCGGGTGGTCGCTCCATGTTCCAATTAACATAATGATCTTATCATGAACAGTAATAATAAACATATAATAAAAGTGTGATCATGAATAGTGTACCTTCATACCCAAAACCACATAAAGCACTAGCAAGTACTACCCAAAAGGTTCAGTGGTAAACAAGGTATAAAGATAGACAAACTAGGGTAACCTATTGGGTCCCATCAAAATTAACCTATGCAGATCATTATGATTAATTAGAACATGAGTGGGTAAAAAGAAGTGATCAAGGGCACAACTTGCCTGGGACTTGAGATTCCAGGTACCAACTTGCTCTTCTGATAACACGTGTCCTCACTGCTAAACGTAGCAATACAGACAAACATGTATATGCAAAATTAACATCACACCAAACATAAGATCGAACTGCATAATAATATTCTACGCTGCGTAACGAGATCATAGGAACAAGAATCACTAAATTCGAAGCTACGGTTTAGAAGATATGATTTTCTAAAGGTTTAGGAGTAGGATACAACAGGAATCAAGTGCATAACTCCATTTTAAGTTTCATAGCAAATAAAGTTATCAGGGGATAAACAATATTAATATGAATTTATAGCAACTGGAATGGATAAATTTGGAGTTAAAATGGATTTAATATGAATTAAACAAGTTTCTAGATTTATTTTTACACTAAAAATCAATTTCTGTAATTAATTATCCATTTTCTTTGTTCTCTGGACCGAGCACTAATTACAGAGAACCCCGGGGGCAAATTTAGAAGTTTTCCCCAGACTCATAACCCTCAGTGTGGACTGCGGGTTGAATACTGGAAACCAGGGGGTTTCTTTTATAAAACTGCACGTCCGAAGAGGTATCGGTGATCGTGAGCCGCCAGATCGAATATGGACGTCCCAGATTAGATTGGCGCGGGATAAGAATCAGTGCGCGGTCTGAGTCGTTCGATCAGCCATCAACGGTGCAGATTCAACCCCCCCCTAAAGTGACTGGTACACGGTGATAGCCTTCGGATCTGGGATCGACGGACGGGGTTCCGCCCAGCCAAAGGGGTAAGCTAACCTAATCTGAGGCGCAAATCTCAGCGACGACGGTACAGAACCCGTCTTCCTTACCCGAGCGGATATCCGATGGCGCCGCCTGACCTCCACAGACGGGCATCACCGGCGAACACCGATCCGCGACCCAGTTGGCCTATACTCCCTATCTCTAGGTGCTAACCGCGACGTAGGCTGATTCCACTCAGTGGAGAAGCTCCTTACCAATCTTGGCGGCGCAGAGGCTCCACCCCACGGCGCGCAGCGGCCCTGCGATGGCGATGCCACCAATCCCGGGGGCCCGGACGCTCCCCACCGCTCGATGACGCTCAAGTACGTGCAGCACGGACGAGGAGTTGACCCAGGTGCCTGAGATCACGGCAAGGCCCTTCCTTCAACTCGATGGTGCTAACATGGGTGGCTCGAGTTTCCGTCGAGGGCCCCTGCCCAGGACGGTGTGGTTTTCGGTTGTGTTTATACCCCGCGGCAGGAGTCCGTCAAGAGGAGGTAGTGCGAATCCGGGCGGGGTACATGGTGTGGTTGTTGCGCGGATCTCGCGATCGCCAACGATCTACGCGCGGATTCCCCGGCGGCGGCGGCGTCTTCGGAAGAGCAGAGAAGATGAGTCCGAGCACTGGGGCCACCTGCCCGTGACTGAGCGCAAAAGGTCCACCCACCAGAGAAACGCGACGCGCCCGCAAGGGAGCATTGGCTGACTCGCGGGCCCCACCTGGCAGTGACACAGTGAAAAAGAAAAAGGAAAGGGGGCGCAAGTGGGCCGGCGGGTATGAAAGGGGAGCTGGGCTGAATTGAGGGAATAGAGGCCCACTCGTCCAAAATTGCTTTCTCCTTTTTTTTAATTTCCTTTTTCTTTTCTCTTCAAATCCAATTCAAACCATGTTTAATTTCTAAATTTCAAATTTATGCATAAGAAAAACTCCACATGATGCACAATTTCTACATAATATTTATTACTCAGTTACTTTATTTATTTATTTATTTATTTTATTTAGGCTAGGTTTTCAACATGAAGTACACACACCACATTATTATTTTGAGTGTGTAGTTGGATTAAAGGTATATTAAAACAAATTCTCCCTTTGTGTTTGAAATTACTTTTATTCATTATCCTTTGGAAGAATATGCACAAAGAAAAGAAAATCAAGTAATTCCCTAAACCCTTTTATGTAAATACATGTATTTATTTATTTTATTATTTTTACCTTATACAAGTTTTAGGGCTTTACACCTGGCATTAAGGATGGCATTGGCTTCCAACAGGGAGACAATGTCAAGCTTAATGCCCCTCCTAAAAGATTGTCTAATTTTGTTAAGGGCAAGGCTCCCATGCCTCAGGATAACGAGGGCTACATTTTTATACCCTGCTGGTTATCCTGAGGATAAGATTAGGAGAATTCATGCAAAGAAGACTCATTCTGTTTCTCACCATGCTTTTATTTATAAGAATGAGGCTTCTAGCTCTAGGCGTTCTACCCATGTTAAAATGCCTAAGAAGAAATCTCCTATTGCATCAAATGATCATAACATTTCATTTAAGACTTTTGATGCTTCATATGTGCTCACTAACAAATCAGGCAAAGTAGTTGCCAAATATGTTGGGGGCAAACACAAGGGGTCAAAGACTTGTGTTTTCGTACCCAAGGTGCTTGTTTCTAATGTAAAAGGACCCAAGATCGTTTGGTTACCTAAGAACAAGGCCTAAATTTGTTTTGTAGGTTTATATATCCAGGGGCTCAAGTTGGATCATTGATAGCGGGTGCACAAACCACATGACTAGAGAGAAAAGGATGTTCTCCTCCTATGAGAAAACCAAGATCCCCAAAGAGCTATCACATTCGGGGATGGAAATCAAGGTTTGGTCAAAGGGCTTCGTAAAATTGCTATATCTCCTAACCATTTTATTTCCAATGTTTTTCTTATAGATTCTTTAGATTACAACTTGCTTTCTGTTTCTCAATTATGTAAAATGGGCTACAATTGTCTTTTTATGGATATAGGTGTTACTGTCTTTAGAAGTGATGATTCAATAGCATTTAAGGGAGTGTTAGAGGGTCAGCTATACTTAGTTGATTTCAATAGAGCTGAACTCGACACTTGCTTAATTGCTAAGACTAATATGTGTTGGCTCTGGCATCGCCGACTAGCCCACGTTGGAATGAAGAATCTTCACAAGCTTCTAAAGGGAGAACACATTTTGGGACTAACAAATGTTTATTTTGAGAAAGACAGGATTTGTAGCGCATGTCAAGTAGGGAAGCAAGTTGGTGTTCATCATCCACACAAGAACATCATGACGACTGATAGGCCACTTGAGCTACTCCACATGGATTTATTCGGCCCAATAGCTTACATAAGCATCGGCGGGAGTAAGTACTGTCTAGTTATTGTGGATGATTATTCTCGCTTCACTTGGGTATTCTTTTTGCAGGATAAATCTCAAACCCAAGAGACTTTGAAAGGATTCTTGAGACGGGCTCAAAATGAGTTCGGCTTGAGGATCAAGAAAATAAGAAGTGACAACGGAATGGAGTTCAAGAACTCTCAAATTGAAGGCTTCCTTGAGGAGGAGGGCATCAAGCATGAGTTCTTCTCTCCCTACACGCTACAACAAAATGGTGTAGTGGAGAGGAAGAATAGAACTCTATTGGACATGACAAGGACCATGCTTGATGAGTACAAGACTTCGGATCAGTTTTGGGTCGAGGCGGTCAACACCGCCTGCTACGCCATCAACCAGTTATATCTTCACCAAATCCTCAAGAAAACATCATATGAACTCCTCACCGGTAAAAAGCCCAATGTTTCATATTTTAGAGTCTTTGGTAGCAAATGCTTTATCCTTGTTAAGAGAGGTAGAAAATCTAAATTTGCTCCTAAGGTTGTAGAAGGCTTTTTTTACTTGGTTATGACTCAAACACAAGGGCATATAGAGTCTTTAACAAGTCCACTGGACTAGTTGAAGTTTCTTGTGACATTGTGTTTGATGAGACTAACGGCTCTCAAGTAGAGCAAGTTGATCTTGATTAGCTAGATGATGAAGAGGCTCCATGCGTCGCACTAAGGAACATGTCCATTGGGGATGCGTGTCCTAAGGAATCCGAAGAGCCTCCACAAGCACAAGATCAACCATCTTCCTCTATGCAAGCATCTCCACCAACCCAAGATGAGGATAAAGCTCAAGATGATGAAAATGAAGATCAAGAAGATGAGTCACCTCAAGAGGAGGACAATGATCAAGGGGGAGATATCAATGATCAAGACAAGGAAGATGAACAAGATCCAAGGCCGCCACACCCAAGAGTCCACCAAGCAATCCAACGAGATCACACCGTGAACACCATCCTCGGCGATATTCATAAGGGGGTAACCACTCGATCTCGTGTTGCTCATTTTTGTGAACATTACTCTTTTGTTTCCTCTATTGAGCCACACAGGGTAGAGGATGCACTTCAAGATTCAGATTGGGTGTTGGCGATGCAAGAGGAGCTCAACAACTTCACGAGGAATGAGGTATGGCATTTAGTTCCACGTCCTTACCAAAATGTTGTAGGAACCAAGTGGGTCTTCCGCAATAAGCAAGATGAGCATGGTGTGGTGACAAGGAACAAAGCCTGACTTGTGGCCAAGGGGTATTCACAAGTCGAAGGTTTGGATTTTGGTGAAACCTATGCACCCGTAGCTAGGCTTGAGTCAATTCGTATATTACTGCCTATGCTACTTACCATGGCTTTAAGCTTTATCAAATGGACGTGAAGAATGCTTTTCTCAATGGACCAATCAAGGAAGAGGTCTATGTTGAGCAACCTCTAGGCTTTGAAGATAGTGAGTATCCTAACCATATCTACAAACTCTCTAAGGCGCTTTATGGGCTCAAGCAAGCCCCAAGAGCATGGTATGAATGCCTAAGAGATTTCCTTATCACTAATGGCTTTAAAGTCGGCAAGGCCGATCCTACTCTCTTTACTAAAACAATTGAAAATGATTTGTTTGTATGCCAAATTTATGTTGATGATATCATATTTGGGTCTACTAACAAATCTATTTGTGAAGAGTTTAGTAGGATCATGATACAAAAATTCGAGATGTCTATGATGGGGGAGTTGAAGTGTTTTCTAAGACTTCAAGTCAAGCAACTCCAAGAGGGCACCTTCATCAGCTAAACAAAGTACATTCAAGACATACTCACCAAGTTTGGAATGAAGGATGCCAAGCCCATCAAGACACCCATGGGAACCAATGGGTATCTTGACCTCGACACGGGAGGTAAATCCGTAGATCAAAAGGTATACCGGTCGATGATAGGATCTTTACTCTATTTATGTGCATCTCGACCGGATATTATGCTTTCTGTATGCATATGTGCAAGGTTCCAAGCCGATCCTAAGGAAATTCACCTTAGGGCCGTAAAGAGAATCTTGAGATATCTAATTCATACACCTAAGTTTGGCCTTTGGTACCCCAAGTGATCATCTTTTGATTTATTAGGATATTCCGATGCTGATTGGGCAGGGTATAAAATTGATAGGAAGAGCACATCAGGGACTTGTCAGTTTCTGGGGAGATCCCTGGTGTCTTAGGCTTCAAAGAAACAAAACTCAATAGCTCTTTCTACCGCCAAAGCCGAGTATATTGCCGTAGGCCATTGTTTCACGCAATTGCTTTGGATGAGGCAAACCCTTAGGGACTATGGCTATAAATTTAGCAAAGTCCATCTCCTATGTGATAATGAGAGTGCAATCCGCATGACGGATAATCCCGTTGAACATAGCCGCACTAAGCACATAGCCATTCGGTATCACTTTTTGAGAGATCACCAACAAAGGGGGGATATCGAGATAGCCTATATTAACACCAAAGATCAATTGGCCGATATCTTTACCAAACCATTAGATGAGAAAACCTTTACCAAACTTAGGAATGAGCTAAATATTCTTGATTCTAGAAATTTTGATTGATTCTTTGCACACATAGCTCATTTATATACCTTTGATCATATCTCTTTTATGTCTATGACTAATGTGTTTTCAAGTGTATCATTATGCTTAGTCATAG
This sequence comes from Zea luxurians, assembly GCA_029449295.1. Taxonomy (NCBI): domain Eukaryota; kingdom Viridiplantae; phylum Streptophyta; class Magnoliopsida; order Poales; family Poaceae; genus Zea; species Zea luxurians. Next base: position 810,735 of record JAOPSE010000128.1, read on the forward strand.
AATTGAAAGGGAAATGGAGTATTCGGCAAAGACGACGCTTCCACTCAACTCCATTAGTATTTGCCGGTATTCCGCATCATTCTCCACTTTGGTATAATCTTCACTCATATCTATTTGTTTGCCATTGGGGAGAAAGTAAAAGGGCTTATATTTCACTCACAAGTATCCGTTTTTGGCGATTCATGCCAAAGGGGGAGAAAGTATTAGCCCAAAAGCAAAAGGACCGCACCACCACCGAATTTTTAAAAATGAAGTTTTTCAAATTGGTATCTTATTGTGTTCAAAAAAGGGGGAGAAAGTACTAGTATCTTCAAAAATTCGTAAAACCCTCTTAAACACTAAGAGGAGATTTTCATTGAGGGGGAGTTTTGTTTAAGTCAAAGGAAAAGCATTTGAAACAGGGGGAGAAAATTTCAAATTTTGAAAATGCTTCTTTCAATCTTATTCATATACCTTTGACTATTTGAAAAAGTTTTGAAAAGAATTTCACAAAGAATTTGCAAAACAAAACTTGTGGTGCAAGCGTGGTCCAAAATTTTAAATAAGAAGAAAATCATCCATGCATATCTAGTAAAAATAATTATTGGTTTCATTCCAAGCAACCTTTGCACTTACCTTATGCAAACTAGTTCAATTCTGCACTTATATATTTGCTTTGCTTTGTGTTGGCATCAATCACCAAAAAGGGGGAGATTGAAAGGGAAATAGGGTCAAACCTTTTTCCTAAATGATTTTGGTGGTTGAATTGCCCAACACAAATAATTGAACTAACTAGTTTGCTCTAGATTATGAGTTCTACAGGTGCCAAAGGTTCAACATAAACCAATAAAAAGTCCAATAAAGGGTTCAAATAAAAAGAGCAAAAGACAACCGAAGGTTGCCCTAGTCTGGTGCACCGGACACTATCCGGTGTGCACCAGGGTGGATCAACTCAAACTTGCTAGCTTCGTGAATTTGGGGAGCCACTCCGCTATAATTCACCGGACTGTCCGGTGTAGCACCGGACCGTCCGGTGTGCCAGCGGAGCAACGGCTACCTGCGCCAACGATCGTCTGCAAAGGAACAGTGAAACGCTACAGTGCGCGCCTGCGCGCGCAGAAGTCAGAGCAGGCGTCAGAAGGCGCACCGGACAGTGAACAGTGACTGTCCGGTGCACCACCGGACTGTCTGGTGGCCTCACTTGTCAGAGCTCCAACGGTCGAACCCTAACGGTTGGGTGACGTGGCTGGCGCACCGGACAGTGTCCGGTGGCGCACCGGACTGTCCGGTGCACCATACGACAGCAGCCATCCCCAACGTCCACTTTGGTGGTTGGGGCTATAAATACCCCCCAACCACCAACACTTCAAGGCATCCAAGTTTTCAGCCAACACATTCAATACAAGAGTTATAGCATTCAATACAAGACACAATTAGAGCGAATCAAAATCTCTCCAAGTCCCAATTTCACTCAAAGCAATAGTGACTAGAAGAGAGAGTTTTGCCATGTTCATTTGAGCTCTTGCGCTTGAATCACTTTTCTTCTTCCTTCTTTCTTGTTTCCAACTCAATTGTAATCAAGGCAAGAGACACCAATTATGTGGTGGTCCTTGTGGGGACTTAGTGTCCGGATTGATTGAGAAGAGAAGCTCACTCGGTCTAGGTGACCGTTTGAGAGAGGGAAAGGGTTGAAAGAGACTCGGTCTTTGTGACCACGTCAACTGGAAGTAGGTTTGCAAGAACCGAACCTCGGTAAAACAAATCACTGTGTCACACTCTTCATTTACTTGTGATTTGTTTTCGCCCTCTCTTTCAGACTCAATTATATTTCTAACGCTAACCCCGGCTTGTAGTTGTTCTTAAAGTTTATAAATTTCAAATTCCGCCTATTCACCCCCCTCTAGGCGACTTTCAGATACTCAGTAAGTTTCAAGTCAATCAGACCAAGTTAGCATGCGCGACAGTGTCGTGCAATTGTTCGGCAGTGCGGCAGTGCCGGGTGTCAAGTGACACTACCACTTGTAGTTCTGATCGTTTTTGGAGCTTAGTTTTTACAAGTAGTTTATTCACTCCTCTCTAGGAGACATCAGATCCTTACAGACTTAGGACAGGGAGGTATAACCATGGTTCCTCCTTCCTCTCATCCTCTCTGATCAGATTCTAAGTACTCCCTCCATTCTTAAACATATGACGTTGTTGACTTTTTTAAAAAAACTTTAACCACTTGTCTTATTCAAAATATTTATTTAAAAATGTAAAATTTCAAGTCATGCTCAAACAACCTTAAGTGATAAAATAAATCATAACAAAATAAATTATTATTCATGATTTTTTTAATAAGACGAGCGTGGTTAAATAAGTTTTTTTAAAAAAAATCAACGATATCATATATTTAAGCACGGATGTAGTACTATTTATCATCGAGGCTTTATAAGATTGAAAAATTAGGGACTCGGTAGATCTTAGGGTGTAACTTTTCTATCACTTTTAACTTTGGTCAGTTCTTTACATTAAAAAAAACTTTGGTCAGTGCACGTGGGGGTCTAAGTTTTCTATCACTTTAAACTTTGGTCATTACACGCGGGGCCAATTGCTAAAGTGCATCTGAACTTTTAGCAGCGTAGGACGTTGTGTGTCAATTTTTTCCGAACTTTATTAGCATTTGGCTTTGCTGGATGGATTCGGCTGGGTCGACGCGACGCACGAAGGACGAGACCGTCTGTTCATATTGTTTTTTTTCTACCACTCACAAGTCACAACAGCAAGATTTAAACAGGAAAGCTTCTAGGAATTAAACAAACACACAAAATCAAGTTCATGGGAGTAGCATGTTTAAAAGGATTACGCTAACACCCCGTTTGCATGTTTGGAACTGAATTTTCATTCTAATAATTGTAATGTAGCCATATATCAATTAAGCTAATACGATTTTATATAGAATATATTTGTATACTATTGTTAGCCACATGAAGAAGAAATTTATGTGTTATATTTCTGTTATAAGGAAGCGAGTTAAATTGTGTGTTATAAGTTGCAAAGTAGAAACATAGCCTATTCATACATAAAAATCAATTTAAAATAGGTTTATATCTAAACTTTGAAAAGTGGTAAAATGACAAATTTCAAATAAAATAGTCTGCTCTATTAAGTAGATTCTAATTCCTTGGAAACTAAGGGATCCAAACGACGGGCCATAACATCTATCGGCCTTGTAGCATCGACAGGCTGACGTCATTAGCAGAGTGTTCCGAATAGTCTCCTCTCGTCGCCAGGGCTTCATGGTACCTCTGCGCGAAAAACAACGGTTGGCTGGGCACTGGTCGTGGCGCGGCCTCGTTGTTGAGCATGGACACGACCAACGACATGAGCGGCCTGTCGTTCGGGCTGTCCTGCACACACAGCAGCCCGATATGGATGCACTGCAGGGCTTCGTCAAGCGAGCAGCGGCTCTCCACGACCATGGCGTCTACGAACTCCCTCGCCGTCCCATCTTTCCATAGGTTCCATGCCTGAAACACCAAACGCGTACGTACGAGCACATGTATATTTCTTTCTTGTTTATTTTAACAATATATATATATATATATATATATATATATATTAAGAAGAAGAAGAAGGAAAAAAAACAAAGCATGCTTGAAGAAGTAACGCTTACGTAGGCAATAAGGCTTGGATAGCCCGTCAGTAGGTGAGGAGGGGCACTGATCTTCAGCCCACTGACTATCTCCAGCAGCAAGATGCCGAAGCTGTAGGTGTCGGACTTGACCGAGAAGATGCCCTCCATAGTGTACTCTGGCGACATGTAACCGCTGTGTCCGAACCATTTCACAAGCAAAGCAAGCTAAGTAAGTACGTAGTCAGGATTTGAATATAGCTATAGCTCTAGCTATAAGAAGCTGAAATTTTTTTTTCTCAAAAACAAAATTTACTTACTATGTCCCAAAAACTCGTCGAGTACTTGCTTGCTGCTCCCTACTCCCGAAGATCCTGGCGATGCCGAAGTCGGAGATCTTGGGGTCCATCTCTGCGTCCAGCAGGATGTTGCTCGCCTTGAGATCTCTGTGGATGATCACCATCCTTGAGTCCTGGTGGAGGTAAAGGATTCCTCGAGCTACCCCTTTGATTATGTTGAACCGTTTTGGCCAGTCGAGCATGGACTTGAGCGCAGGATCTGCCATGCATGAACGCATGGGAATAATCATGGAGAGAACAGCTAAACCGTTCAGGAGGAGTGCTGCCAATTATTCAGGGTTTTTTTTCCCTGTAGATTAATTGTGTGTGATGTTAATTACGTACCGAAGAGGAATTTGTCTAAGCTCTTGTTGGGCAGGTATTCGTATATGAGCAGCTTCTCGTCTTCGTGGATGCAACAGCCTAGAAGCCTGACCAGGTTCTTGTGCTGCAGACTCGCAATGAGGACTAGTTCGTTTCTGAGCTGCTCTTTCCCTTGCTCAGAGCCGTTGCTCAGCCTCTTGACAGCAACTTCCCTGCCATCTTCCAGTGTCCCCTGCGCCGATACCATACGGTATATCATCAGCAGCGTTGTGGAGCATGATCATGATGGAGTTAACAAATTGAACTTGTACTATTTAAATTGCGCCACCTTGTATACTTTTCCAAAGCCGCCTTGTCCAAGCAAGTTGACTTCGTGGAAACTATTTGTTGCTGCTTTGAGCTCCGCAAAGCTTGTACACGATAGTTCTGGATTTTGATCCCAGAAACCGTGAACGCCCCTCTCGTGTGCTTCCTTGTTCCGTCGTCGCGTGCGAGCTGGTACAAACGTGTCATCAACGATTCGACACTTAACACGCGCATAGCGATTCAACACTAACACGGGCATAGCTAGGTATCTGTCTCTCACTATCTTGGTGTACGTACGTACCTCTTGACTTGCATATAGTGACAAGACATACACATGATGTGAGCATCAGCAGACATGCCATCGCCGGGAGCACAATCTCCATAGCCATGCTGCCGATCTTCTTCTTGTTGTTGTTTCCTATGGAATAACACACGCCAATACACATCATGTGTGAAGGTGAAGTCGGTCAGGTGTATACTACTGTACGTGTAGGCAGTGGCGGATCTACGAGGAGGGCTAAGTGGGCTCTAGCCCCCCCCCCCTCCTCCCCCGCGTCGGCAGCTTACAAGTAGGAGGGAGTAAGGGAGAGGAAGAAAGAAGAGGAGAAAGAGAGAGGAAGGGAGAAAGAAGAAGGGAGAGGAAGGAAGAAGAAGGAATAAGAAGGTGAAGAAAAAAACAGAAAGAATATAAGGAAAAAAGAAGATATTTAGCTTGTAGCCCCTTTATCTTAGATCCTGGATCCGCAACTGCGTGTAGGCAGGCATGGCATGCACACACCCGACCTGTGTCACTAGCTGCTTACCGGGAGAGCCGGCCAGCCGAAGGTACAAGTTTTCACCTAAATCACTGTCCTTGCCGGTGTCGACAAGCTCCCCCATCCAAAGCAAGCACCTTGACACGTCACTGGTGGCACTCATGGTGACGATGCCGCTCAAGTTGGCATAAGCGTACGCGGTGCAGGAGCAGTTGCGGTCGCACTCGGCAGCGCACTCCTCAAAACTTCTGTTCCTGACGTACAGGAACTTGTCAGGCACCTTCATCCCCGGCAAGGCCAGGAAATAATGCCTCCTCCCGCCGCCACCTTCGCCGCCGCCGCCTCACGCCTGCAGCGCTTCCTTCCTCCGGCACCCTCTGGAGAAGTCGCGGAAGAAGCCGTCTTCCGGCTCGAACCCGTCGAGGCACTTGCACTCCTGGACGCCGCCGTCGCGCCCCGTGGCGTCGCAGTAGCCGAACGGCCCGCACGCGCCGTAGCGCAGGCAGCCGGTGCCGGGGCCCTCGAAGAGGACGCTCCACGACGACGACTCGACGTTCCAGACGCGGAGGCTCACGTTCCCCGTGTAGTCCAGCTTCCAGTGCGTCGTGGGCCCGCCGGCGGCGTTGTACGCCGCGTAGATCGTCCCCCCGTCGTCGACGACCTGGGAGTATACGAACCTGTTGATGGCGGAGGCGCCCGCGCCGTTCCACACGCCGCTGCGCCACGAGCGGCCGCCCGCTGTGCCTGTGCCCCGCCAGATGACGATCTGGAGGCCCCGGCTGCCGGGGTCGCCGCTGAGGGAGAACTCGCCGGCGGAAGGGTCCCGAGGGCCCTTCCAGGCGACCACGCGCACCGCCGTGTGGGCCCTGTAGTTGGTCCACAGCCTGAAGGTCGGGAGGATGGTGTCGGTCGGATGGTCGAGGCTCTTCCACACCACGCCTGCTGTGCCGTTGGGCAGCTGCAACTCCAGCTCGAAGCTCCCCGTGCTCCGCAGCACTCCGGAGCCTCCGGTGCCGCTGCCGCCGGCGACGACGCTGTTGTCTGTCGCCCAGACTACGCGGCCCTCGGAGTCGGACAGCACCAGCAGGCGGGAAGTGTTGGTGAGGGCTAACTTTGCTGAAGGCGTGGTGATTGGGCTGTTGCGGTTGGCGACCCAGACGTAGGTGCGCTCGGGGATGTTGTTGTACCATATGCCGAGGTACAGGCTTCGCGTTGAGTTGACGGTGGTAAGGTTGAAGAAGCCGAGAGCAAACATGCCACCATTGTCGGAGACGAGCTTGTCACCGGGGTAGAGTGGTGTTACTGAGGTTAGGCGATCATGGAGGGAGTGGCAGAAACAGACAAGGAAGAAGAGGAAGATGGCCAATACATGTTGGGATGGCATGTTCTTTCGCGACGGTATACACACTGCTCTAATATTATCTTTGGGGTGACGAAAACAAAGTAGGAAGAGAGAGAATAGTAACAGTAATATAGATATAGACAGAGCTAAGCTGATCATGCATGTCGCTCATCATCCTCTGCCGTCTGGACTGGGACGAATTAAACTGTATGTCTGCATCATCAGAACGGCACACCAGTAGCTAGCCTACACGTCACCGTTGAGGAAGCAAGACACCAGTTAATGTGCCCTCTGTTGAAAGGCATTATTCATTTTATTGTATCTTATTTTATTTCATTATGGTCCATATATAATATATATGGTTAATTTGTATCTGATTTGCATGACGATATAGTCGATAGCAAAACACCATTTAATGTTCCCTCTGTGGAAAGGCATTACTCATTTTTATTAAACGTATGGTCCGCATGTGTTTGGATTAATTTGCAGTCCATCTATTCCAAATTATAATTTATTTTAGTTTTATGAAACCCAAATTCCTTTAATTTTGACCATACTTATGAAATAAATACACCAGCATCCACTGTTGTAGAACACACAACCTACATCAGGCCGTCTAATACAGAAATAAGTGACATGCCTCCTACATTTTTAAATAAATTAAATAATCTAATTTCCAATATAACAAGCATACTCCTCCGATAACTGCCATAAAAATATGATATAAAACCATGCGATCATCGTCGGAAGATCTAGGTTCATGAAGTTTATGGCAATACCTCACTATACTTATCTGATGCTTAAGATGTTGGGCGCTAGTGGAGTCATTGTTGTCACAAAAAACCTGCGGTCGATTGTCGAGACAGTCAACACACAAAGGACCAACTGCCTCTGAATCCTCTGAATCCTAGAGGCGATTAAGGGGTTCTAGACATGCCACCAAGTTTGACTTGTCAACCAAGCATGGTGTATTGTGGTTAGTGAATCGTCCTATAAATACACAACAACATTATTAAATGTCAAATTTTGGCCAGATCATGTAGATCAGTCTATGTTAATTGCACTGATTGGCTCCCTTAAGCCGATTGACATCTTTTCTAGATCGATAACAAGTACATAAACTAAAGTAAACACACATTGAATTCAATTGATGAAGAAAATAAACATGACTACAACAACTTTTAGAAGATTATTGGTCCTATAGCGACTCAAGCTACGTGCACATCCACAGGCATAGCCACGGGCCAAAAAGCCACAAGTATTACCCACACCGTCATCAAATCTAGGTCTAGATGAATTGTAAACCATTCATAGGAACTTCTCAGATTTGATCTATAGTATGTACCATACCGATGATCCCAGGAACATTCATAACTAGCAAACCGACGATCATGCACGCGAACATGGATCAAGACCTCTAAAAAAGTCTATCCAGAATAAATAATGTGACTAAAGCCTATAAAACAAGGTGTCAGATGCATATCGGACTCTCATGTTGTTGCATGCCCATGTTGCAGCAGTCGCATGCCGTGGAGTGTAGCAACTGAATGAGTTACACATCTGGTTGTGTAAAAATTAATGTTATTCAGAAAAGTAGATTGATACTACACAAGATAACTGTCAGATATTACCAACAAAAACGCTTAGTGCAAGATCTATCGGGGTAAGGTGATAACACCATATCGCAGTGATGCAATCTATAAGAGATCATATCAGGACAACATGACGCTTCCATTGGAAAACCCTTAGGAAAGGGATGGCGATGGGTCGAGGACATAAGAAGCACACACTGCTTGGGTGAATGTGTGCCTTTTGTTTGTTATTATCATGGAATATATTTTTTATGGTCTTTGGATTTAAAGTGATAAGCACTCTTTAAATAATTTTATCTAAATGAGACATATCTACAAATACATGGCCCACAAGGCCTACGTCTTTGCATAGACCGACTAACTTTATGTTGGTTGAGCCCATCAGCCAACATTGTTGCACCATCTAGGAAAGATTTAGTGGCATCAGTTATTACCATCAAAGGCAATTTGAAGCGATCCTATACTTGTGATAGGGAGAGGCGTAGCCTCGCTGAGTCCTAGGTTATACAAAATGAATGTGATAGCTTAAAAGAAGCCCTAAAAATTTAGCTTGAAGAAGGAAGAGTTGTGGATCTCGATCCCCCACACAAAAAAGCCACGCCAGTAGTTCTATAGACCGAGTCCAAGCTCACTAAGCAAATCCAGCTACAACTCGACAACTCGGCTAAGGTCACATACACCGGGGCTAACTTGAACCCTAAATAGGAACTCATGCTCGCCAATTTCCTCCAAGATAACTGTAACATCTTTGCGTGGAAGGTATCTGATATGCCGAGTCATAAGGGAAAGAAACGACTTCACTTTAGATGTTGTTTGGTTGGGTGAAAGGAACGGTAACGGCAGTGGAATCAGCCGCCGGTGTTATCCGATGCAGAGTAATGATTACCACCCTTTGTTTGGCTGTTGTGGGCAGCGTTTTCTGTTTCTACGGTATTGGATGACGATAGGTGAGGAGTGGGAGTGAGATTCTAAAGGCTTGTATCCGATAACACTGCTATCAATTATGGAGTGCGCTAACCAAACTCCAAGGACCGACATCAGCTCACAGGGAATGGTTATGGGTCTAAAATGGCTAAACCAAACAGCTCCTTAGTCTCTACCATTTTGGTTTCTACTCTTCGAAATATAGCAGTGATTGTATTTTTTTCTAGTTATCTTATTGGGAATATATCATATGCACAACATCACCTTCGTGCACGTATACATAAACTTAATCAGGACCTTTCGTCTAACCATCTTCGGCTAACGTATTTTACGAAAAACACCTTCCACTTCTCCTCGCATCCAACTATGTATTTGCAAAAAAAACCACATGCTCATCTGAAGATGGTTGAATGAAAGGTCCAAATTGAGTTTGTCTATAACATGGAGGTGACCTTGTGCGCAGCATATGTTCCCTCTTTTTCTCTACTATACTTAAAGCACTAGTTTTAACAGTCGTCCTGTGTCATCCTTTTACAAAAAAGTCCCTACATTTCTTCCAAATCAACTTAGCATAAAATGTTAAAAAGCAATGTATGAGCCTAATGGAAAAAGGGACACTGAGCGAAGCTATCTAACCAGTAGAACATCATGCTCAGGTGTTCATAATATTGAATATAAATTGTACATATGTATATATTTTTTTTGTAAAATAAAATAATAATCGTGTCGGGTCGGGCCAGCACTATCGGCCGAGGCTACGACCCAATCACCGCATGGCGCTCGTGCCGGGTTGGCCTAGGCACTATTAAATAGGTCGTGCCTCGAGCTGGCTCGCCAGACACGACCCATTTGGCCATCTATACCTCCGCACGATAATGATGGTCCTCGTCACAGTTGTCACCACCTCGTTCGCCATTATACTTCTTTTCTCTCCCCCCTCATGCATCCACCTCCGCGCCACCCCATTCTCGGCAGAGGGCGTAGGAGCATGTGCCTCCTTCCCGTATTCGTCCGACACTAGCCCCAACACCGACTCGTGCAGTGGCTATTGCACGTCTACGAGGACATTTCACATCATGCGCGTACCATCGTTTTCACCGTCGTTGGACGTCCCGTTCGTCTTCCCGACTTTCGTCCTGTTCTTCCTCCCCAACCTGCTGCCCCCGCCCACGGTCGCAGCTGTGAGCCGACCGACGCTCGTCAACGCGGGTATGGGGCGAGTCGGTCATGCTCCTGGCCTTTCTCCATGCCTGCCATCGAGGAGGACATAGTGGTGCCTGCCACGCTTAGGTTATCTTAGCAATGAGAAGTCCAGGTCTGAGATATTGGACAACCAAGGCTCGTAGCATGGCAACAGTCAGCATATACTACAGAGTTGGTGGTAGTGTTGTGTCGCTTCGGCGGGTCCAGGGCTGGGAAGACACTCGCATTCTCTCGCCCTTCTCGGATTTGACGCCTGGTGCGGGTGCCTCTCGGTTTGGAGCTGCTCCGGCTGAGCTTCTTTCTCCGGTTGCATACTCTCTCCCTATATATCTAGCGATATACTATCTATGTCGTCTTCAGATACCCAGATCTTCGTCGTGTCCTTCTCCGGCAACAAACAAGTATGTCCACCTCTTCCCTTCCCCTCCTACTCTACGAAACCTTGGAAGTGAGGGAGGCGAGAGATGGGGGGTCTCTGATTTGCTGCCTATGGTACCCGTGCGTTCATAAAAAATATTATGCAAAGAGTATCGACAATCAATAAAAAATCTTGAAATATTTTTTATGGATAATTTATGTGGGTATTGTTGTGAGTCGTTGCAACGCACGGGTAACCGATTAGTAAGTATTAAAAAAGTTGAGGTTGTATATATATAGGATATTCTTCACCCAACAAAAAAAATCTGAATTTTTGAAACTTATTTCTACTTATACAATATTTTCCTTCATTTTGTTTTAAAAAATAGAATTCAACCTACCAATCAAATGATTTGCTAAATTCTTGTTCGTCATCCGCAACGTTTGAAATGTTTCCAGATCACTAACAAACACACCCTAAATCTTGCCTATTTAGGTAACAGGTGACCAGTGTCAAAGGTTTGCACTGTTAAACCTTGCTAGAAATGTTCACACTTGTGGACAAATTTTAAAAGACGCAGATGAGAAGTCTGATTTCACACATGATCCAATCCATCCATCCATGTAATGCGCATACAGAAACATGAAGTATCAAATCTCATATTGATCCGTACACTAGTAGGCTAACTTACACTGTTACACAGCATTCTACTGATTTTTACCGGAGCCCAAAACGTTCACAGGAGATGTAATATGCTAGGACTAAACTTTGGTATGAACAGGTTCACTATATCTTGCACAAAGATCCATTCCGCAGTTCGCCATGGCAAACCTTGTTTGACCAAAATCCTCCTTCGGCGGTCGGTGATCATGAACAGCCGATGAAATCGTGCGCAAGAGTTGTACGACTGAAAGAGAACAGGAGAAATTCGATGCTCATTGCAACTCCTTGTCCTGTCTCAACGCAAACTTAGCCGTGTCCTTCCACAGGGACACCTCCATTTCTTTCTCAACGAGCTTCTTCTCCGCACGCCGCAACGCGGCTTCCAGCTCCTCAATCCGGTCACGGTTTCTTTCGTGGAGAAGCTCGTGGAGCCTTCTCTCCAGCTGTACGGCAGAAACTCCGTGGTACTCAGTGTCACCGTCGTCGTCGTCATCTTCATCCTCAACACCTCCCCTTGAATCTTCATCAACTCCATCCCGGTAGTCGGCCATCTCGTCGTAGGGCTGAAGCGTTGGGCCCAAATCAGGGAAATTTCGCATTTCCGGTCAAATCAAAATCAATGCAAAGTCAGAGGACCATGGTACGGTACCTCGGAATAGTGTTCCTCTTCTTCTTCTTCAGGCAGAAACGATGGTGTCCCTGACCCATAGTTACCCTGAAGCAGCTCCAGCTCGGCGTGGAACTCCTCCTCAAGCACGTCCAACTCCATCCTCGCGCAGCAGCCTCCGTCATCCTCGGACGACCTCTCGTAGCCCGCCGGCTCCACGCAAGACGAGGCGAGCTGGTACTCCAGGCGAGCGCTCGCGGTCTGGTCGTTGCCGTCGGTGACGCAGCTCGACGTGGTGGACTCGCGGTTGCGGTCTTTCGGCGCGCCGTGGCCCTCGGTGCCGCCGCTCTTAGTCCTAACCCCGTCTTTTAACTCTCTCAGGAGCGCCTCCATCTCCGCGCGCACCTTGGCCATCTTGTTGAACTCGTCGGACGTCTTGGCCAGCAGGAACACCAGGCTTAGCCCGACGCCGAGGTCGGGATGCCTCTTGTCGCTCGCCGCTGATGATTCGCATCCTGGGATTGCAGAGCAGGGGAGAGGCTTTTAGTTGATCATGCTCACGTTCGTCTAGACTAGAGTAGTAAAAAAAAGGCAGGTAAATTCAGAGCAGAACCAGAAAGTCTGCTAATTCCTCGGAGGGAAAAATAGAGCGCTCTGTGATAAATTCTGGCAAGGCACACTTCTTTGTTTGATCGCATGTTCGGCTCTATTTCGCTAAACAATCAACGATGGCGCCTTGGACACCGAGCACAACGAGGTCAGGCAACACGCACGCACCTGAGGTAGACGCGGCCGCCACGGGGAGGTCGTCGCCCTTCTCCACCACCACGACCCCCGGCTTCCCCTCGTCGCCGCCTCCCTCTCTCCGCAGCCTGACCAGCCGCGGCCACCTGAACCTGGGCAGCGCTGACTTGGCCTGTTTCCCCACCGCAACCGCAGCAGGGGAACACGGCGGCGTCTCCACCGCCCCCAGGGCCCCGAGCTCCTCGCCGTCGTTGAGGTAATCGACGATCCTCCTGCTCGCGGGCCTCACCTCAGAAGAGGAGGAGGCCATGGCGACCGGCGAGGCGCGCCGCCCGAGGAGTCGCGAGCGCGAGACCCCAGAGCAGAGCAGAGTCAGACTAGAGAGAGACCAGAATGGCTGGGTTCTCGGTGAGGAAGGCGATGAGGACAGCGGTTTTTCAAACTGGAGCGGGTGGAGGCGGCGATCGAGGGAAATGGTCGTGGGGGCGTCGATCGGGCCGCCGGGCCCCGCGCGACTGCGACCCGAGCTGATCCTGCCTCTCCGACGGGGCATGATTCGCCCAAAAATAAAAACAAAACAAATCCATCCAGATAGGTGGCGAGATTGGACGGCAGCGGAGCGGTGGCATTATTTAGCGCGCAAGTAGTAGTTGCTTCAGCACCACAATACGATTTTTTGCGGGCGGGTCAGGTGTTGCAATTTAATTTGAAACGAACGGAGGAGTTTTTTATATGGCGACGTGACGTAACGATTCCGAGAGGTTCGTTTCTTTGTTCTCTTCTCCGCTTCTTTTTGTTCCGTTCTACTCTTCCTTATTCGTTCAAGCCTATCGTACAGCTACATGAACAGGAGCAGTTCAGCGCTCGCAGAAATAGTCTCTCTCCCGTCTCGCCACGTTGCCTTCCCCCCGACCAGCATTTCAGTTGCAGTTGCATAGCTTGAGGAAGATCAAATCAAAGAGAAGCCGCAGGCGTCTTCGGCATAAAGGTGTACATTTGGCCGGATATAGTGGGCTAGTTCAAAGAAAAAAAAAATATCACGGCTAAAACATGACACGATCCGAAATAATTTCTAGCGGATTATGCATGGACTGAGGACGTGACCCACAGACAGCCACGAGCACGACTCATTTACACATGCACGAAATAACCTATTTACACGCACGAAAAGGTCCATATTTATTTGGTGGTCTGCTTCTAATCAAGAAAATCATCCGCTCCAATTTAGCTAGTCGCATACCTTATCATGGAGATGGGGTGTCAACCACCTAATGGTTTTGTGTTCTTGGTTTTTTTAATTATAAAGTTTAAAATGTTAATATCTACTAAATGATATATGTGTTTTGAATTTTGGGCTTTGATGTGAATTTTGAACTTTGGTGCGAATTTCAGACTTTGATATGAATTTTGGGCTTTGTTTAAATTTCGTGCCAGAAATGGATTTTTGGTCTTTTAATAATTTCGAGTAGCCTAAAATGAGTCTAACACGTTTAATCAATTAGATATCGTGTCATGGGCCGATGGCTAAGCCCGTGGTCGGACCATCATAATTGCGGACCGACCGAAATTCAAACGGAACAGCCTTTTTTAGACATGGACCAGGTCAGGTAGGCCGAATGTACACCTATACTTAGAAAAAGAAGGGTAAGCATGTGGTAACATGTAAGCATGTATATGGATATATCAACTTGTCGGCGTTTCGAGACCGGGGGGTCCCCGAGCCGACGAGTGAGTGTGCCGCGTGCCCCAGCCCAGATGGGTCGAGCGCGTGGGCGAGCGCGAAGGGGGGGAAAGAGCGAGGTGGCCGGAGCCGGGTCGCGAGGGAGTTGGAGATCCCGCGGCCTTCGTGTTCGTCCCGCGCCCAGGTCGGGTGCGCTTGCAGTAGGGGGTTACAAGCGTCCGCGCGGGTGAGGGGAGCGAGCGGCCCCAAGAGAGCGCCTGCCCCTGCCCTCGTTCCCGCGAGGCCAACCTTCTCTAAGAAGGTCCTGGTCCTTCCTTTTATAGGCGTAAGGAGAGGATCCAGGTGTACAAATGGGGGTGTAGCAAGGTGCTACGTGTCTAGCGGGGGAGAGCTAGCGCCCTAAGTACATGCCAAGGTGGCAGCCGGAGAGATCTTGGCACCCAGCTGGTGTGGCGTCGTGGCTGTTGGAGAAGCGATGGAGCCTGGCGGAGGGACAGCTGTCGGAGCGGTTGGGCCCTTGCTGACGTCCCCCTGCTTCCGTAAGGGAGCTGAGAGCCGCCGTCGTCATGGATCTAGCGGGGCGCCATCATTGCCTATCTGGCGGAGCCGGCCAGATGGGACGTCGGTCCTATTCTCTGCGGCCTGAGTCGGCTCGGGGTAGGGTGATGATGACGCTTCCTGTTGACGTGGCGGACTTGTGCCCTAGGTCGGGCGACGTGGAGGCTCCTCCGAAGCCGAGGTCGAGTCTGTCCTGCATGGCCGAGGCCGAGCCCGAGCCCCTGGGTCGGGCGAGGCGGAGGTCGTTCGGCAGAGGCCAGGGTGGAGTCCGAGCCCTGGGTCGGGCGGAGCGGAGTTCGCCGTCTTCCGGGGCCTTAGCCCGAGTCCAAGCCCTGGGTCGGGCGGAGCGGAGTTCGCCGTCTTCCGGGGCCTTAGCCCGAGTCCGAGCCCTGGGTCGGGCGGAGCTTCCTATGGCGCTTTTGGCCAAGCCTGGCCGCCCGTCGGTCTCACTCTTTGCGTTAAATGCCCCAGTGACTTGGTCGGTCGGCGCGGTGATTTAGTCAGGGTTGCTTCTTAACGAAGGCAAGGCCTCGGGCGAGCCGGAGATGCGTCTGCCGTAAAAAAGGGGGCCTCGGGCGAGACGGAAACACCTTAGGGTCGGCTGCCCTTGCCCGAGGCTAGGCTCGGGCGTGGCGTGATCGAGTCGCTCGTATGGACTGATCCCTGACTTAATCAAACCCATCAGGCCTCTGCAGCTTTATGCTGATGGGGGTTACCAGCTGAGAATTAGGCGTCTTGAGGGTACCCCTAATTATGGTCCCCGACAGTAGCCCCCGAGCCTCGAAGGGAGTGTTAGCACACGCTTGGAGGCTTTCGTCGCACTTTTTTGCAAGGGGACCAGCCTTTCTCGGTTGCACTTTGTTCCGGTGGGTGCGCGCGAGCGCACCCGCCGGGTGTAGCCCCCGAGGCCTCGGAGGAGTGGTTTCACTCCTTCGAGGTCTTAATGCCTTGCGTCATGCTTAGGCCGGTCTGGCGGTTCCCTCATGCGAACAGGCCGTAGCCCGGGTGCACTGTCGGGGCCCAAGTTCTCGGGCTGGTATGTTGACGCTGTCAACGGTTCGGCCGGAGCCGGGTTTGCGAGAGCAGCCCCCGAGCCTCCGCACAGGGCGAGAGGACGATCAGGGACAGACTCGGCTTTTTTACATACGCCCCTACGTCGCCTTTCCGCAAGGAGGGGGGGAGAGCGCCATGTTACCCTCGATGGGCACCGAACATGGTGTCTCCGGTGAGCTGCAATCGGGTAATCCGAGTGGACGTCCGTGCCCCGTTCGTTGGGGGTCGGCTAGGGGCCCGGAGGCACGCCCAAAAGTACCTGCGGGTGACCTGCCGGACCCGGTCCCCTGGTGACGGGGTCCGAGGGCTCGATGCCTCCCTCCGATGGGATTCCGTTACAGGTTCGTTCCCGCTGGTCTCGGAAATATCCTAGGGTACCTCGGGAGCGCAGCCCGAGCCTTGGTTATGTATCGAACGTACCCCTGGTCATCCCTCGCTCGGCGTCTGAGGCGACTGTGAACCCTTCGGGGGGCCAGCCTTTGAACCCCTGATCAGTAATGGGCGCGGAGCCCGAGTAGCCTGAGGTGGTCGTGGAACCTTTCGGGGGGCCGACCTTCGAACCTCTGACCAGTAGTGGGTGTCGGGCCCACGCGATCTGAGGCGGCTGTTGAACCCTTCGGGGGGCCAGCCTTCGAACCCCTGATCAGTAAGGAGGCTCGGAGCCTAGTTCCTTCACGGGGAAGGACCCCTTTGGGGGTATTCCCTTTCCCGGTCCCTGTTGCAAGAGATAGAGAAAGAGAAAAAAGGGAAAAAGGACACGAAATTGAACGACGTGGCGTACCTTTTTTGGTGTGGTCGTGAAGGTGAAACGTCGCCAGCTGCTCCTGCCAGAAGCGCTGTCCGTCGAGCCGCGGAGTTAATGCACCGGGGTGAGTAGTTGGCGAGGCTGCCGTTGCGTGTGCGCGAGCCGTTCGAGGAACGGGTCGCGGGCGTGTCGTTTTCACACCGTGAGAGGGGGTTCTCTCGCTGCCTCCGGATGGGACGTGAGCTTGGCTGATGGCGTGACCGCTGCTCTTGCGCGCCTGCCACCGTCATTACTGCCGGCCCACTTTTGACCGCGTTTGACCGCTGCACCAGGCTGGCGCTACTGGGTCGCGCGCTGGGTCGCCTCGGGTCACGGTATCGGTTCCGCAATCGAGGAGGTGCGGCGGTGGCGCAAGTGGTACAGTGGCTTACATGCAGCGTCCGGTGCGCCGGTTGCACGACGCGTGGGCTTGAGCCTCCGTGCTGGCCTGTCAGGAGTCGGAGAGGCGCGTCCACTTGGCGCGGTTGCATGCCGCCTGCATGGCTGCCCGCCCCTTTCGCCCGTTGGTCTGGGCAAAAGTGGAGGGTCACTTGCAACCGCTGGGTGGTTGCGCGCGCCGCGCGCGGCGGTTCGACTTCTTCTGCTCGGAGCCGGTCTGCATGACATGTGGGTCCTAGCCCCCGCGCCGCAGGGGAGGGCTTTGGAGGCGTGTTGGAGAAGACTCAGCTCGCGACGGTTGGGGGCGCAAGCAGGGAGAGTCGCCTTTAAAAGGAGGGCGACCCCTTTCGTAAGGCGACCATGTCTTCTTCCTCCCTTATGCATTGTGTCTTTCCACCTTTCAAGCCCCCGGATGGGGGAAACCGCCGTCTCCGTGCCTCATCGTCGGAGGACACCACTCCGTGGGAGTGGGTACCTTTCAGCCATCGTTCGGCTTCAAGGATTTTCATCATACAGCCCGGCTGCACCCCTCCACCGGCGGTCACCCAAGAGGGTGACCTCCGGCTTGATGGTGGGGGAAAGCGAGCCGGGCTGCGGCCTCTGCCCCTCCCTCAGCCTGAAGGATTTTCATCACCAGGGCTGAGGAGGGGAGCGTGCCGAGTTGGGGTCGGCCCCTGCGCGGGCGGTGGCCCGCTCCTTCCCTCAGTGATCGGGAGGAAGGGCGGGAGTCGTCCGTGGTGCTAACAGCTGCACCGTGCCCGGCTCTCTGAGCCGAGCGGTTTCGGAACCGCTCCCGGTGCCGCCTCCCGCCACGGCAGCTGGAAGAGGTTCTTCCGCCGGCGCGACGGCCAAGGTTGGCCATGGACCGACCTCCAACTCTACGGCCTTCTGCCCGTCCTTGCCTCTCGAGTTTGGGCAAGGGCGGGGGCCTCCTAGCAGCAGCATCCGCCCTGAGGCCATCATTGCTGCTGTTCGGCCCCCCGGGGCAGAAGTCTTCATCGTCGCCGCTGTCGGGGCGAGCGGCGATATGCCGTTCGTCGGTCTTCTGTTGCCCCGTAGGCCCACCCCTATCGAGTGGGGTTGTTCGTACCTGCGGAGGGGGAACCAGAGTTCCGTTTGTAATGGCACTTCGAGTGCCGGGTTTTTTGTTCATTTCGGCTTTCGGGGCCTGAACATATATGTAACGTCGGCACAGAGCCGTATTTTTTCCTCATTTCCGAGCACTAAGACTCGTCTGCTGATTATCTGAACCGCTTTTCCAAGCATGAGTCGCCCCGTGTCAAGGTGACGAGTGAGGTATCCGTATCCCGGAGGCGTAGGAGTCCCTCGGCTCGGTCGGCCCTGTCGTCCGAGGCTCCTCTAGCTTAGTTAAAGAGACCCCTCGGCCGCTCTTCGACGAGCCGAGGCCGGGGGTAGCGATATCAGTATGAGCAGAGGCGGAGTTGGTTCGGAAATGAAACCTGGTTGGCCGGAGCCTAGCCGAGCTGCCCGCTGGCAGGATCGACGCCGAAGTTGGTCAGCCGAGGCTTCGGGCCGGGCTGGTGCCCTCGGAAGGTGGTTGGCCGAGGCCCCGGAGGTGGCCGGCCGAGCCGCTCGCTCGGGCCGAATCCTGGAGAAGTCCCTGACAGCGATCGCTCGGGCGTGGTGATGACGTCGTCCTTCGGAACGGAGACCCTCGGACCGCGTTGCCGTTCGAGGCTAGGTCGGGCCTCGCCGAAGGTGCCGTTGATGCCGAGGGTGTTGCCGCCCCCTTCCAGCGTCAAGACCCGAGCCTGCAGGATCAGATTGTCTTGTAGCGTGGGCCTTGTGCGGCCGTCGAGGCCAGAACACACACCCTTGCTGTGTTGTAAAGCTGCGTCTCTTTTCCTCTTGTTTCGAGCATCTGGACTTTTTGTCGGTAACAGGGATGTTTGTGCGAGCGAAAGTTGCTTCTCGCGGAAGGCGAGGAGTGAGGTATCCGTATCCCGGAGGCGTGGGAGTCCCTCGGCTCGGTCGGCCTTGCCGCTTACGCGCACTTTTACTCGTCCACGAGGCCCTATCACCGACTTGGTCGAGAAAACTCGAAGAATCACTTCGACAGAAGGGCTTCCGAACGTAGAGACTTGTTCGATCCGTGGAGTCACCTTATCCGAACGCGAGTTACTTATCGCAGAAGGTGATGAGTGAGGTATCCGTATCCCGGAGGCGTAGGAGTCCCTCGGCTCGGTCAGCCTTGACTGCTTACGTGTACCCCGTCGTTTCCAGGACCCACTTTTCGAAGTAGTCAAAAAGCACGAAAGATATTCTGGTAAAAGAGATTTTCTGTTCGAGGAAAATTTTGACGCAGAGGGGGTTTCCCCCCTTTTAGCCCCCGAGGGAGGGTCGGGCTTTGCCGAGGCGAGGCCGACCCTTCCTTGTTGACTAAACTTTGCGTGGGTGCGAGGTATATGAACAACTTGGAAACATCTTAAGGGTAGAAGCGACGTAGCTGTTGGATGTTCCAAGCGTTGCCGTAGACCTCGCCTTGACTGTTGGCCAGCTTGTATGTTCCGGGCTTCAGAACTTTGGCGATGACGAACGGCCCCTCCCAGGGGGGCGTGAGCTTGTGCCTCCCTCGGGCGTCTTGCCGCAGTCGAAGCACCAGGTCGCCCACCTGGAGGTCTCGGGGTCGGACCCCTTGGGCGTGGTAGCGTCGCAGGGACTGCTGATACCGCGCCGAGTATAGTAAGGCCCTGTCCCGAGCCTCTTCCAGCTGGTCCAGCGAGTCTTCTCGGCTAGCTTGGTTGCTTTCATCGTCGTAGGCCCTCGTCCTCGGGGAGCCGTATTCCAGGTCAGTGGGCAAGACGGCCTCGGCCCCGTAGACCAGGAAGAACGGCGTGAAACCCGTGGCTCGGCTCGGCGTCGTCCTTAGGCTCCAGACCACCGAGGGGAGTTCCTTCATCCATCGCTTGCCGAACTTGTTGAGATCATTGTAAATCCAAGGCTTGAGCCCTTGTAGAATCATGCCGTTGGCACGTTCTACTTGCCCATTCGATATGGGATGAGCTACGGCGGCCCAGTCAACCCGGATGTTGTGATCCTCGCAAAAATCCAAGAATTTTTTGCCTGTGAACTGGGTGCCGTTGTCGGTGATGATGGAGTTCGGGACCCCGAAGCGATGGATGATGTTGGTGAAGAACGCCACCGCCTGCTCGGATCTGATGCTGTTTAGGGGTCGGACCTCGATCCACTTGGAGAATTTGTCGACGGCGACCAGCAGGTGCGTGTAGCCCCCGGGCGCCTTCTGCAGAGGGCCGACGAGGTCCAGACCCCACACAGCGAAGGGCCAGGTGATGGGTATCGTCTGCAGAGCCTGAGCGGGCAGGTGGGTCTGCTTCGCATAGAATTGGCACCCTTCGCAGGCGCGGACAATTCTAGTGGCGTCAGCCACCGCCGTCGGCCAGTAGAAGCCTTGGCGGAAAGCGTTCCCGACGAGGGTTCGAGGTGCTGCATGATGGCCGCAAGCCCCCGAGTGTATTTCCTGCAGGAGTTCCTGACCTTCGGCGATGGAGATGCATCGCTGGAGGATGCCCGAGGGGCTACGGCGGTAGAGCTCCTTCTCATCGCCCAGCAAGACGAACGACTTGGCGCGTCGCGCTACCCGCCGAGCCTCGACTCGGTCGAGGGGCAGTTCTCCTCGGCGGAGATATTGCAGGTATGGGGTCTGCCAGTCTTGATCTGGCGTGACCCCGCTCCGCTCCTCCTCGATGCGCAGTGCTTCGCCCTCGGGGGCCGAGGGTTCCTCGGGCTGAACCGAGGATGGCTCGGGCTGGGCCGAGGTCACCTCGGACGGGGCCGAGGGCGCCTCGGGCTCGGGCGTGTCGCCGATCTTGACGGAGGGTTGGTGCAGATCCCGGGAGAAGACGTCCGGGGGAACCGTCGTTCGCCCCGAGGCTATCTTTGCCAGCTCGTCCGCAGTCTCGTTGTAGCGCCGGGCGATGTGGTTAAGCTCGAGCCCGTAGAACTTGTCTTCTAGGCGTCAAACCTCATCACAATAGGCCTCCATCTTCGGGTCGCGGCAGTGGGAGTTCTTCATGACGTGGTCGATAACAAGCTGCGAGTCGCCGCGAGCATCGAGGCGTCGGACCCCTAGCTCGATGGCGATTCGCAATCCGTTGACCAGAGCCTCGTACTCAGCCACATTGTTGGATGCCGGGAAATGGAGGCGGAGCACGTAGCGCAGGTGTTTCCCGAGGGGCGAGACGAAGAGCAGGCCCGCGCCGGCTCCCGTCTTCATCAGCGACCCGTCGAAAAACATGGTCCAGAGCTCCGGTTGGATCGGAGCCGTCGGCAACTGGGTGTCGACCCATTCGGCTACGAAGTCCGCCAGTACCTGGGACTTGATGGCCTTCCGAGGGGCGAACGAGATTGTCTCGCCCATGATTTCCACCGCCCACTTTGTGATCCGTCCCGAGGCTTCTCGGCACTGGATAATCTCCCCCAGGGGGAAGGATGACACCACAGTCACCGGATGAGACTCGAAGTAATGTCGCAGCTTTCGCCTCGTCAGGATCACTACATACAGCAGCTTCTGGACTTGTGGGTAGCGGATCTTGGTCTCGGACAGCACCTCGCTGACGAAGTAAACTGGCCTCTGAATGGGCAAAGCATGCCCCTCTTCCTGCCTTTCGACCACGATCGCGGCGCTGACCACCTGAGTGGTAGCGGCGACGTAAACCAAGAGGGCTTCTCCATCAGCTGGGGGTACCAAGACGGGCGCCTGGGTGAGGAGCGCCTTCAGGTTCCCGAGAGCTTCCTCGGCCTCGGGAGTCCAAGTGAAGCACTCGGCCTTCCTTAAGAGACGGTACAGGGGCAGGCCTCTTTCGCCGAGGCGCGAGATGAAACGGCTCAAGGCCGCGAGACATCCCATGACCCTCTGTACGCCTTTTAAGTCCTTGATGGGCCCCATGCTTGTGATGGCTGCGATCTTCTTCGGGTTGGCTTCGATGCCCCGCTCGGAGACGATGAATCCCAAGAGCATGCCTCGGGGCACCCCGGAGACGCACTTCTCGGGATTGAGCTTGACGCCCTTCGCCTTGAGACACTGGAATGTCACTTCAAGGTTGGAGAGAAGGTCGGAGGCTTTCCTCGTCTTGAGTACGATGTCATCGACGTAGGCCTCGACCGTGCGACCGATGTGTTCGCCGAACAAAAGGTTCATGCACCGCTGGTACGTTGCACCCGCGTTCCTCAAACCGAACGACATGGTGACATAACAGTACATGCCGAAGGGCGTGATGAAAGAAGTCGCGAGCTGGTTGGACTCTTTCATCTTGATTTGATGATACCCTGAGTAGGCATCGAGGAAAGACAGGGTTTCGCACCCTGCAGTGGAGTCCACGATTTGATCGATGCGAGGTAGAGGGTAGGGGACCTTCGGACATGCTTTGTTGAGACCCGTGTAGTCTACACACATCCGCCATTTCCCCCCTTTCTTCCTCACAAGTACAGGGTTGGCGAGCCATTCGGGATGGAATACCTCTTTGATGAACCCTGCTGCCATCAGCTTGTGGATCTCCTCGCCTATCACCCTGCGCCTTTCCTCGTCGAATCGGCGCAGAGGCTGTCCGACCGGTCGGGCTCCGGCCCGAATATCCAGCGAGTGCTCGGCGTTTGCGCGGAGGAAGTCGACGAGCACTGCTTCCTATTTGGGGTCGAGCCCGGAACCGATCCGGATCTGCTTGGAGGTGTCGCCACTGGGGTCGAGAGGGACGGCCTTAACCGTCTCCGCTGGCTCGAAGTTGCCGGCGTGTCGCTTCACGTCCGGCACCTCTCGGGAGAGGCTTTCCAGGTCGGCGATGAGGGCCTCGGACTCGGCGAGGGCCTCGGCGTACTCCACGCACTCCACATCGCATTCGAATGCGTGTTTGTACGTGGGGCCAACGGTGATGACCCCGTTGGGGCCCGGCATCTTGAGCTTCAGGTAGGTGTAGTTGGGGATGGCCATGAACTTCGCATAGCATGGCCTTCCCAACACTGCGTGGTAGGTTCCTCGGAACCCGACCACCTCGAACGTCAAAGTCTCCCTTCGGAAGTTGGAGGGTGTTCCGAAGCAGACAGGAAGGTCGAGCTGTCCGAGGGGCTGGACGCGCTTCCCAGGAATGATCCCGTGGAAGGGCGCAACGCCTGCTCGGACGGATGACAGATCGACGCGCAGGAGCCTGAGGGTCTTGGTGTAGATGATATTGAGGCAGCTGCCCCCATCCATCAGGACCTTGGTGAGCCTGACGTCGCCGACGACGGGATCGACGACGAGCGGGTACTTCCCCGGGCTCGGCACGTGGTCGGGGTGGTCATCCTGGTCGAAGGTGATGGGCTTGTCGAACCAGTCTAGGTAGACTGGCGCCGCCACCTTCACCGAGCAGACCTCCCGACGCTCTTGCTTACGATGCCGAGCCGAGGCATTCGCCGCATGCCCTCCGTAGATCATGAAGCAGTCGCGGACCTCGGGGAACTCTCCTGCTTGGTGATCTTCCTTTTTGTCGTCGTCTCGGGCCCTGCCACCCTCTGCGGGTGGCCCGGCCCGGTGGAAGTGGCACCGAAGCATGACGCACTGCTTGACGGGCCCCTGATGGTAGGGGCACGTCTCCTTGAGTGCCTTGTCGAAGAGGTTGGCGCCTCCGGGGGGCTTCCGGGGGTTCTTGTATTCGGCGGCGGCGACAAGGTCTGTGCTGGCGGCGTCGCGTTTCGCTTGCGACTTCCTCCTGCCTTTCTTCTTGGCGCCAAACGGAGTAGACGCCTCGGGAGCATCTTCCGACGGGCAGCCCTGGGGCTGCTTGTCCTTTCGGAAGATGGCCTCGACCGCCTCCTGACCAGAGGCGAACTTGGTGGCGATGTCCATCAGCTCGCTCGCCCTGGTGGGGGTCTTGCGACCCAACTTGCTCACCAGGTCACGGCAGGTGGTGCCGGCAAGGAACGCACCGATGACATCGGAGTCGGTGATGTTGGGCAGCTCGGTGCGCTGCTTCGAGAATCGCCGGATGTAGTCCCGAAGAGACTCTCCCGGCTATTGCCGGCAGCTTCGGAGGTCCCAGGAATTCCCGGGGCGCACGTACGTGCCCTGGAAGTTGCCGGCGAAAGCTCGGACCAGATCCTCCCAGTTGGAAATCTGCCCCGGAGGCAGGTGCTCCAACCAAGCGCGAGCAGTGTCAGAGAGGAACAGGGGGAGGTTGCGGATGATGAGGTTGTCGTCGTCCGTCCCACCCAGTTGACAGGCCAAGCGGTAGTCCGCGAGCCACAATTCCGGTCTCGTTTCCCCCGAGTACTTTGTGATAGTAGTCGGGGGTCGGAATCGGGGCGGAAACGGCGCCCGCCGAATGGCCCGGCTGAAGACCTGCGGACCGGGTGGTTCGGACGAGGGACTCCGATCCTCCCCGCTGTCGTAGCGTCCCCCACGCCTGGGGTGATAACCTCGGTGCACCCTTTCGTTGAGGCGGGCCCGACGGTCGCGATGAGGGTGCTCGTCGCCGAGGTGGCCCGGGGCCGTGTAGGAAACGGGTGACGCCTAAGAGGGGGGGGGGTGAATTAGGACTTCTAAAACTTTTACTAAACTAGGCCACAATTAAATCCCTAGAGCAAAACCTATGCAAATAATCAAAACTAGAATGTGCAAACTAGGTTTTGTCTAAGTGTTGCTATCTCTACCGCAAAAGGCTAAGTTTCAATCTATACTAAATAAGTATGACTACAAGATTGAAACTTAAATGCTTAATATAAATGCGGAATGTAAAGAGCTAAGTAGAGAAGCAAACTCTCGTGGATGACGCCGGTATTTTTACCGAGGTATCCGGAACCACGCAAGGTCCCGACTAATCCTCGTTGGTGCCCCTACGCAAAGGGAAGCCCACGCGAGGGCCAAGCACCACGGTCGAGTAACTCCGTAGAGAGCCGCGGGCCTTCTCCACGCGCAAGTGGTGCTCCGCTTCCGGCTCCTCTCGGACGCTCCCCGCCGTCTCCACTATCGAGCTTTCGGCCGAAACGCCGCGGGCCTCGTTCCCTCCGGTACACGGTGGCGGCCGTGACACAAACGCGGTTGTCACGGTCTCGCAAGACTCTCGCCCCACTCGGTACAATTACAACGACTCACGCAAGAGCCGAGGGGTTGTGTGGTTTTACAAAACTCACTCAACTAACTAGGATTCACCTAGAGCAAGCGCTAAAGCGGTCTAACTAACCTAAGCACTTCGCAAAGCACCTACGCTAATCACCGAGTGATTCTATTAAGCACTTGGGTGTTTGAGCTCTTAGAAATGTGCACTATATGCCTTGGTATGTTGCTTGGGCTCTCACACTTGAGAATGGCCGGTTGGGGTGGTATTTATAGCCTCCAAGCCCCCAACTAGCCGTTGGACAGAAAGCAGCAGCTTTCTGTCGACGGGTGCACCGGACAGTCCGGTGCACACCGGACACTGCACTGTAGTATGTCCGGTGCCGCCACGTCAGCCGACCGTTGGCGCGCCTGTAGCAGTCGACCGTTGGATCCGACCGTTGCCTTCTGCCCGTTGGCACACCGGACAGTCCGGTGCACACCGGACAGTCCGGTGCTACAGCCAGAGAGCGCCTGTCCGTGGCCTCTCTGCGCAGACTGTCCAGTGCCTCACCGGACAGTCCGGTGCACACCGGACACCGATGTCCGGTGCGCCACCAGGCGCTGGCTGACAGCCCTCGTCTTGGATTTCTTCGCTGATTTCTTCGGGCTTCTTTGTTCTTGAGTCTTGGACTCCTATGCATCTTTTTATGTCTTCTTTTGAGGTGTTGCATCCTCATTGCCTTGGTCCAATTCTCTTCGCATCCTGTGAACTATAAACACAAACACTAGAAAACTTATTAGTTCACGGATTGTGTTGTTCATCAAACACCAAAACTCAATTAGCCAAAAGGCCCGGGGTCCATTTTCCTTACAATCTCCCCCTTTTTGGTGATTGATGACAACACAACCAAAGCAAGCAAATAATACAAGAATTTGAGTGAAAATATGCAATCTACTTGCTAAGATGCATGATTGTCCCCACAATGTGATATTATGGACTTAAGCCTCCCTCTAACTCCATAATTCACTTACTTCCTATTTTTGGACCAAATAACCAAAACCACTTGAAAAGCCATTTGTAGATATAAAATTTTAAATTGGTGGTGTTTGGTGTTTGATATAGTTTTCATTGCTTTGGTCCCTAAACTTCTCCCCCTTTGGCATCAACCACCGAAAAGGAAGACATTAAAAGCATGTAGGAAGAAAATAAAATCTTGCCCTCAATAAGAAATCTATCAAATGATACCACAATTGTAGGATATTAATTTAAACAATATGAATGATACCACATGAAAGAGTCCTCAAAAGATTACTCCCCCTAAATGAGTATTCTCCTTTAGAAAGAGTTTTTCTCCCCCTTTAGAGATGAAGAAATACTCCCCCTGACAGAGATCCTCTACTTAGGAAAAAGCATGTGAAAATCAGAGGTGCAAGACATGATTTAAAAAGACTAACTTCCCTTATGCATAGGTAACAGAATATGAGTTAACTACTTATGCATTTTTGCAACATGGAAGCATATGATATGAAATATAGTCTAATCAAATATTGGAGAAGACATGTAAATAATACTGAATGTAGTCTCAAAAGATACCAATTGAAAGTCAATGGTGAGCTTGAGAGACATAAGAGTTCTTAGAGATTTTGCAGTGGAAGATTGTTGTCTTTCTCCGGGGACTTCATTTTCCTTACAATGAGACTATCACAAGAGATGGACTTGAAAAGGTGTTAGTCTCAAAGTGTTAGATTATAGAGTAACCTCCCCCTAAAGGTGTGCATACAAGGTTTGAATACTTGTAGGAGACATGCACTTTGATTTGATATCAAGAGGGGCAAATTATCCATAATCCAAATTTTGGCACATATAAGTTAAATGATACACTTTGTAGAAATCAAAATTTTCAATTTATGCATCATTTACTATGGAGTGATATAAAAGCTATGTGCCGTGCTCAAATAAACATTTTAAACCATGTAGGTTTGCTTAAGTATATGAATTGAAAGCAAGCAATCCTACCATGTGATTTACCTAGTATGCATGATTTTAAACAAAAGTACATAACAAATGTAATACTAGGCAAGAAAGGTAAACTAGATAAAAGATAAATAGATACACATATCTAAAAACGAGAAATACAATAAAACTAGTTACCTTAGTCATGGGTGGGAAATTTGGGTCCAAAATTTTCACTAACCCACTTGACAATAAACTTGATCCAATATGATGTACCCCATGATATACATCCCAATTTTGCCAAGTCTCCAAATTTCCCGTTGACCTTCGTTCCACTCACTTCCCTTTCGGGATCCAAACCTTCTTGGTGCTTTTCATGGTTGAAATTATTTCCTTTGGCACCCAGATGCGTTTGGCCCCCTTTCCTTTGTTGGCTTGCTTATTGGCCTTGATTGCTATCACCTTTCCGTTCTTTTTCTTCTTGATCAAATATGGTGTAGCATCCTTTTTGTTCACCTTTTTGATGTAGGTGTTGGAGATTTTGCTTGATGGCTTTTGCTTGAGCTTTTGCCTTTGTTTATCCCCGGTCATCGCCTTGCATTGGAAAGACTTGTGGCCTTCCTTGTGGCATAGCCTACAAATCACAGTTTCTCCCTCTACAGGCTTGTTCACTCCCGCAGTGGTGTTATCCTGTGGAGGTCGGATTTGTTTGGCTTTGCCTTTCTTGTCATACAAAGCCTTACCAAGGCGAGCCACTTCTTGCTTTAATTGTTCATTTTCCTTTGCAACCTCATCCGTACATGTCTCTACAACAATATTCTCAACAACGACTTGGTTGCAGGGGTTAGAATCATCAATCAAATCAAAGCAGGAAGTAGAAGCATCTTTCTTAATTATTTCAGGTATTTCAACTAAAGATGCTGCTGGGGTGTTACCAATGTTTTCTAGCTTAGTAGTTAGCTCATTATTGTGTATGCTAAGAATTTCCATTTTCTCTAGCAAATTTTCAATAGTTTCTTGGGAGCTAGCTAACTTAGCCTTAAGTTTTTCATTCTTTTTAATAAGGCTATCATCGGTAGCAGTGGATGGAGCACTAGATTCTAATAGCTCA
The DNA here is from genome assembly GCA_029449295.1 of Zea luxurians. Classification (NCBI taxonomy): domain Eukaryota; kingdom Viridiplantae; phylum Streptophyta; class Magnoliopsida; order Poales; family Poaceae; genus Zea; species Zea luxurians. The sequence goes on from JAOPSE010000128.1 coordinate 839,070, forward strand.
ATTTTAGTTGACAGCTCACTATTTAAGTTTGCAAAAGTTTCAAATTTTTCTAGCAAACCTTTGTAATCATTTTGAGAGCTAATCAACTTATTTTTCAAAGTTTTAAGTTGAGCTTTTTGCTTAGTGCAAACATCCTGGAAAAATTTGACGGCTTCCGCAAGCTCTTCTAGAGAGGCCTTTCCCTCACCTTCATCATCACTACTACTTTCATCACTAGAGGATGGAATGCTTTTGTTACCTCTTGCCATAAGGCATTTGTGTGATGACCGTGATGAGCGTGATGAGGACCGGTGGCTGCGCGTCCTTGGAGGTTCATCTTCACTTGAAGAATCATCCCAAGTTCTAACACTTGTGAGCGCCTTGCCTTTGCTCCTCTCCTTTTTGGGTTTGGCCATATTTGGACAGTTGTCCCTGAAGTGGCCCTTTTCCCCACATGCGAAGCATCCTCTCTTCCTTTGCTTTTTCCTGTCAATGTTAAAGAGAAGATCCTCGACCTGCAGGGGCACACCCATTAGATTAATCTTGCGGATCATCCTCATTACCTTTCCGACGCGTCGGATTGTTTCTTCGTCCTCGGAGGATGATGTGCATGGTTGATTATCTTCATCATCATCACTTTCTTCTTCTTCCTCTTCTTCACTTGAGGAACTTGGAGTGGGAGCCTTCTTTTTGCCCTTCCTTTCATCACATGCAAAAGCATATGGCTTTGAGGAAATTGGCTCCTCTCCCCGACTCATTTTTCGCGACATCTCAAAAGCCGCGATTTTCCCAATCACAATGGTCGGGGTCATGTTGCTCAAGTCCTCCATGTTGTGAAGGATGGTGATGATGCTCCCATATCTTTGTTGTGGTAGCAGGGAGATAATCTTCCTCACAATGTCCGCATCACCTAGCTTATTAATGCCAATAGAATTGAGCTCATTGATTATTAGATTCAAACGAGAATACATGTCTCTAACAAGCTCATCATCTTTCATGGCAAAAGAATTATACTCATTTAAGACTAGGCAATGTTTTTGCTCACGGACATTGGATGTGCCGTCATGGAGCTCATGCAATTTTAGCCAAATCTCATTAGCAGTTTTCAAGGTAAATACTTGATTAAAAATATCTATGCTAAGAGATTCATACAAGCAGTTTTTGGCTCTAGCATTTAAATGAATTTCTTTTTCCTCACTCGTGGTGGGTTTCTCGGGATTCTTGAGGGGTTTCATCCCGTCACGAGTGACTCTCCAAACACCTAGATCAACGGCCTCTAGGTAACAAGCCATTCTAGCACTATAATATGGGAAGTTAGTGCCGTCAAAGTGTGGTGGCCTATGGGTATCCATCCCCTCCTCTAAAAAGCGTCGGCTCTTTTAGCGGTGAAGCTAAAGCGTTTCAAATGAGCCAAACCGGGCTCTGATACCACATGTAGGAAACGGGTGACGCCTAAGAGGGGGGGGGGGTGAATTAGGACTTCTAAAACTTTTACTAAACTAGGCCACAATTAAATCCCTAGAGCAAAACCTATGCAAATAATCAAAACTAGAATGTGCAAACTAGGTTTTGTCTAAGTGTTGCTATCTCTACCGCAAAAGGCTAAGTTTCAATCTATACTAAATAAGTATGACTACAAGATTGAAACTTAAATGCTTAATATAAATGCGGAATGTAAAGAGCTAAGTAGAGAAGCAAACTCTCGTGGATGACGCCGGTATTTTTACCGAGGTATCCGGAACCACGCAAGGTCCCGACTAATCCTCGTTGGTGCCCCTACGCAAAGGGAAGCCCACGCGAGGGCCAAGCACCACGGTCGAGTAACTCCGTAGAGAGCCGCGGGCCTTCTCCACGCGCAAGTGGTGCTCCGCTTCCGGCTCCTCTCGGACGCTCCCCGCCGTCTCCACTATCGAGCTTTCGGCCGAAACGCCGCGGGCCTCGTTCCCTCCGGTACACGGTGGCGGCCGTGACACAAACGCGGTTGTCACGGTCTCGCAAGACTCTCGCCCCACTCGGTACAATTACAACGACTCACGCAAGAGCCGAGGGGTTGTGTGGTTTTACAAAACTCACTCAACTAACTAGGATTCACCTAGAGCAAGCGCTAAAGCGGTCTAACTAACCTAAGCACTTCGCAAAGCACCTACGCTAATCACCGAGTGATTCTATTAAGCACTTGGGTGTTTGAGCTCTTAGAAATGTGCACTATATGCCTTGGTATGTTGCTTGGGCTCTCACACTTGAGAATGGCCGGTTGGGGTGGTATTTATAGCCTCCAAGCCCCCAACTAGCCGTTGGACAGAAAGCAGCAGCTTTCTGTCGACGGGTGCACCGGACAGTCCGGTGCACACCGGACACTGCACTGTAGTATGTCCGGTGCCGCCACGTCAGCCGACCGTTGGCGCGCCTGTAGCAGTCGACCGTTGGATCCGACCGTTGCCTTCTGCCCGTTGGCACACCGGACAGTCCGGTGCACACCGGACAGTCCGGTGCTACAGCCAGAGAGCGCCTGTCCGTGGCCTCTCTGCGCAGACTGTCCAGTGCCTCACCGGACAGTCCGGTGCACACCGGACACCGATGTCCGGTGCGCCACCAGGCGCTGGCTGACAGCCCTCGTCTTGGATTTCTTCGCTGATTTCTTCGGGCTTCTTTGTTCTTGAGTCTTGGACTCCTATGCATCTTTTTATGTCTTCTTTTGAGGTGTTGCATCCTCATTGCCTTGGTCCAATTCTCTTCGCATCCTGTGAACTATAAACACAAACACTAGAAAACTTATTAGTTCACGGATTGTGTTGTTCATCAAACACCAAAACTCAATTAGCCAAAAGGCCCGGGGTCCATTTTCCTTACAGGCCGCAGGCGCGGTGTTGCGCGTGCGCCCGGTGTAGATCGAGGCTTCCCGCATGGGTCGGGAAGTCGCGGCACGAGGCTCCGAGGGGTACCCCTGCCTTCGGGAGGCAGAGCTCTCGGCCCGCCGGGCCGCAGCGCCTTCCAGGAGATGCTTGAGCTCTCCCTGGATTCGCCGACCCTCGGTGGTTGATGACTCCGGCATCGCGCGGAGGAGCATCGCTGCGGCTGCCAGGTCCTGACCGGTTCCGCCGGATGCGGGTGGCGGTCTGTCCCTGGCATCGTTGGCGATGCGGTGCTGGAGACCCTGGGGCAGGTGACGTATTTCTCCGGCCGGGGGCTGGCCCGCCCATACCTGCCCGACGTCCCGGCGGATTGCCTCGATCGCTCCTGCTCCCTCATCGAGCCCGGCCCGCACCCCGCGGACTTGCTCGAGCTGTGGGTCGTGACCCCCCGCCGGAACGGGGACCACAGCTAGCTCCCGCGGGATGTCGGCGCGAGGCGCTGGCCTAGGGGGATCACCATCCTCCGGCATGCCGAGACAGCTGCCTCCGGAGGGATCCCCTAGCTCGACGTGGAAACATTCGTGGCTCGGGCCGCAGTCCTTGTCGTCAAGGCTGCGGCTGCCGTCGGAACAGTCGGAGAGGCAGTAGTTGCATGCGGTCATGAAGTCCCGCATGGCACTGGGGTTGCCAGATCCAGAGAAATCCCAGCAGATGCTGGGATCGTCATCTTCCTCGGACCCAGAGGGCCCGTAGGTCGAGACGTCCGTCAATCGGTCCCAAGGTGACCGCACACGAAACCCCAGAGGGGTTGCACTCGCCTCAACGTGAGCGCTCGCCAAAGCGAGGTCGCTAGGCGGGTTGAGGCCGAGTCGAAATGACGTAAGATGGGAATCAGCCGGTACCTTTTGCTCGACGAGGAGCGACGAAGTCACATCGGGGGCTGATCGCGCTGTCGTCCTGGGTGCGAGGGCGACGTCCTGCAGGCCCTCCGTGAGCGCGCTGGCGTCGTCCACTTGCTCGGGGTCGGTGTGTCGCGGGGGGACGGCGCTCGCCTTCGCCTCAAACGCGAGGGTGATGCCCGACGCGTCCTCCGTTGGGGCGCTGGGGATATCGATTTGCTCGACAGCCGACTGAGCGCAGCCTCCCGCTCGGCCCTGGTTGCCCCGCCTCCTCCTCCGATGGCGAGGGAGAGGATGGGGCGAGCTCGAAAGTTGTCCTTCCCCCACGCGGGAAAGACGTCGTCGATTCCGCCGCCGGCGAGCGGGCTGTCCGCCACCATTGTCGCTGTCGCGCGGCGGTGGAAGGAGTATCATGTCGTAGCTGCTGCCGAAAGACATGAACTCGAGGCTCTCGAAACGGAGCACCGTCCCGGGTTGAAGAGGTCGTTGGAGACTGCCCATCTGGAGCTTGACGGGAAACTGCTCGTGAACACGCAGCAGGCCCCTACCTGGCGCGCCAACTGTCGGCGTTTCGAGACCGGGGGGTCCCCAAGCCGACGAGTGAGTGTGCCGCGTGCCCCAGCCCAGATGGGTCGAGCGCGTGGGCGAGCGCGAAGGGGGGAAAGAGCGAGGTGGCCGGAGCCGGGTCGCGAGGGAGTTGGAGATCCCGCGGCCTTCGTGTTCGTCCCACGCCCAGGTCGGGTGCGCTTGCAGTAGGGGGTTACAAGCGTCCGCGCGGGTGAGGGGAGCGAGCGGCCCCAAGAGAGCGCCTGCCCCTGCCCTCGTTCCCGCGAGGCCAACCTTCTCTAAGAAGGCCCTGGTCCTTCCTTTTATAGGCGTAAGGAGAGGATCCAGGTGTACAAATGGGGGTGTAGCAAGGTGCTACGTGTCTAGCGGGGGAGAGCTAGCGCCCTAAGTACATGCCAAGGTGGCAGCCGGAGAGATCTTGGCACCCAGCTGGTGTGGCGTCGTGGCTGTCGGAGAAGCGATGGAGCCTGGCAGAGGGACAGCTGTCGGAGTGGTTGGGCCCTTGCTGACGTCCCCCTGCTTCCGTAAGGGAGCTGAGAGCCGCCGTCGTCATGGATCTAGCGGGGCGCCATCATTGCCTATCTAGCGGAGCCGGCCAGATGGGACGTCGGTCCTATTCTCTGCGGCCCGAGTCGGCTCGGGGTAGGGTGATGATGACGCTTCCTGTTGACGTGGCGGACTTGTGCCCTAGGTCGGGCGACGTGGAGGCTCCTCCGAAGCCGAGGTCGAGTCTGTCCTGCATGGCCGAGGCCGAGCCCGAGCCCCTGGGTCGGGCGAGGCGGAGGTCGTTCGGCAGAGGCCAGGGCGGAGTCCGAGCCCTGGGTCGGGCGGAGCGGAGTTCGCCGTCTTCCGGGGCCTTAGCCCGAGTCCGAGCCCTGGGTCGGGCGGAGCGGAGTTCGCCGTCTTCCGGGGCCTTAGCCCGAGTCCGAGCCCTGGGTCGGGCGGAGCGGAGTTCGCCGTCTTCCGGGGCCTTAGCCCGAGTCCGAGCCCTGGGTCGGGCGGAGCGGAGTTCACCGTCTTCCGGGGCCTTAGCCTGAGTCCGAGCCCTGGGTCGGGCGGAGCGGAGTTCGCCGTCTTCCGGGGTCTTAGCCCGAGTCCGAGCCCTGGGTCGGGCGGAGCTTCCTATGGCGCTTTTGGCCAAGCCTGGCCGCCCGTCGGTCTCACTCTTTGCGTTAAATGCCCCAGTGACTTGGTCGGTCGGCGCGGTGATTTAGTCAGGGTTGCTTCTTAACGAAGGCAAGGCCTCGGGCGAGCCGGAGATGCGTCTGCCGTAAAAAAGGGGGCCTCGGGCGAGACGGAAACACCTCAGGGTCGGCTGCCCTTGCCCGAGGCTAGGCTCGGGCGTGGCGTGATCGAGTCGCTCGTATGGACTGATCCCTGACTTAATCAAACCCATCAGGCCTCTGCAGCTTTATGCTGATGGGGGTTACCAGCTAAGAATTAGGCGTCTTGAGGGTACCCCTAATTATGGTCCCCGACACAACTATTAATCGTGATCAGTTTTTATCTATAGCAATACTTGTCTTTATCAACTTCCCGTCACCTCAACATCACATCTATTTTCTTTTGCAGACTTTTATTTGACACAAAACACGTTATTTTATTGAAATAAAAATAAATTTGACTATATTATTAAACAAATAAAATTTATATGATTCTTAAAAAATTAAAATTATATAAACTAAATATAAAAATAAAAGTTATATAATTCATAAATAAGATTCAATTGCTATATTGTAGATCCTATATATGCTCCATTAAATTATTTTGGAGTTGATCATAAATCAGACTAACATGAATTATAACCCCAGTTTAAAATATGATTTTATATGGTTGAGGGTGTAATCCTTTAATGGTCTAACTTTTGGGGAGGGAGTATTGGCTCAACAGATCTAAAGCCCACTGTTGTGCGCTCGAACATGTGTGACGTGGCCCGACAACCTAGGTGGGCGTGCCGTGTGTGCAGGCGACTCAACAAACACGACATGTGTTGGCGGCCCGGTTCCATTAACTAATATTAGAGCTAGGTTGGCCCAGTGCATTCTTAGACAAATCTCGGCTCATAATGTGTGAGTGGAGATTGTTGGGAATAGTCCCACATTATAAGTTGTGGGTGGACAGGTATGGTTTATATGGTTGAGTGCGCAATCATCTAATGGGCTAGTTTTTTGGGGGTGATGGCCCAATAGACCCAAATTCCGCTGCTATGCATTTGGGTGTGTGTGTGTGTCGTGGCCTGATAGCCTAGGTGGGCGCGCCGTGTGTGCGGGCGACCCGACAGAAAACGCCATGTGTCGATAGTCCGATTCCAACAATTGGTATCAGAGAACAAATCTCAGCTCACAATGTGTGAGGGCAAGATTGTTAGGAATCATCACACATTGTAAGTCATGGATTGACAAGCATGGTTTATATAATTGAGGGTGCAACCCTCTAATGGACTAGCTTTTTTGGAGTGTTGGCCCAATAGACATAAAAGCCCGATGCTATGCGTTTAGGTGGGTGTGTTGTGGTCCGACGACCTGGGTGGACGTGCCATGTTTGCAGGCGACCCGACGTGCACGCCATGTGTCGGTGGTCCCCAATAATTGATATTAGAGCCAGGTTGGCCCAGTGCATTCTCAGACAAATCTCGACTCACGATGTGCGAGGGGTGATTGTTGGGAATAGTCCCACATTATGAGTTGTGGGTGGACAAGCATGGCTCATATGGTTGAGGGAAACGTTGGCCCAACAGGCCTAAAGCCCGATGCTATGCATTCAGATGCGTGTGTCATGGCCCGACGGTCTAGGAGGACGAATCGTGTGTGTGGGCGACCCGACGGACACAACCTGTGTCGACGATCCGGTTCCAACAGTTGGTATCAGAGTCAGATTGGCCTAGTGCATTCTCAGACAAATCTCGGCTCACAATGTATGAGGGGGAGATTGTCGGGAATAGTCCCACATTGTGAGTTGTGGGTGGACTATCATGGTTTTTATGGTTGAGGGTCCCTCTAATGGGCTAGCTTTTTGGGGGAGTGTTTGCCCAACATACCTAAAGGCCACTGCTATGCGTTCAGGTGCGTGTGTCATGGACCAACGACCTGAGTGGGCGCACCGTGTGTACAAGCGACCCGACGGGCACACCGTTTGTCGGCGGTTCGGTCCCAACACCATGAAGGTGCCGACGCGGTGAAGCGGTCATGGAGGGTGCACATGGTGGACTTATGGTTCTCCATTTCTCACTCACCCACAGATATTATTGTTCTCCTCCCCATTGTGGACAGGCTACATTACCGTCGACATGAGGACTTGATCGGAAGGCGCATTGAGTTCATCGCGACATCGGTGATGGTGCCGCAATGGAGGCAAACCTACGTGACCGGTTCTACCACCATGACATTGCCATCGGCATGAGGACTTGATCGGAAGGCGCATTAAGTTCATTGCGACATCGGCGATGATGCCGCAATGGAGGCAAACTGACGTGACCGGTTCTACCACCACAATATAGGCCTAGTGTGGGCACCGTTGGTGGACAATCGGACTGCACAGCGAACACCATCGCGCTTGGCTACTGCCCATACATGGTGGTCAGCCTTAGGGGTGGATCTAGGCCACTTCTGTGGTGCCCTATGACACTAATAGATTTTAGTAATCTCCATTAAAATGTATGTTTGTTAGTGCTTAAATGAGTTGATGATATAATTTAGTGAATATGACACTAATGATTGTTTTGTCTAGATCTGCTCATGTTAACTCAGCCTATTGTTTCTCGTCGAGTCGCGTCGATGCCTGTGACAACGGGGGACGAACTGTGGCCCAAGAAGCACGTGTGCGATATGGCCCTGTCGCCAAGGCCAAATGTCGCTGCTCGGCGACGCTGGCCATGCAACCCTCCCTTGTGTCATATAAACAACAAACATAACTTGTCATATACAAAGTGTTCACTTGTGTCAGACCATGCTAAGGTCATGTTTCAAACCTCCAACGCAATAGTTAGCCGCTAAAAAAGTGAGAGATTTATAATGACTCAGCTAATTATTAGTTATACCCCTTAAATAAACATTAATTATTAGATGACTTATTCTAACTAAGACCGTGTTTCAAACATCTAGAGCTAACTGTTGGTTAGCTATTAAGTTATTAGCCGGTTTTAGCTGGATTAGAGTAGCTAACAACTAATGCTATTTAGGATATAGCTAACAATTAGTTGGTCCATTAGCTGACCCTCTAAAACCAACTAACAACATGTTAGCTAGCCAACAATTAGGTTTAGAGATTTGGAACAAGGACTAATTTGAACTGTTTATAGCTTCATGTTATCTATTTGTGAGATGATTTTTTTTTGATAAAGCTGTTTTAAAAGAAATGTTTCGAAAAGAAGAAGAAGATGCTGACAATCGTTTGTAACAGAGATGGCAGTGCTGCACGGAGCTAACGGGCGGGACAAAGATCCTAGTTGGCCGTCCGAGGAGCGGCGGCTGTCGGCAGAGCAGTCACGCAAGGAGCAAGCTACAGGTTTCGTGTTTCCAGGGCGCCCGAACCGCGCGCGTTGCGGTGTGGACTCCGCATCCGGCTGTCTCTGTCTGTCAGTCGCTGACCCGGCGTAGCGGTCGGGGTCGCGGCCGCCGCCGCAGCCGTGCTGCCGCGCCGCAGTGCCGCCGCCTAGTTAAAACTCCGCCGGAGCCCAGGAGGAAAAGTACGGAAAGAGAATCAGTGAATCACAGTATACCGGGGCCCGAGAAGCCGGAAATGCGCCCAGCAGGTGGATCAACCAGCCCGAGGTGTGGTCAGCCGGTACCGGTGCACGCTGCCGCAGCCCGCAAGCAAGGACGGCCGCCGCGCGCATCCATGCAGCGGTGCCGCCGCCAGGGATCCCGGCCGTATACTACGTCCGCGATAGATCGCCATACCATGCGTGCAATTGACCGCGCAACAGCCGCGCCGAAAAGACGCGTGCGTGTCATAAACTGTACTGCACCTCCGAGACCAGGATATGCATGACTGCATGAGCATGATCCGTCCCGTCCCGTCGTACAAGCACCGCACGCCGGCACACGGCATGTGGCGCCGCCTCCTTGACGCGTGCGTGCCGCCCACCCGCCCTCCTCTGCTTGTGTCAGTGTGATTAGATTAGCCTTGCCTGAACTGCCATCCGATCGATCCCTCTCGCGTCGACGATGCCGAGTTGTCACGCGACTATGGCCCCGCTGTCGTGTTGCCGAGGCACGCCGACAGCGGGAAGGTTCATCTAATCTCGCTGCTGGATTCGGGAAAACGAAGGCTGGCTGCTTAATTAGACGGAGTGAGGTGCAGGGTTGCGTCCGAGCTGAGCTGAGCTGAGCTGAGCACAGCGGGTGTGATTCCGACGTTTTATTCGCGGTCGCACCGGCTGATTTGGACTCGGTGCCTGCCGCCACGCCACGAGCACAGCACAGGTGCCGGCCATCGCGAGGCGAAGTGGATATGTGGTTCCGGAATCTAGCGAGACCAAATCACTAGGGTCTGCCCTGCCGTCCGCTCTGTGTTCCATTCCACCACCAGTGCGACAAGCAGGGTCGCTGGTGGCTTGATGGAACCTGGACGGCTCCAGCGTGGCGACCGGTACACGATTTCCTGCAGTGGATAAGAGCGGCTGCTTTTGTTTGATGACAAAACACACGACTTGTACCAACATAGAACAAAAAGTAATATCTAAGTGGTCGTGCCGGAGTGGTTATCGGGCATGACTAGAAATCATGTGGGCTTTGCCCGCGCAGGTTCGAATCCTGCCGACCACGCTTTTTATTTATATAGTTTTTTCCTTTTGTTTCGGACGGGCCTGAATCACGTCACAGCCTCACATGCACTGCTGAGTGCTGGCTCGCAACAAGTTAAAGGGGCCGACAAATTATTTCATGGCCCGAATAGCAATGCACCGCCGCCGTACTCGGCCACTACGACCTCCACATTGTTTTGTTCTGGGCCGCTTCTTCTCTCTCTCTCTCTTTCAGCCCTCTTCGGTCGTCCTCGTTAACTCCTCTGTTAGCTTTCGGCTCTTCATTCGTCTGTCTTCAACACTTTTTTCCTTTTGCTCCACCTATCGCTCCATCCACCGCTTCTGCACAAACTTATCTGCCGTAGGTTTGCCATTTATACTTCCAAGCTCAGCATCAAAGGTGACTGTTGGCGTCAATCTCAACGTCAATCACGGGGAGTTGTTCCATTAGACGTTCTCTGCGGCAGCATGGATGATACCCCGGTAGAGACCTCATTAGGTAAGAGAGAGGGTTTGTCTTGGAATCGACATGTCATCCAAAACGCCTCTATACGACGTAAAGTCGTAGAGATCGAGGTAAAGATTAAGATGAAGAAGGCTACGTTATTAGCCACTTCTAGGGTAAGAAAGTAAAAAAATTGATAAACAGATTGATTGGTTGGATTGATGGTGCCTACAATCGGCTGTACCCTTTTATAAATATATGAGAAGGTCTGGACCCGTTTCTTGACGTTTCCCAATAGAATCCGCGAGTTTAAATGGATAAACAAGCGCGAAAGAGGGGAAAATCACGCTTGATCTAATCAACTCACGGACCGTCTTCGGCCCGGACCGTCCAACCTCTCCTAGGAGACAAATATGGTGCTCAACAGTGACGATGCCAAGCTCATCATCAAGATTCACGGCGCCGAGGTCGACGCTATCGCCTTTAGCGCCGATCCTCTTTCACGTCACTGCCATGTGAGGCCGAGACCTTGGCACCATCATTATTGACGTCAAGATGTATATCCTCGACGCTAATAGTGGTGATACCGAAATAAAGGTCTAGATTCCAAATTAAAATCGAAAAGACATATTTATGAAAAAACTAAAAAGACTAAATTAAAAAAAACGGAAAACAACCCACGTGACCCTAAACTCCAACTCCATGGTCCTTGTTCTCGTCGAAGTAGGCCACAGAAATCAAGTGATTTTTTACGTCTAATTAAATTTTAGCGATCTCCAAATAGATCGTTGAAAATTAATTATTTTCAAACGCTATATAAAGGCTATTAAAATAAATATATTATTTTTATAAGTTTGTTTTTGGCCAAAAAGATAAGAGTTTGTTTTTTATGACTCTGAGAGCCATAAAAATAACTATTTATTTTCGGTGATCAGCCTTCGACGGCTGAAAATAAGCAGGGTATGACTCGTGTTTGCGAGCGTCCTCACTCGCTACCGCCATTCACCTCATATGCATACGCCCGTCTGCCACTCTGCCGCCTGGCCATCCACCACCGCTCGCACACACACCCGTCTAGCTAGCCCATTATTGTGTGCCTCTCTCTGACACTTGTTTCTTTAGTTAGCGACAGTGATGCAACCATTTTCCTAACAACGAAAACGACAACCAATGAAGAAAAAACTAGATGGTCTACTTTAGGACGATGTTGCTCAATGATCATTATATAATTGTTGAACTAATTTCTACTATTTCTCTCAGCAGGATCAATCATAGTATTAAGAAAGCAGCAAATGGAGTGGCAAAAAGGACGGACAAGACCGTTTTGCAAGGGAGTTCTTTCAACACTAGTAGAAGGAAAGTGTTGTTGAGATGTAGACGAGAAGCACTTCAAAGATCATGAATAAATAAAGATGACGAGTATGAAGGTCGAGAGGGTGAAGAGCAGAAGTATGAGACTGCATATAAGAAGTATGAGGGTGGAGAGCATGAGCATGCGGGTGAAGAAGATGATAATGATGATGCAGGGTTGAGATTCTGTCAATTGTTTAGAATTTTTGTGGAAGCGTATTAGAAAGAGTCATCGTCGCCCCTCCTTTGGCGCCCACATGTGCAAATGGTAGTGTTTTGATCGTGCCAACTAGTGATAGGCACGTGTATCGTTGTTTAGATTAGTTAAATCTATATGTGACTCTTTTTATCGTCGTCCAACTATGGCATGACACATGTTACTATGATAGAGTCAGAGAGGTCACCATAGGAAGGTTACAACTATCTTGGGTAACATATGTTGTTTGCACGTTGGCCTACACAAACTACTTGTGAGTTTTGTGAGACTATTGCCTGCACAAACTAAAAGGACTTCACATTTACTAAATATGCATGATTTAAAAATATATAGGGAGCAATGAGGGATGCCTTCTAGGTAATTTTAAGTACTTTCTTGATTTTTGTTCCATGTTTATAAATATTTTAGTAACAATAATAATTTTAATATTGTAGAGACGTTATCGTGTGTCTTCTGAAGATAAGGAGCAAGAAGATATGTTCTTGAAATCGACACAAAGAAGGTTTACAAGGATGCATACTCCAATGCAAGGCTCCGGGTTATCAATGAGTTTATGAAGCAGGTGAAAGGGATGTCGGTCAACATTTTTTGGGAGTACTCAGGTATATACTTCATCATGGAGCGATTTTTAAGAATGTAACTATATTTGTGATGTTCCTAAACATACTCAACCCTAGCTATTTAATCTATTTCAATCCATATATTCTAGGGATTAGGAGTAAATATGGCAAACATATACCAAAACCCTTCAACATCGGTAGCATCATCTAGAGATAAGGTTGGTTTGTTAGTGCTCAATAACTATATTTATTTTGTTACTTATAATAACACAACAATTTGTTCTACAATAACATAACAATTTTGTTACTTATAATAACTGTTTGAACCGTAAAAGAGCCGGCGGACGGTCCGGCCCTGAGGCCGGACGGTCCGCGGTCCGGACAGTCCGCGCCTGTGAGCCGGACGGTCCGCGCGTGCGTAGAACAGATTAGGGTTCCGAGTTTTGTGCTACGGTTGTTAGCTAGATTCGCGGAATTAGCTCGGAATCAGTTGTGTAAAGGGTCCAGCCCCCCTCCTCTATAAATAGAGAGGTCTACGACCGATTTGTAATCATCAATCGAATCAATACAACTTCTATTTCGCATTTTATCCTAGGAGTAGTTCTAGTCTAGTTTAGGTTTAGCTATCCAATCCCCAAATTCTTCGTCTCTCTTCGGCTCAACGTCGATTAGAGGAGTCTAGGTCGGCCGGCCCGAGCCTAGACACCACCTAGGATCTCTCCTCCCCGACGGGGTCCCTCCCGGGAGCGAGATCCAGGCGCCGTCGGCGACTCCCGCTGCCTCTGCGTACGCGCGGACCGTCCGGCCCCAGGGCGCGGACCGTCCGGCCGTCAGGCAGAGAAGCCTTAGCCGGGCACCAGGCCGCGGACAGTCCGCCCCTGCGCAGAGAGTACTACCGCGCCTCGCACCAGGCCGCGGACCATCCGGCCCCGCGCGCGGACCGTCCGCCCCTGTGCAGAGGGCACCGCCACGGTTTTTGTTGAGTGTTTGACGCTCCGAAAAGGCGTCAACATACTTTTTGGCGACTCCGCTGGGGACAACATATTTAGACCTATCAAATCGGCCCTCAATGGCCGGTTCAAGGGATAGCTCTGATATTTCCCCAAGCAACATCATAGAGCCGACTTGGGACACATTGCCGGCTGACGAGCAGCTCCAGTTCGAGGAGCACAAGGAGCGGATGATCCAGGAGGCGAAAGCAAAGTTCTTGGCCAACTTCAAAGTGGATAGGAACAACAAGGTCGTCCAACATCGGGCGACGGATCCGGCTTCGCTCCAACCCACGCCAGATATCCCCAATGTAAGTAATACCAATGATCTGCAATCTCTTAGAAATTATGTAGAAGATCAGCGTGAACAAATGCAGAACATCATAGGGGGTATGCAAAGCGATCTTAAGAGACTAGTACGTGCATTTGATAAATCTAGTATCGCCAATTTTCCTTCGCACGAGGTTGAGTTAGGAGGTAACACGCGTAACACATCGGCTACAGGTTGTCACGACCAGTCACAACCCCTTTATGGGATGCCGATGGACACGTACCCTGAGCAACCGCAAATCGGCAGCAAATCAGCCGATCTGCACATGCCCGGACCGTCCGCACGTGAGCGCGGACCGTCCGGACCAGCAACAGTCGGGCCTATTTTTAATGAGTTACCTAGATATGCGCCCGAGCCACCACACATGACACAGAACCCAAACTACCCAGTCGGACGGTCCGCATACAATGACGGACGGTCCGCATATAACCACGGACGGTCCGGGTACGTATCCGGACAGTCCGCGCATTAGTCTTTTGAGGAGGATTATTACCTGAATCCTCGCCCGTCCCAGCAACACTTCCCATCACATTATGCAATGCACCAACCCATTAATTCAGGATCCAGAGCCCAGGAAAGCTTTCCGGCCCCACCTAATAGGCCGGAAAGAAACGATCAAACCTATGAACCATATAGGGCAAATGGAAATGCACCACGTAGCTCAAACCAATGGGGGGAACGACAACATACTAATATGCAACCAACCCTGCCTGTGTTTGACCAGAGAGCCGGTGGTCTTGCACCGGCTGCCATTGATATAGTGAGGGAAGAAATAGCCGGGGCGTTCCGAGATAAGCTCGGAGTAAGCATGGTCCCTGGGGGGCAATCATATCGGAAACCTTATGACAGCCGATTTGATCACCACCCGTACCCACAGGGAACTAGAATACCCGAATTCGCAAAATTTTCGGGTGATCAAGGGAAAAACACGCGCGAACATATAGGCCAGTTCTTAGCACAATTGGGAGAATTGGCAGACACAGAGGCATTTCGCGTGCGTTTATTTTCATTATCGCTAACAGGAACCGCGTTTGCATGGTATGCCACTTTACCTCCTAATTCCATTTTATCATGGGGGGATCTAGAACAAAAATTTCATGATCATTTTTTCTCCGGTGATTATGAATTGGATTTGGTAGATTTAGTGTCATTGCGACAGACAAAAGACGAATCGGTTAATGATTACATCCGGAGATTCCGCGATACAAGAAACCGATGCTTTCAAATTCATTTAGCAGAAAAACAGCTAGTAGGATTAGCCTTTAATGGTCTACGATATTATTTAAAAGAGAGATTAGAAGGCATCCAATTTTTTACACTAGCACAGTTACACCAGAGGGCTTTGGCTTGCGAAAGCCGGAGCAAAGAAACTGCTAAAACAATGCGTCACAACGTACATATAGTAGAATGCGACCAAAGTAGCTCAGATGACGAATCATCAGAAGTATATGCTGCTGAAATGGTTTGGCCAAAACAGGCCAAATCTTCGGCTTGTTCCTCCTTGCAGCCGGTTCAAAAGAAACGGCAAGAGGAGGTTAAGTTTACGTTTAATGTTGGTAAGTGCGATAAAATATTTGACGAACTACTCAAAAATGGCAATATTAAAATAAATCACACTGTTCCATCCGCCGACGAGCTAAAATGTCGTGCATACTGCAAGTGGCATAACTCATTTTCTCATGCCACTAATGATTGTAATGTATTCCGACGACAGATTCAATCGGCCATTAATGAGGGACGATTGAAATTTCAGGAAATGCAGGTGGATACAGAGCCCTTTCCAATGAACGTGATCGACTTCGAAGGCAAGAAAGTCCTGGTTCGGCCAAACACGGCCGATAAAGGCAAAGGCAAAGAGGCAATCATCGGCAATGAGGATCATAAAGTTTCTTGCAGGAAAGTGGTAGCCGAGAAGACTCCCGATGGAGGGGAGACCCTAAAAGTGACCATCACAACCTCCAGTACTGGGGAACAAGCGCAGACAGGGAGACAGATACATGAACCCGTGCTACGTATCCCGGACGGTCCAGCACGTAGGCGCGGACGGTCCGGGACCCCACCGGACGGTTCGGAGGGCTCCGGCGGACGGTCCGGCCGTACTCAGGACTCACAACGTCCACGTACTTTCAAACCACGGCGACCAGAGATAGGTACGTGGAAAACAAATACATTCAAGGCAGCCGGTCGGTTGATTAAAGCCGGCCCAACTTTTGATCAATTATTGTCTAAATACGTAAAAAAGAAGGCCGGCCCCAGTGACCGGCCAGCAAAGCGACCCCGCTCACCCATTCATAAGCAGCGTCAGGTCAGGCCGATTGGACCACCCCACCAATCGGAAGAAATGAAAGGTCATACTATACAAGTGAGACCTAACATACCTGCATGGACACCTCCACCTCCATATCCACCTATGCCATATCCATACACATATTTACCTTCGCCATATGTCTCAAATCAAATGTGGGGCATGCCACCATATCCATTTGGGATGCCACAGTACCCCGCCTAGGGGGCACCCCAAACATCTGTTTTTGACAGGTTGACGCCACCAGTACAAGACCGATTGAGCACTGCTCAATCCGGTCACCAGGCACAAACCCAATAGGATTGCCGGACTACTCGGCCTTCAAGGCCGACCAATCCGGCAGGGGGGCATGTGCCTGTAGCAACTCAAAGAACAACAAAGAAGGACGTCATCAAAATAGGTACTGCAGACGTCGTCATACAAGAAGATAATAAAGGGCCGATGATTTTCGGTGAATCGGCCAACATAACCAAAAAAGAAGATACGACTACCATCAAAACAGCCGATCCAAAATATTCCATACCTCGATGGTGCCCAGCGGGATTGACACGGTCCCAAAAGCGGAAATTACAGTGCCTAAGAGCAAAGGAGAGCCAGGAAAAGGAGGCGGAAAAGATATTCAATGACACACACCCACAATACCCGCCACCGCAAAAGAAATGGAAACCAAAGGCCGTTGAGGAAAATCAAACGGCCACAAAAATAGAAAATGAAACAACTTTTGTACAGCACCCTGCAGGTATGGCAGGGAGCCCGGCCAGCAAGACTGGGCAATCTGCACCAGGCGCGGAACGTCCGCTCCCGGAGTCCGGACCGTCCGCACCGCACCAGGAAGCCTCCAATGACACGTCAACATCAATGGAGGAAGATGACTTGCTGGGAGAAGACTTGGTCGACTATGAGGCTTCTCCAGAAAACCCAGGTATGGATGTAAATGTTATTACATTTTCTGCCGATTGTACTATTATCGGCGACGATGAACCTGTTGTTGCTCAGTTCGATTTCGGTCCTAAAGAAGCCACCTTTACTAAACCAAAGGAATCGGTAAATCATTTAAAGCCGCTCTTCGTGCGCGGTCACATTGATGGAATACCGATTGCTAAGATGTTGGTAGATGGAGGGGCGGCTGTAAATCTAATGCCTTATTCATTATACAGAAAATTAGGAAAACAAGATGACGAACTTGTCAAGACCAACATGACCCTCAGCGGTGTTGGGGATAGTTCGATTAAAGCCAGGGGAGTCACGTCCGTTGAATTAACCATCGAGACTAAGACCCTTGCTGCTGCATTCTTCGTCGCTGATGTAGAAGGAAATTACAGTTTAATTCTAGACAGAGATTGGATTCATGCCAATCAATGTATACCTTCTACATTACATCAAATGTTAATACAATGGGTAGGCGATGATGTAGAACAAGTACATGCTGATGTATCGGCCTGCATCGCTGTGGCCGATGCCCCTGTACTCTGGACTTATGAGACTGCTACATGTCTCACAGGAGTAGATTTTTCTGATTATCAGTTCATAAGTATAGATAAGAAAGGTTTCATTCCGGTAATGCTAGAGCCGATGGAGAATCGGCTAAATCCTAAATAAAGTTTAAATGATGAATACACACAAAGTTCATGAGTCTTTGGTCACGGACAGTTCGGCTCTCAAAGCCGGATGGTCTGGTCTGTCACAAAACAGTTCGGGCTTTAAGACCGAATATCTACCGCAGCAAAAAGACAGTATTACGGATGATCCGGTCCCCGAGACCGGAAAGTCCGCCATCACACAAAGATCATCTGATTCCTCTGTGGGGGACATGATAGAGGAATTCAGAGATCTTGACAAACTAGGACAGGGGTTTACATCGGCCGATCCTTTGGAGGAGATTGACATAGGAGATGGTAAAACTCCAAGGCCGACTTTTGTAAACAAGACCTTGGAGACCGATCCTAGAGATGAGATGATCGGTCTATTGAAGGAATATTCAGATTGCTTTGCTTGGAATTACACTGAGATGCCTGGATTAAGCCGAGAGATCGTAGAGCATCGGCTGCCTATTAAATCTGGTTTCAGACCTTTCAAGCAGAGAGCTAGAACATATCGTCCAAATCTTCTCCCACGCATTAAGGACGAAATCCACCGGCTGCTAGAAGCTGATTTTATCAGACCATGTAGATACGCAGAGTGGGTCTCCAATATTGTGCCGGTGGAGAAGGAGTCAGGTAAGCTTAGAATATGCATTGATTTTCGCAATTTAAATAGAGCAACTCCTAAAGACGAATATCCCATGCCCATAGCTGACACATTAATCAATAATGCATCAGGAAATAGAATTATTAGCTTCCTTGATGGTAATGCCGGATATAATTAGATTTTCATGGCCGAAGAAGATGCGTCTAAAACGGCCTTTATATGTCTAGGCTTCATTGGTTTATTTGAGTGGGTTGTCATGACATTTGGTCTGAAAAATGCTGGTGCTACTTATCAGAGGGCTATGAATTTGATCTTCCATGAATTGTTGGGAAACACTATGGAAGTTTACATTGATGATATTGTAGTCAAATCGGCTGAGTTTAGTTCTCATATAGCTGATTTGCGCAAAGCCTTTGATAAAATGCGTCGGTATGGTTTGAAAATGAACCCACGTAAATGTGCTTTTGGAGTGTCGGCTGGTAAGTTTTTAGGATTTGTCATACATGAACATGGTATAGAGATAGACCCTGACCGAATCAAGTCTATTCGGAATGTGGGACCTCCGACCTATAAGGTCGAGGTACAGAGGTTTCTTGGCAAGGTGAATTATTTACGAAGGTTTATTTCTAACCTAGCCGGGAAGATTGATGCGTTCACCCCTATTCTTCGGCTTAAGAATGATGCCGAATTCGCTTGGGGGCCAGAACAGCAAGAAGCATTTGATCTCATCAAAAAATACTTATCTTCGGCTCCCGTATTAAAAGCACCACGAGCAGGAGTACCATTCCGATTATACATTGCAGCTGAGGATAAGGTCATTGGGGTTGTTCTAACACAAGAAACTGAGGGGAAGGAGCATGTGGTGACATATCTAAGCCGAAGGTTGGTGGATGCTGAGACAAGGTACACTTTTATTGAAAAGTTATGCTTATGCTTGTTTTATGCATGCACCAAATGTAGATGTTATTTACTGTCTAGTCATTGCACTGTTTCTAGTCAAGCCGATGTGATCAAATACATGTTGCATAACCCAATTATGAGTGGTAGAATTGGTAAGTGGGCTTATGCACTCATAGAATATGACTTGGCCTATGAACCATTGAAATCTATGAAAGGCCAAGTCGTAGCGGATTTCATTGTAGAACATCGGGTTAATGATATTCATGAACTAGACATGTCATACCTCACTATTACTCCTTGGACTTTATATTTTGATGGATCGGTTTGCAATGAAGGGCAAGGAATTGGCATTGTGCTTGTTTTACCAAGTAATGTCTTCTTTGACTTCTCTAGCCGATTGAAAACTTATTGCACTAATAATCAAGCTGAATATGAGGCCCTCCTATTCGGCTTAGAACTTTTAAATGGTATGGGAGTAAAACATGTGAAGGTATTTGGCGATTCACAGCTGGTTGTCCAACAAGTGTTAGAAGGATATCAATGTTTTGATGGTACTCTAAATAGTTATCTTGAGAAATGTTGGAGCATAATCCATTCTTTTAACGAATTCAGTATTCGGCATATCTCTAGAGTTGAGAATCATAGAGCTAACGATTTGGCACAAGATGCATCAGGTTATCGGATAAAGAGAGGGAAATTTCACAAAACTGAAATTCTGATAACCAGTGCAGAGCCAAATTCCCAGGTCGCGGACCGTCCGCGTGATGACGCCGGACCGTCCGGGGTTACCAGAAATGTTCTCTTAATCGATTCGGCTGACAAAAGCCGATGCAAGTGATTGGAGGACACCTATACTTAATTATTTACGAAATCCCAATATCAGGACAGATAAGAACATTCGACGAACAACTTTCAAGTATGTTTTGATGAGTGATGAACTTTACCGCCGAACAGTCAATGACGTCCTGCTGAAGTGCTTGGGCCCAGATGATGCTATATTAGCCATGGCCGAAGTACATGAAGGAATTTGTGGTACTCATCAATCGGCTCCAAAGATGAAGTGGTTGTTGCGAAGGTCTGGTTTTTATTGGCCTAGTATGATAGCTGATTGTTTCAAGTACTACAAGGGATGCCAAGTGTGTCAAAAATTCGGCGACCTATAGTTGGTCCCTGCAGCCGAATTACATCCTATCATCAAGCCTTGGCCGTTCAGAGGATGGGGATTAGACTTTATTGGAGAAATTCATCCTTCATCATCAAAGGGGCATCGGTTTGTGTTAGTTGCCACTGACTATTTCACCAAATGGACTGAAGCCGTTGCTCTGAAAAACATGACGCACAAGGAGGTAATTGAGTTCATAACTGAGCATATTATTCATAGATTCGGCATTCCCCAGACCTTGACTACAGATCAAGGGACTTCTTTTATGTCAAAGGAGGTACGTGAATTTGCTGAATTATACAGAATTAAGCTGCTTAATTCATCTCCATATTATGCTCAGGCCAATGGACAGGCCGAGTCTAGTAATAGGACATTGATTAATTTGATAAAAAAGAAGGTATATGATAATCCTAAACATTGGCATAAGATTTTGTCCGAAGCTTTATGGGCTCATAGAATATCTAAACATAGTTCTACTAAAGTATCTCCTTTTGAGCTTGTCTATGAGCAGGAAGCAGTATTGCCTGTGGAAATAAGTTTGAATGCTGTCAGGTTCGCCAGACAAAATGATCTAACTGTCACTGATTATTATAATTCAATGATGGATAATATTGATGAGGTGACCGACAAGAGGGTGATAGCTTTGGGAGCAATAGAAAAGGACAAGATTATGGTAGCCAGGGCCTACAACAAGAAGGTCAAAGCAAAGTCATTTCAAGTAGGAGATCTGGTGTGGAAGACCATCTTGCCTCTAAGGAATAAAGACCGGAAGTTTGGGAAATGGTCGCCAAGCTGGGAGGGTCCTTATAAAGTAAAACAGGTGATGTCTGGTAACGCCTATTTGCTACAAACATTACAGGCAAGGATTTACCAAAGGCTTTGAATGGGCGTTTCCTCAAACAGTACCATCCTAGTATGTGGCAAGATGCCTAAGAGAACCGATGTGATCACATCGAGTTAGTTGCTTTCAAGGATTTACCAAAGGCTTTGAATGGGCGTTTCCTCAAACAGTACCATCCTAGTATGTGGCAAGATGCCTAAGAGAACCGATGTGATCACATCGAGTTAGTTGCTTTTGGTTCGCCCAGCTCCACCAAAAGGCAGGGGGGCATATGTTTGAACCGTAAAAGAGCCGGCGGACGGTCCGGCCCTGAGGCCGGACAGTCCGCGGTCCGGACAGTCCGCGCCTGTGGGCCGGACGGTCCGCGCGTGCGCAGAACAGATTAGGGTTCCGAGTTTTGTGCTACGGTTGTTAGCTAGATTCGCGGAATTAGCTCGGAATCAGTTGTGTAAAGGGTCCAGCCCCCTCCTATATAAATAGAGAGGTCTACGGCCGATTTGTAATCATCAATCGAATCAATACAACTTCTATTTCGCATTTTATCCTAGGATTAGTTCTAGTCTAGTTTAGGTTTAGCTATCCAATCCCCGAATTCTTCGTCTCTCTTGGGCTCTATGTCGATTAGAGGAGTCTAGGTCGGCTGGCCCGAGCCTAGACACCACATAGGATCTCTCCTCCCCGACGGGGTCCCTCCCGGGAGCGAGATCCAGGCGCCGTCGGCGACTCCCGCTGCCTCTGCGTACGCGCGGACCGTCCGGCCGTCAGGCAGAGAAGCCTTAGCCGAGCACCAGGCCGTGGACCGTCCGGCCCCAGGCCGCGGACAGTCCGCCCTTGCGTAGAGAGTACTACCGCGCCTCGCACCAGGTCGCGGACCGTCCGCCCCTGTGCAGAGGGCACCGCCACGGTTCTTGTTGAGTGTTTGACGCTCTGAAAAGGCGTCAACAATAACATAACAATTTGTTACTTATAATGATGGTATTTTTAGTGACAGTTACTTTAAAAACCGCCTGTAAAAATTATATTTATAAAGACAGTTCCTTAATAAAACCACCTATAGAAATCAATTTCTACATGCGATTTTCTTAAGAAAATGTCAATAAAAATCATTTTATCCTAATTTTTTAAGGTTTTCAAATGACTTCGTATGAAAAAACCATCAACAAAAAAGTTGTAGATCTCTAAAGTTATAAAATTTTGTAGTTGACAACTTTTTTTATTTAAAATCATTTCGACTCTCAACAATTGCATTTTCATATGAATTTACAATCAGGTTTTTCATGAAATAAGGTCTAGACAAAGTTAAAGACTCTACTCGAGTTACGGTTAATAAGATGTGAGGACATCTATAGGCGCCTTTCTCCTACGAGCTGGCGTGGACATGTTGAGCGACGAGACTCATGTGTTTGACTAATATATCTGTTGTGTAATAGTAAAAACGAGTTTGAGAGAAAGTGACAGTTATGCTTTATTGCAGGAAAGACCCTAATTATATATAGAGCGAAGGGGTACATCCCCAAGGGGTGTGTCCCTTAGAGAGAAATCGTCGAGCCCCTTGGATTGACCACAATGTTTTGTAACATGTTTTGTAACACTCCCCCTTGATCAATCTAAATCAATTTGATCATCTGTCAGCTATCTTCCAATATATTATCTCAAAAATCCTGTGGAAAAAATAAGGAGTACACAATGTCTTTTGGATTATGAGTTAATATCACTTTGAACTCTAAAAGAAAATATGCTTGTAATCATCATGCATAAAAACCCCTGTGGGGAAAAGTTAATGATGAAGCATATAGCTTAGTTGATATTACCTCATTAAAAACTTTGGATGAGAAAATCTCAGTAAGGCAAAACTCATACAAAGAAAAGAGTGTAATATGATGGTTCAAAACAGGTCAAATATCTCGGAGAATTACTCCCCCTGATCTTCGCGAGCACTTAAGTCTTCTCATACCAATCCCCTCAACACATTTCTGGAACATAGAGTATGGTAGAGATTTTATGAATAAATCAGCAAGATTATCACAGGAATTCATTTGTAAGATGTTTATATCTCTATTTTCCTGAAGCTCATGGGGATAAAACAGTTTAGGAGCAATATGTTTATTAATGTTGCTCTTGATATAACTTGTTTCCATCTAAACAACACAAGCTGAATTATCCTCATAGATAATAGTTGGTGATTCAATAGAACCAATACCACAAGTTGTGAGTATATGATTCACCATTCTACGAAGCCATACACATTCACGTGATGCTTCAAATAACGCAATTATTTCAGAATGGTTTGTGGACATGGTCACCAAAGTCTATTTTGAAGATTTCCACGAGATGGCAGTTCCACCTTGTAAAAATACAAATCATGTTTGCGATCTGCCATTGTGGGGATCAGATAAATAGCCAGCATCAGTATACCCAATTAAACTAGGATCATTATTTCTTTTGTAAAAGAGTCCTAGATCCTTTGTGCCATTTAGATATTGGAAAATATTCTTAATGCCAACCCAGTGTCGTTTTGTTGGAGCAGAGTTGTGTCTTGCTAGCAAATTTACTGCAAAAGCAATAACCGGCCGGGTATTGTTAGCAAGGTACATGAATGCACCAACGACACTGAGATATGGGAACTCTGGTCCCAATATTTGTTCTTCATCATCCCTTGGCCTGAATGGATCTTTCTCTAAGTCCAAAGATCTGACCACCATAGGAATCTTTGAAGGATAAGACATATTCATATTGAATTTTTCCAATACCTTTTGGGTATATGTACTTTGATGTACAAGGATTCGAGAAGGTAAATGCTCAAGTTAAAGACCTAAGCAAAATTTGGTTTTACCCAAATCCTTCATCTCAAATTCCATCGTTAAATGATGACGTGCTTCATCAATATCAAGTTTATTTCCTATGATGTTAAGGTCATCAACATAAACTGATATGATACAAAATCCCACTTTGGATCTTTTGATGAAGACGCATGGACAATCATCATTTTTCGTGTATCCCTTACGTAAATGGAGTTCACTCAATCGGTTGTACCACATTCTGCCCGATTGATTTAAGCCATATAATGACTTCTGCAGCTTTAGGCAATACATGTTGTGTTTTGTCTTTGGATTTGGTACATCTATTCCATATGGAACTTTCATGTATATATCAGAATCCAGTGACCCATAGAGATATGCGGTCACTACGTCCATCAACTGCATAGATAAATGATTTTGTACTGACAAAGATATTAAATATCAGAATGTTATTGCACTCATAACTGGTGAATAAGTTCGTTGAAATCAACGTCGGGTCTTTATGTAAACCCTTGTGCTACTAGCCTTGCTTTATATCTGACTACCTCACCATTTTCATTTTGTTCCAAATAAAACCCCACTTGTATCCCATAGGGAAGGTATCACGTGGTGTAGGCATTACAACCAAGAAAACTTCTCTTTTGTAAAGCGAGGCTAACTCCGCTTCAATTGCTGCCTTCCACTTGATCCAATCCGAGCAATTTGTGCACTCTACCATGGTCTTAGGATCTAGATCATTTTGAAGGTCCTCAACATTTTTCTCGGAGAAATATATGTCGACATTGGTAGCTTTTCTATTATAGGTTTCACCGGTCTCAACATAGTTGATGGCAATTTCATCACCCTTTAGAGACTCATCAAAATTTTCCAAATTGATGTGTCTAGAGTTTTCTGATGTCCCAACCTCGACAATATGCACATCCGAGCTAGGTCGTGGATCATCACAATCCACTTGACACATTGTATCCTCTTGGTATCTGTTTGCATTCACTATTGTTCTTTGCTTCTTAGCAACAGAATAGCGCTTATTCACCATAATTCTCCTCTCTAGGAGTTGAGTGTTTTTATTCGGTACATCCACTCTTTCTGGTGCATTCCTAGCGGGAATGAATGATTTAGTGACACCTTTATAATTAGTGAATGCATCTGGCAGTTCATTTGCAAGCCCCTGTAAATGTATAATCTTCTGAACATGCAGTACATTTTCTGTAGTACGTGGATCAGTACCTGGAACACTTTGAATATTCCAATTTATTTACCTGCATTCCTTTTGGTACTTAAAGTCTCCCTCTAATGATGGGAAATGTTCCTCATCAAAAATAGAATCTGCAAACCGGGCTTTAAATAGATCCTCTGTCAAGGGTTCTAAGTACTTAATGATCGACAGAGATTGAAATCCCACATAGATCCCCACTTTTCTATGTGGGTCTATGGTTGTCCTCTGAGGTGGTGAGATTGGGATGTATACACAACATCCAAATTTACGCAAATGGGAAATACTTGGAGGATTTCCACGTACCATTTGTATTGGGGAAGTAGAATGATATGCAGTAGGTCGTAGTTGTATAAGGTCGACAGCATGTAGAACTGCATGACCCCAACACGACGAAGGAAATTTGCAATTCATCAATAATGGTATTGCAATGAGTTTAATCCTCTTGATTAGTGACTCAGCCAAACCATTCTTGGTGTGGACATATGGTATCGAGTGCTATACTTGAATACCCAGCGCCATACAATAATCATTGAATGCATGAGATGTAAATTCGGCAGCATTGTCCATCCGGATTGTAGTAATCCGACATTCAGGAAAATTTGCCTTTAACTTGATAATTTGAGACATTATCTTGACAAATGCATGGTTGCGTGTTGATAGTAAACACACATGTGACCATCGTGTAGATGCGTCAATCAATACCATGAAGTACCTGAACGACCCAGAAGTTGGTGTAATTGGCCACAAATATCTCCTTGAATTTTTTCGAGGAATTTAAGTAGTTCAGCTTTAATTTTGAGATGTGATGGTATCAGTATCATTTTCCCAGTTGCACATGCAGTGCAAATAAAATCTTTCAATTTGGGAAAATTTGTTGTAGGTAAATTATGATCAATAGAATTGTCTGTGATTTTCCTCATCATCCCTATGCCTGGATGACCAAGTCGATCATGCCAAATCTGGAATGGAACAACATTTTGGAAAATCACCTTATATGCAACATGTGCAATGAACTTAATGTATGTATAGTACAACCCAGATGTGAGTGATGGAATTTTCTCGCATATGTGTTTGCCATATTTGTTCGGTTTGGTCAAGAAGAGAAACTCTTCTTGATTTTTATCATGGGTTTCAATATGAATCCTATTCCATGGGATATCTCTAAAACTTAGAAGGGTACGAGTGGAATCAGGATACAATAAAGCATCCTCGATAACAGTTTCAGTACCCATGGGGAGGGTAATATTTGCTCGTCCAGAGCCAACTATGACCGCATCGCGTCCAGCGATGGTCAAAACTTTTTCATCTCTCTTTTTAAGAGTCTAAAAATATTTGTTCTCTCTAAGTATGAAGTTTGTGGTACAACTGTCCATAAGGCATAATTCCTCTTCCGTCGAGTTGACATCATGATGCATCTATAAATAAAGAAAAATTCTGAATAAGAATTTGTGATGCAACTTGTTACTATACAAACATTATATTAATCATCACATTATTGAAACAACTTTACAATAATGATATGGCGAATCAATCTGATGAGTTCGCAGAACTCACATGACCCAACACTGGTCTGGAGAATATCTTACAGCTCATAATATGAGTTTGTATATCTCTACTTTATTACAACAACATTGAAATGACAGTATAGGACAATCACACAAGCCAAATTGATCATAGATCGAATCTTCAAGCATGAGGCCAAATCTCCATATAGATCCTTCGATAGATACTCAATGATCATGTCATCTGTTTCATCATCTTGTAGAAGGGTAGGCTTGTTGTCAACAGTAGTGAGGTTCTCTTCAGCAAGAGTGTTCTTTGGTTCAGTAGAAGCAAGTGAAGAACGTCCAACGTCAGTTGATGCTTCAGCATGATTGAAATGTGCCTCAAAACTAGGCTTGTCAGACTTTTCCTTCTTGATGGATTGTTGATATAAAAGAACAAGATGCTTAGAGCAAGTGCAGTCCTTAACAAAGTGGCCCTCACTACCATATTTGTGGCAAACTTTATTGCCCTTAGGTGGTGGAGGCTTGCCTTTACCCTTTCCCTTTCTTATGGAATTTGTGCTTATTGAATTTGCGAGGTCCAGTGGGATTCTTGAATTTTTTCTTGAATCCTTTTTTATTATCAGGCTTATGGACATTGAAATGCACCTCAAGTAGTGGAGCAGACCCTGGAGGGCGCTGCTGAGCATTCTTTAAAAGAAGCTCATGATGTTTTTCTACCTGAGTCAATGTATGCATAAGTTGAGAATATTTTTGGAAATTGTTAGAGCGATATTGCTGGTGCAATATCCTATCCTCTGGAAGCATGGTAGATAGAGCCTTCTCTATCTTGTCTGCTTCTGAGGGATCTTTCTCACAAAACATCATTTTAGAGCAAATACTATGAAGAGCATGATTGTATTCTGAACAGATTTAAAATCTTGCAGGCGAAGCTGATTCCACTCATGATTGCTCGAAGGCCATATGAGTTCCTTCTGCTGTTCATAGCGCTCTTTAAGAGCTTTCCATAAGTTATAAGGGCATCTTTCCATAAGGTACTCTTTCCATATGAGTTGCCTCAAAAGGAAAAGAGCAGTGTTCCTTTTAACATCATTAACTGGATCAGTACCAGTGATTGGTGCTGCAATAGCATCAATAATCCCACGAGAAGCAAAAGTTATTTCAATGTCTGAAGCCCAAGCTGGATAATTATGCCCATCAAGAGCGAGTTCATCGAACTCTTTAGTTGACATGTCCCTACAGTCATGATCATGGACTTCCATTAATTTATGTGTAAATTAAGAGTCACAATGGTGATGTTCTAAGCTCAAATACAAAAACCTTAAAATTACATGTGATATGAGTTGCCTAAAGGTTTCAAACCTTCCAATTGAATAAATACTTTGAATATTAGTGAGCAATTTATAGATAATCCTCAAATTAATGAGGTAGATCTCCTAGTAGTGGGCAAGTATCTTGCTACCTAAAAGCATGGTCTCTGGACTGGTAAGTTCATGAATGAACAAACTGCAGCCAGTGCTTAGGTCTCCACTACCTATGCTTGACTAATTATCAAAATAATATTCAAGAACTCCATATAACGTTATTTTGGATAGCACGTATATGTAATCATCCCAAAAGATGTAGACCTCATAGTGATAGATATTCAAAATGTTGTCTGAAGTACGGTCTCTCGGCTACTAAACTCTATAAAAGAATTTAGCGCAGCCAGTGCTTAGGACTCTATCACCTTGTGCTCTTATTCCAAAATAATGTAATTTTATTTTGTATGACAATTATTAAGTTTGAACTTAATAATTGCTATATTTGTTTGCAAATATAAAAGAATATGATAACAATAGCAAGTAGAGATATATGAATTATAAATGTAAAACAAAAATAATTCATGAACCAAAGTCTGCTATATTGATAATAAAATAGACAAGTATGTACAATACATAGAACAATTTGCAGTCTAAATGCCGAATTTAGATGCACTAACGCAAGTTAGAACTAAATTTACATATACAACAGAGTCTTATACTAAAATTCAGAATTTAAAATGGTAAACAATCTATTTTTGGTCCATGGGGGCGGCCCTGGTGGCCTGTAAGATGGGCCAGGCAGTGTCCTGGTGGCCAGCACGTCGGGCCAGCCAAGCTGGCCCACCAGGGGGCCACCAAGTGGACCAAATGGCCATTATAAATGGGGGCGGTTAGGGCTTTCCAAACCCTAACCGCCCCAACCATGTGCAGCCGCCTGCCCCAGCCGACGCCGTGTTAGGTTGCGGCGGCCGTGCGCCGGAGCCGCCAAGGAGCGCACCGAGGGGCCCACGCCAGGGTCTGACCGCGCCTGCGCTTGGATGCGATGAGGCCGCCGCGCCGTGCCGTCTTCTCGTGGACCGGCCGAGCCCGGGCCACTGCGGACGAGTGCTGCTGAGCCGCGTCCTCAACTGGGCGGGCCGAATCGCGCCTGCGCAGGGCTGCTGGGTAGTGCCTGCGCCAGGGCCGAACGACGCCCGCACCGGGCGGCTGAGCCATGCCCATGTGAAAGTCACCTAGAGAGGGGTGAATAGGCGAAACCCAAAAATTATAAACTTAAACACACACTAAGGCCGAGGTTAGCGTTAGAAATAAATCCGAGTGCGAAAGATTGTTTCTCTTGCCACGAGTTGCTCAAATAATGCGGATGACGTATGGGAGCAAACTCAAATCAATATTAGCAAGGAAACTTTAGAAAGAGGAAAGAGGCAAAATAAATCAAAGGAAAATCAACACACGTGGACACGATGATTTATTTTACCAAGGTTCGATTCCAAAGAACCTAGTCCCCTTTGAGGAGACCACAAAGGTCGGGTCTATTCCAACCCTTTCCCTCTCTCAAACGGTCACTTAGACTGAGTGAGCATTCTCCTTAATCAATTGGGTCACTAAGACCCCACAAGGACCACCACACACTTAGGTGTCTTTTTCTTAGCTTTACAAGCACTTAGAGAATAAGAATGGGAAGAAGAGAAGGCAATCCAAGCAACAAGAGCGCAAATGAGCACAAAAACTCTCTCTCACAAGTCACTAAGTGGTTGTGTTGATTTTGGGACTTGGGAGAGAATTGATTGCTTTGAATGTGTCTTGGAGTGTTGGACTTTGATCTTGTATTGAATGAGGATCTTAGAAAACTTGGGTACCGATGAATGAGGTGGTTGGGTGTATTTATAGCCCCAACCATTTCCTAGCCGTTGGCAAAGTCTGCTGGCGATGGGCACACCGGATAGTCCGGTGGCGCACCGGACAATCATTGTTCACTGTCCGGTGCGCGCCACGTCAGCGCGCCCGTTAGGGTTTGGAGCAGTTGACCATTGGCATCTTCTGTCTTGAAGTGGCACCGGACATTCCATTGCCACACCGGATAGTCTGGTGACCTCTGACTTCTACGCTCTGACTTCTGCATGGCACTGTTTGCCATTATACACTTTTGCATTCGACCGTTGGTGCGTATGGAGCCGTTGCTCCGCTGGCTCACCGGCCAGTCCGGTGCACACCGGCCAGTCCGGTGAATTATAGCGGAGCGCGCCCAAGGAGTTTCCGAGAGTGGCCTGTTTGTTGGGTGTCTAGCCTAGTGCACCGGACACTGTCCGGTGCGCCATTTTTCAGCACACTTTAAGTCCTTTGCTCCAAATTTGATTGTGTCCCTAACTGAATTTCTTTCTTGGTTTATGTTGAACCTTATACACCTGAGATAAATGATATCTAGACAAACTAGTTAGTCCACATGGTTTGTGTTGGACGTCAACCACCAAAATCGATTATGGGAAATGATTAAATCCATTTCCCTTTCAATCTCCCCCTTTTTGGTGATTGATGCCAACACTAACCAAAGCAAATATGAAGTGTAGGAATGTAACTAGTTTGCAATTGAGATAGATGTTCATATCTTACTTAGAATTGAACCAATGAAATACTTAATACATATGTCTAAGAATGAATGGATTGCTTTTCTCTTATTTAACATTTTGGACCACATTTTGCACCACTTGTTTGTTTTCGCAAATCATTTGGAAAAATCTTTTTAAAATCTTTTTTCAAATAGTCAAAGGTATAGGAATAAAATTGCAAGAAGCATTTTTAAGATTTGAAATTCCTCCCCCTATTTTAAATGCTTTTCCTTTGACTAAATGAAAGCTCCCCTGAAGAAGATCTCCCCTTAGTTTTTTAAGAGGGTTTTTGAAACGTTTTTCCCTTTCTTGAAATAGATAGCAAAATGAAATTATACCAATTGAAATCTCTATACTTTTTGAAATTTGAAGTCAAATGAGATACCAATTGAAAATTCATTTTGAGGCCAATTGAAAATTTTTCATACTCATTGAAGTCAAATAAGATACCAATTGAAATAAACACTTCCTTTTCAAAAATCTTGAAAAATCTTGATACCAATTTGGAATATACACTAAAAATTTTAAAATGGTGGTGCAGTCCTTTTGCTTTGGGCTTAATACTTTCTCCCCTTTAGCATTAATCGCCAAAAACGAAGAACTTTGAGAGCCCTTACACACTTTCTCCCAAATGGTAAAACAAATATGAGTGAAGGGTCATACCAATTGAGAGTTGCATGAGTAACGACAAAGGGTAAATGATACCGTCAGAGTTGGAGTGGAAGCCTTGTCTTTGCGAATACTCAATTTCCCTTTCAATCTAAGACTAATCATAGAGATATACTCAAAAATACATTAGTACTATTCTTGGCACAAGAAGAATAAGAAATATGCATTTGTACCAAATGAAAGAGACATGATCAAAGGTATAAATGAGCTACGTGTGCAATGTTTCAATCAAAGTTCCGAGAATCAAGTATATTTAGCTCATTCCTAAGTTTGCTAAAGGTCTTTTCATCTAGTGGCTTGGTAAATATATCGGCTAATTGGTTGTGAGTATTAACATAAGCAATTTCGATATCCCCCTTTTGTTGGTGTTCTCTTAGAAAGTGATACCGGATGTCTATGTGCTTAGTGCAGCTATGTTCAATGGGATTATCTACCATGCGGATTGCACTCTCATTATCACATAGGAGAGGGACTTTGCTCAACTTGTAGCCATGGTCCCTAAGGGTTTGCCTCATCCAAAGTAATTGTGCACAGCAATGGCCTGCAGCAATATACTTGGCTTCGGCGGTGGAAAGAGCTACTGAGTTTTGTTTCTTTGAAGCCCAAGACACCAGGGATCTTCCCAGAAACTGACAAGTCCCTGATGTGCTCTTCCTATCAATTCTACACCTTGCATAATCGGCATCGGAATATCCAATTAAATCAAATGAAGATCCATTAGGGTACCAAAGCCCAAACTTAGGAGTTTAAACTAAATATCTCATGATTCTTTTCACGGCCCTAAGGTGAACTTCCTTAGTATTTGCCTAGAACCTTGCACACATGCATACTGAAAGCATAATGTCCGGTTGAGATGCACATAAGTAGAGTAAAGATCCTATCATCAACCGATATACCTTTTGATCTACGGATTTACCTCCCATGTCGAGGTCAAGATGCCCATTAGTTCCCATGAGTGTCTTGATGGGTTTGTCATTCTTCATTCCAAACTTCTTAAGTATGTCTTGAATGTACTTAGTTTGGCTGATGAAGGTGCCCTCTTGGAGTTGCTTGATTTGAAATCCAAGGAAATACTTCAACTCCCCCATCAAAGACATCTAGAATTAATGTATTATAATCCTACTAAACTTTTGAAGCCATTAGTGATTAGAAAGTCTTGCAGGCATTCATACCATGTCTTGGGGCTTGCTTGAGCCCATAAAGCGTCTTTGAGAGCTTATAGACATGGTTAGGATACTCACTATCTTCAAAGCCGGGAGGTTGCTCAACATAGACCTCTTCCTTGATAGGGCCATTGAGGAAGGCACTCTTCACATCCATTTGATAAAGCTTGAAGCCATGGTAAGTAGCATAGGCAAGTAATATACGAAAAGACTCAAGCCTAGCTATGGGTGCATAGGTTTCATCAAAATCCAAACCTTCGACTTGTGAATACCCTTTGGCTACAAGTCGGGCTTTGTTCCTTGTCACCACACCATGTTCATCTTGCTTGTTGCGGAATACCCACTTGGTACCTACAACATTTTGGTTAGGACGTGCAACTAAATGCCATACCTCATTCCTCGTGAAGTTGTTGAGCTCCTCTTGCATTGCCACCACCCAATCTGGATCTCTTAGTGCATCCTCCACCTTGTATGGCTCAATATAGGACACAAAAGAGTAATGTTCATAGAAATGAGCAACTCAAGATCTAGTGGTTACTCCCTTGTGAATATCACCAAGAATGGAGTTGATGGGGTGATCTCTTTGAATTGCTTGGTGGACTCTTAGGTGTGGCGGTCTTTGATCCCTAATTTCTTGTTCATCTTCCTTGTCTTCGTTATCGTCACCTCCCCCTTGATCGATGTCCTCTTCTTGAAGAGGCTCATCATCTTTATCTTCATCTGTTGGGGACTTGTTCTCAAATGCTTCGGATTAAGAACAAGGCAACATAAAAAGTGTTAGACGTTAAGGCCCTTCGTCCTATGGAACATTATGCCCCTTCGGGAATAATGAGTTCCGGACGAAGGTCACAAGAGACATACCTTCGTGAATTCAACAAGTAATAACGAAGGATTCATATAAAATATGAGATGTAAATCATAGAATCATTTCTATTTTATTAACACAAAGAAATAGAAATGATTACGAATTACAAATGTACCTTCGGTCCTGAGAGAAGGTAAAAAGTACAAACGTGACGCAAATGCCAATGCTCAGTCAGCGTGAACAGTACGGGAGTACTGTTCATCTATTTATAGACGCGGGACGCAGCCCACGTAAAATTACATCCATGTCCATTACATTTGTTAATGGTTTATGAAAATCTGTCGAGGCCCCCGAAGTCTTTTCATCTTTAAGTCGGTTCCCCATTATGTCATCGCGCCGAAGCTTCCCTGCGCATAACTTCGGCTTCCCTCGACCTTCGTCTGGTTCAGGCTTCGTCCTGGTCGTGCTTTATATCCATAATTCTGAATCCGAAAATATCTGTTCACATAATCCACTTGGAAAACATTGTCAAATCATGTTTTTGAGGACCTTCGGAGGACGAAGGCCCCCAACAGTAGCCCCTCGCAATATTAATTTGTAAATGATAAATTTAGATTGCGATATGGACGAAGGCCTTGAGCCGAAGGTCCGAAAAAACACCTTTCCTTTTGCTAGAATAGCAACATTCACTGACAAGCGGGGCCTTCCAATTTCCAACGCCCTAGGCGTATAAATAAGATCACATCGCGAACTCATTTGGTACGCACACTTGCCCTTTTGCTTCGGCCCAGTAAAATTTTTAGCGCTTGTTCATTAAGATTTGCTGTTCTTTTTGATTTCGAAGCTTCGGCCTCGGGAACAATTTTTTAGCGTTCCCGAAGATGTCTGAAGGCAAGAAGACCCCTGCTGAGACGAAGCTGAAGATCCCTGCTGAGACGAAGCTGAGTCTCGAGGAGGAGAAGAATCTGGGGTTCCTGATAGCGATGGCCGAGACCAATACAGAGAAAATCACGAAGGAGATTCTCGAAGGTTTGTCCGAAGATACTGATGACAGCGACAGCTATGATGTGGAAAGTGGTGGGGAAGAGGCCGAAGATCGACCGTGGCGACCAAGTCACACAGTTTTTGGGAAAACGACCATCAAGCAGAGTCACATTGATAATATGAGGGGGCGATATTTCCGAGACATATCTATTGTGAGGGCTGATGCCGGGGAAAAGACTTCTCCCACCCCCGAAGAGGATGAAGTTGTGATTTTCCGAAGCTTCCTCAGGGCTGGACTTCGATTCCCCCTGAGCAGTTTTGTTGTTGAGGTACTGAAAACATTCCAAGTCTACCTTCATCAACTCACTCCCGAAGCCATTATAAGAATGGGGATTTTTGTCTGGGCTGTGAGAAGCCAAGGTTTGGAACCGAACGCTAAAAGCTTCTGCAACATTCATGAGTTATTATACGAGACGAAGCCCTGGGGAAAAGAGCAATACCACAACAACTTTGGGTGCTACAGCTTCGGCGCCCGCTCCGGGTCAAGCTGCCCTGTGCCGACCTTTCGGAAGAGATGGCCCGGAGCCTGGATGACCGAATGGTTTTATGTAAAGAATGATCTAACAGCTCAAGAGAATGTGAAGAGTATTATTATGCACCCAATCTGGCAACGCTTCGGTCTCCGAAGGCCGAAGGTCGAAATGGACGAAGCCGCCGAAGAATGCCAAAGAGCCTTCGGAGTGGTTTGCTTGTTTATTGGGACAAGAGACTTGGTCCAAGAACACATTGCCTTCAGGGTATGGCCACTTGCAGAAAAGTGGGAAATGCCGAAGGAAACCATCAAAGAGTCCGACGAAGGCGGACTAGTCAGATTAAAGTACACATTCAAATATGCAGATAAATTTATTGAACCTGATGATGATTGGCTGAAAAGCATTGAAACATTAAGTGATGAATTACTTGGGGCATATTCGAAGGCTGAAAATACCGCACTATCAGCAGCCTTCGGAGGCCGAAAAAAGAAGAGACTCAATCGAGTGTTTGATGCAATTGGGTTCTTCTACCCTGATTATCGTTATCCCATCCGAAGGCAAAAAAGGAAAAACATAACCCCTGAAAAAGAAGAAGCAGGAACTGCTCCTAGTGAGCCAGAACCGAAAGGAAAAAGGTTGAAGGTCCTCACACATCGACCACGCCATATTGAACCAGCTTCGGTGCCTGAGTTCACTGGAGAAACTTCTTCGGCCGCCGAAGCTGAACAGCCAACCTTGCTGCCAGAAATTGCAGAGATGGCCGAAGCACCATCGACAGAAAAAATGGAAGAAGCAAAAAATCCGACTAAAGAAAAAGCATCAGAAATTTTGAGTCCTGTAGTAAATGTCGAAGCAGCAAAAATCCAAAAGGGTCCAATGGTGACTCCAAAAAGGAAGAGAATGGTAAATGTACTAGATGTCTTGGAGACAATTAAGTCTTCAAGCACAACTCCAAAAAAGAGTGTTGAAATTGCTGAAGCTTCTTCTGAAGCTCCGACGCAACAAGCTGAAGTTGAAGCTGGGCCTTCAGAGCCCTTCAGGGAGCAAACTTTGGAAACCGAAACAATAAAAATACCAGAACCGATTTTAATTGAAGAGACTGACACTGCCATCCCCGAAGCGCCTGCCAGCATGTGTGATTACATCATACGACATGCTTCGGGGAAAAAACTATCTGAAGAAGAAACTCACGAAGCTAACCATTATGCAAAGGAGCTAAAATATCCAAAGGGGGCAGTAATATTCAATGGGACAAATGAAGATGATTTCTTATACTGCCTTCCTGACAACAAAGAGCTCTCTGTCTGCCGAGAGATGGCCAGGAGTATTGGTTTCCCGAAGCTTGAATCTGGATTAAGCGCCATGACGAAAGAAGATCTCGCAGACAGTCTTGCGTACAACAGCCTGAAGGTATGGGAATTTAACGCTTGAAAAGAAAACCCCCTTATAATTTTTTACGCAACTCATTCCTTTTTTCTTATATGAATTTTTTTTTTGTATAGGGCTTGATCCTAAGCAACGCGCTAAGAGCGCAAAAGAGCGCCGAAGATGAAAGTTATGAAATTGCGTTTAATAATTTACGCTCTGAAGTTATCAAACTGAGAAACGAAGCTTTGGAAAAAGATAAAATTCTGCTTACACTGGTAGATAAAGTGAAAAAAGACGAAGCTGATTCAAAGGCCCAAGCCGAAGCTCAAAAACGCGAGATAAAAGATCTTCAGAAGCAGCTGGCTAGAGCTAAAGAGGAGCGCGCGCTTGAGGAAACGAAACGAGAACTTAGTGATTTTATGGTCAGCAAATTGGAATCAAGAGTTAAGGAGCTTCGCACATCTCAGGGGAAATGCTATGTTAAATCTATAGAATGCGTGAATAAAATTAAAACCAGCTTTGCTAGCGTCGGCGCCTTTTCCAGCGAAGAGAATTTTTCTCGAGGCAATCCCGAAGATCCGCTGGAATGGATTAGCCACGAAGCAGAGGCCTTCGAAGAGATCCTGAACAGCCGCGGCGACATATGCGCTTTTTCGGGCGCCAGAGGAATTGCTTCTGTCTTGGAGAAGAAAGGTTGCGGGCATGTTAAATTCTTAGCTCAGTCTGAAGCTACCTTATCTTCCGAAGACATTAAGGACCCCTCGGCCGAAGCAAGCGTGGTTGGTGGCAAATTTTTTACTGATATTTGGAACAACGGCGGCCGAGAAATGGCGCAAGAGATTATCCAAAGAAGCGAAAAAGGCATTCATGATGCTAGAAAAGTAGCAGAAGCCACCGAAAGGAGTACGGAGCCCGAAAGACAATTAGGTACCAATTAGTCATTCTTGTTGCGTTGTAATTTTCATTTCAAACTCTGCACATAGTTTGCAATAGTGATGAAGAAATGTTCTCTTCCCTCAGAAGCTGCTGGGTCAACTGCCGACCCCCATACAAAAGGAGATGAAGAAATCAAACAAATGGCCGAAGCTATCATGAACAAAGTTGTTGATCAACTTCTAAATGAAGTCGCCGAAGCAGTGTTAAGAGAGGACTAGATGCTATTAGAAAAAACATTTAAATTGTGATCTATGTAATATTTTGTACATTTGGATGTAATATATAAGTTTCTTTCCATTGTTCAATTCTTTACGATGCATGAAACTGTACATACATACCATTTTTGAGCCTTCGGCGAAAAAACACCTTCCCTTCTTTTCATGCTTCGTGAAGAAAACATTCTTCGTTAAAATTATTCTGATAAGACACATCCATGCTTCGTAAAAGCACTCTCCGAAGCTAAACAATTTTGATATTGCTCTGATGAAGCTCATCCATGCTTCGTAAAAACATCCTCCGAAGCTATTTTCCGAAGATCATCATCATATTCCCTCGTGACTTTACACGATTTGCACTTTCTCAAATCATTCTTTCGAAGGTTAATACTGTGTGCCCTTCTTTTGCCGTATGCAACATGATGTATGATGCTTATGCTATGCGAAATGATGTGATGATGCTATGTTATGCAAATGACGTCTGTTCCGAAGATACACACAAAACACATTCGTAAGCTCTGCATTCCCTTAGGAACGTCTTTGGAGCTTCTTCGTCTTTTACTTAGACGTCCTCAGCGTTGACTTTTCGCTGTAAGCCTCCCTTAGGAGCTTCTTCGCCCTTTACTTAGGCGGTATCAGCGTTGACTTTTCGCTGTAAGCCTCCCTTAGGAGCTTCTTCGCCCTTTACTTAGGCGGAATCAGCGTTGACTTTTCGCTGTAGGCTCTGCATTCCTTTAGGAACGACTTCTGAGCAGAAAACTTACACTGCGCTCCCTTTGGAACGGCTTTTTGTGACTTCACAAACTTACTCTGCGTTCCTTAGAACGACTTTCTGTTATTCCGAAGGATTTTTAATTCGAAGGTCCTCCTTGATAACGGAAAAAATTTTAAGCTTCAGCAACTTAGGCTTGTGGAGCAAATAGATCCTCCTCGTGGAAAACAACGAAATTATTACATGGAAACTATCAATGTTTTTTGCTTCACAGAAAATAAAACTGAATAGGAAAGACTGCTATCAAAGGTAGGATATGTATCAATAAATGTGCTTCGACTCTGGCACAGTGCTGTTGACTGTGCGAGCTTCGGACTGCTCTCTGAAGTCCCTCTGATGTGGAGCATATTGACTCCCTTCTGGCTGTTGACCTTGCTGCAATGGAGGTGGGGGCGGAAGCTGTTGCCAGGAAGCTTGAGGTTGACTTGCTGAAGCTACAGAAGCTGCAGGGTGGTTGTCTATGTATTGTGGGACATAAGGCGGATGATACGAAGCAGTATGCATGACCTGCTTCGGCTGAGCTTGCTGAGATGCAGCTTCGGCAATTTCCTTTTGCTTCTGGATTGTAATATGGCACGACCTAGTGGTATGGCCCTTGCCTTCTCCACAGAACAAGCAAAACAGTCTCCTTGGCTGATCTCCGAATCTTCCGCCGAAGCCCCTGGCGCCTCTGCCTCTTGGAGCTGGTGGCCGGAAGGAAGTTTGTTGTTGCCCCGAAGCCTGTGATGAGCATTGCGGTCTGTTCTGACTCCCCTTATCATCATTCTGAGTGTTGTGGATAGAACGGACATGTCTCGGGTAGTATCTTCCTCCGAAGCCCCTGGTCATTTCAGAAAATCTGAAGGCCTCCTCCCTTCTTTGCCGAAAGTCATTGTCTGCACGAATGTACTCATCCATCTTTTGGAGCAATTTCTCCAAGGTCTGAGGAGGCTTTCTAGCAAAGTATTGAGCTGCAGGCCCAGGACGAAGCCCCTTGATCATGGCTTCGATAACAATTTCATTGGGCACCGTTGGTGCCTGCGCCCTCAATCGTAAAAACCTTCGGACATACGCCTGAAGGTACTCTTCGTGATCCTGAATACACTGGAACAGGGCTTGAGCTGTGACCGGCTTCGTCTGAAATCCTTGAAAGCTGGTCAGTAACATATCCTTCAGCTTCTGCCATGAAGTTATTGTTCCTGGCCGAAGGGAGGAATACCAGGTCTGAGCAACATTCCTGACGGCCATGACGAAAGACTTCGCCATGACTGCAGCATTGCCCCCGTACGAAGACACCGTTGCTTCGTAGCTCATCAAGAATTGCTTCGGGTCGGAGTGACCATCAAACATGGGGAGCTGGGGTGGCTTATAGGATGGAGGCCAAGGTGTAGCCTGCAGCTCAGCAGACAGAGGAGAAGCATCATCAAAAACAAAATTTCCCTGATGGAAATTATCATACCAGTCATCTTCGTTGACGAAGCCCTCCTGATGAAGGTCTTTCTGATGAGGCCTTCTGTTCTGCTCATCGTGAGTAAGATGGCGGACTTCCTCAGAGGCTTCGTCTATCTGCCTTTGCAACTCAGCTAGGCGGGCCATCTTCTCCTTCTTCCTTTGTACTTGTTGGTGTAGCATCTCCATATCCCTGATTTCTTGGTCTAGCTCTTCTTCCTGAAGTGTCGGGCTGACAGCCTTTCTCTTCTGGCTTCGGGCCTCCCGAAGAGAGACGGTCTCCTGGTTGTGGTCCAGCGGTTGCAGTGCTGAAGCCCCAGTCGCTGAAGCTTTCTTCGGCGCCATGGCTTCCGAAGGTGTTCAAAAAAGCTCGAAGTGGAAGTGAGTTCACCGGAGGTGGGCGCCAATGTTGGGGACTTGTTCTCAAATGCTTCGGATTAAGAACAAGGCAACATAAAAAGTGTTAGACGTTAAGGCCCTTCGTCCTATGGAACATTATGCCCCTTCGGGAATAATGAGTTCCGGACGAAGGTCACAAGAGACATACCTTCGTGAATTCAACAAGTAATAACGAAGGATTCATATAAAATATGAGATGTAAATCATAGAATCATTTCTATTTTATTAACACAAAGAAATAGAAATGATTACGAATTACAAATGTACCTTCGGTCCTGAGAGAAGGTAAAAAGTACAAACGTGACGCAAATGCCAATGCTCAGTCAGCGTGAACAGTACGGGAGTACTGTTCATCTATTTATAGACGCGGGACGCAGCCCACGTAAAATTACATCCATGTCCATTACATTTGTTAATGGTTTATGAAAATCTGTCGAGGCCCCCGAAGTCTTTTCATCTTTAAGTCGGTTCCCCATTATGTCATCGCGCCGAAGCTTCCCTGCGCATAACTTCGGCTTCCCTCGACCTTCGTCTGGTTCAGGCTTCGTCCTGGTCGTGCTTTATATCCATAATTCTGAATCCGAAAATATCTGTTCACATAATCCACTTGGAAAACATTGTCAAATCATGTTTTTGAGGACCTTCGGAGGACGAAGGCCCCCAACATCATCCTCTTCTTCTTGAGCCTGATCCTCATCTTGAGTTGGTGGAGATGCTTGTATGGAAGATGACGGTTGATCTTGTGCTTGTGGAGGCTCTTCGGATTCTTTTGGACACATGTCACCAAGGGACATGTTCCTTATCACAATGCATGGAGCCTCTTCATCATCTAATTCATCAAGATCAACTTGCTCCACTTGGGAGCCATTAGTCTCATCAAACACAAT
Organism: Zea luxurians; assembly: GCA_029449295.1. Taxonomy (NCBI): domain Eukaryota; kingdom Viridiplantae; phylum Streptophyta; class Magnoliopsida; order Poales; family Poaceae; genus Zea; species Zea luxurians. Next base: position 879,985 of record JAOPSE010000128.1, read on the forward strand.
GTCACAGGAAACTTCAACTAATCGAGTGGATTTGTTGAAGACTCTTTATGCCCTTGTGTTTGAGTCATAACCTAGTAAAAAGCCTTCTACTGCTTTAGGAGCAAATTTAGAACTTCTACCTCTCTTAATAAGAATAAAGCATTTGCTCCCAAAGACTCTAATATGAAACATTGGGCTTTTTACCAGTGAGGAGTTCATATGATGTTTTCTTGAGGATTCGGTGATGATATAACCGATTGATGGAGTAGCAGGCGGTGTTAATTGCCTCCGCCCAAAACCAGTCTGGTGTCTTGTATCATCAAGCATAGTTCTCGCCATATCTAGTAGAGTTCTATTCTTCTGCTCCACTACACCATTTTGTTGAGGTGTGTAGAGAGAAGAGAACTCATGCTTGATGCCCTCCTCCTCACGAAATCCTTCGATTTGTGAGTTCTTGAACTCCGTTCCATTGTCGCTTCTAATTTTTTTATTCTCAATCCAAACTCGTTTTGAGCCCGTCTTAAGAATCTCTTTAAGGTCTCTTGGGTTTGAGATTTTTCCTACAAAAAGAATACCAAAGTGAAGCGAGAATAATCATCCACAATAACAAGACAGTACTTACTCCCGCCGATGCTTATGTAAGCGATCGGGCCGAATAGGTCCATGTGGAGTAGCTCGAGTGGCCTGTCAGTCATCATGATGTTCTTGTGTGGATGATGGATTCCAACTTGCTTCCCTGGTTGGCATGCACTATAAATTTTGTCTTTCTCAAAATGAACATTGGTTAGTCCTAAAATTGTTCTCCCTTTAGAAGTTTGTGAAGATTCTTCATCCCAACATTGGTTAGTCGGCGATGCTAGAGCCAACCCATGTTAGTCTTAGCAATTAAGCAAGTGTCTAGCTCAGCTTGATTATCATTAAAATCAACTAAATATTGCTGACCATCTAACACTCCCTTAAATGCTATTGAATCATCACTTCTTCTAAAGACAGTTACACCTATATTAGTAAAAAGACACTTGTAGCCCATTTTGCATAATTGAGAAACAGAAAGCAAATTGTAATCTAAAGAATCTACAAGAAAAACATTAGAAATAGAATGGTCAGGAGATATAGCAATTTTACCTAAACCTTTGACCAAACCTTGATTTCCATCCCTGAATGTGATAGCTCTTTGGGGATCTTCATTTTTCTCGTATCAGGAGAACATTCTCTTCTCCCCTGTCATGTGGTTTGTGCACTCGCTATCGATTATCCAACTTGATCCACCGGATGCAAACAAATTTAGGCCTTGTTCTTAGGTACCAAAACGGTCTTGGGTCCTTTGACATTAGAAACAAGCACCTTGGGTACCCAAACACAAGTCTTTGGACTCTTTGTGTTTGCCCCCAACATATTTGGCAACTACTTTGCATGATTTGTTAGTAAGCACCTAAGAAGCATCAAAAGTCTTAAATGAAATATTATGCTTATTTGATGCATTGGGAATTTTCTTCTTAGGCATTTTAACATGAGTGGAATGCCTAGAGCTAGAAGCCTCATTTTTATACATAAAAGCATGATGAGAAACGGTATGAGGTTTTCTAGCATGAATTTTCCTAATTTTGTCCTCAGGATAGTTTGCAGGATATAAAATATAGCCCTCTCTATCCTAAACCATGGGAGTCTTATCCTTAACAAAATTAGACAATTTCTTGGGGGCATTAAGCTTGACATTGCTTTGGTTCCCTTGTTGGAACCTAATGCCATCCTTAATGGCAGGGTATCTCCCATTATAGAGCATGCTTCTAGCAAATTTAAACTTTTCATTTTCTAGTTCATGCTCGACAATTTTAGCAGTTAAATTAGCTATGTGATCATTTTGTTGTTTAATCATAGCAAGGTGATCATCAATAGCTTCAACATTTACATCTCTACATCTAGTGCAAATGGTAACATGCTCAACGGTGGATGTAGAGGGTTTACAAACATTCAATTTCTCTGTCTTAGCATTTAGTCTAGCATTCTCATCTGTAAGATAGATAACTGAATCATTGCAAACATTCAATTTTTCAATCTTAGAAACTAAATTTTCATTCTCAATTCTAAGACAAGAAATTGAATCATTGCATATGCTAAGCTCCTTAGTTAAGTTTTCACATTTTTCTACTTCTAGAGCATAAGCATTTTTTAACTTAACAATTTTTTTATTTTACTTAACGAGCAAGTCCTATTGACATTCCAAGAGATCATCCTTCTCATTAATGGTTTCAATTAATTTATTTAATTTCTTATTTTGATCCATGGTAAGGTTGGCAAAGAGAGATACTAAATCATCTTCATTATCACTAGGACTACCCTCATCATCAGATGTAGTATATTTGGGCGTACTTCTAGAATGTACCTTCTTCTTTTGTCGTCCTTAGCCATGAGATATTTGTGGCCGACGTTGGGGAAGAGGAGGCCTTTGTTGATGGCGATGTTAGCGGCGTCCTCGTCAGAGGAGGAGTCGGTGGAGCTCTCGTTGGAGTCCCATTCCCGCACCATGTGCGCCTCGCCACCCTTCTTCTTGTAGTATTTCTTCTTCTCCATCTTCTTCTTCCCCTTCTTGTCTTCGTCCCTATCAATTTCACTAGAATATGGACATTTAGCTATGAAATGACCGGACTTATCACAACGGTAGCACACCCTTTTGGAGCGGGGCTTGTAGTCTTTCCCCCTCCTTTGCTTGAGGATTTGACGAAAGCTCTTAATGATAAGAGCCATCTCCTCGTTATCGAGCTTGGAGGCATCGATTGGAAGTCTACTTGGTATAGACTCCTCCTTCTTCTCTCTTGTTGCATTGAATGCAACGTGTTGCACCTTGGATGTGGAGGTGGCGCCTTGCTCCAAGTTGACAATGTGTTTGGAGTCTTTGATCATAAGTTCAAAGCTCACAAACTTGTCAATCACCTCCTCGGGAGACATCTACTTATATCTAGGATCCCCACGTATTAATTGAACTTGTAGGATTATGAAAAACGAGGGATCTAAGAATAACCTTGACCATTTCATGGTCATCCCATTTTGTGCTCCCGAGGTTGCGCACTTGGTTCACCATTGTTTTGAGCCGGTTGTACATGGCTTGCAGCTCTTTTCCTTTGTTGAGGACGAATCGACCGAGCTCTCCCTCGATCGTTTCGCGCTTGGTGATCTTGGTCACTTCGTCCCCTTCATGCGTGGTTTTGAGGACGTCCCAAATTTCTTTGGCGTTCTTCAACTCTTGCGCCTTATTATACTCCTCTCGACACAAGGAGACGAGGAGTATAGAAGTTGCTTAGGAGTTGAAGTGCCTAATTTGGGTGGCCTCATTCGAGTCGTAGTCCTTGTCTCCCACTTGAGGTGCCTGCGCTCCAAACTCAACAATATCCCAAATACTTTCGTGGAGTGAGGTTAGATGGTGCCTCATTTTATCACTCCACATGCAATAATCTTCACCATCAAAATATGGTGGTTTGCCTTGGGTTACAGAAAGTAATGGAGCGCGCTTTGAAATATGGGGATAGCGTAGGGGCATCTTACTATACTTTTTGTGCTCATGGCGCTTAGAAGTAGTGGACGACTCGGTGCCGGAGGTGGAGGGTGTTGAAGAATCAATCTCGTACTAGACCACCTTCTTCATCTTCTTTTTCTTCTTATCACCTGTCGGGGACCATAATTAGGGGTACCCCAAGACTCCTAATCTCAGCTGGTAACCCCCATCAGCACAAAGCTGCAAAGGCCTGATGGGTGCGATTAAGTCAAGGCTCGGTCCACTCAAGGGACACGATCTTGCCTCGCCCGAGCCCAGCCTCGGGCAAGGGCAGCCGACCCCGGAGGATTCACATCTCGCCCGAGGACCCCCTCAAGCGACGGTCACACCTTCGGCTCGCCCGAGGCCCAGTCTTCGCCAAGAAGCAACCTTGGCCAGATCGCCACACCGACCGACCGTATCGCAGGAGCATTTAATGCAAGGATGGCCTGACACCTTATCCTGACACGGGACCTTCAGTCGACAGAGCCGAAGTGACCGCAGTCACTTCGCCGCTCCACTGACCGGCCTGACAAGAAGACAGCGCCACCTGCGTCGCTCCGACTGTTGTGCCACTCGACAGAGTGAGGCTGACAGCAGCCAAGTCCGGCCTCGGACGCTATAGGAAACTCCGCCTCGCCCGACCCCAGGGCTCGGACTCGGGCTCGGCCCCGGAAGACGACGAACTCCGCCTCGCCCGACCCTAGGGCTCGGACTCGGGCTCGGCCCCGGAAGACGACGAACTCCGCCTCGCCCGACCCCAGGGCTCGGACTCGGGCTCGGCCCCGGAAGACGACGAACTCCGCCTCGCCCGACCCCAGGGCTTGGACTCGGCCTCGGCTCCGGAAGATAATGAACTCCGCCTCGCCCGACCCAGGGCTCGGACCCAGCCTTGGCCTCGGACGACAGTCTCCGCCTCGCCCGACCTAGGGCTCGGACTCGACCTCGACCTCGGAAGACAGACTCGACCTCGACCTCGGAGGAGCATCCACCTCGCCCGACCTAGGGCACGGACCGACCACGTCACAAGAGGGGCCATCATTACCCTACCCCTAGCTAGCTCAGGCTACGGGGAACAAGACCGACGTCCCATCAGGCTCGCCCCGGTAAACAAATAATAATGATGGCGCCCCGCGTGCTCCGTGACAACGGCGACTCTCAGCCCCTTACGGAAGCAAGGAGACGTCAGCAAGGACTCGACAGCCCCGACAGCTGTCCTTCCTCAAGGCTCCAGCGCTCCTCCGACGGCCACGACATCACATGAACAGGGTGTCAAGACCTCTTCGGCTACCACGACGGCATGTACTTAGGGCGCTAGCTCCTCTCTGCTAGACACGTTAGCACATTGCTACACCCCCACTGTACACCTGGGCCCTCTCCTTACGCCTATAAAAGGAAGGACCAGGGCTCTCTTATGAGGAGGTTGGCCGCGCGGGAGGACGAGACGACGCGTAGAGTCCCTCGCTCTCCCCCCACGCAGACGCTTGTAACCCCCTACTGCAAGCGCACCCGACCTGGGCGCAGGACAACACGAAGGCCACGAGTTTCTCCTCTCTTCTCCCCCCTTCGTGCTCCGTCTCGCGCCGACCCATCTGGGCTGGGACACGCGGCGACAATTTACTCGTCGGTCCAGGGACCCCCCGGGGTCGAAACGCCGACAGTTGGCGCGCCAGGTAGGGGCCTGCTGCGTGTTGACGAACAGCTTCCCGTCAAGCTCCAGATGGGTAGTCTCCAGCAACCTTTCCAACCCGGGACGGTGCTTCGTTTCGGGAGTCTTGAGTTCATGTCCCTCGACGGCAGCTACGACATGATACTCCTTCCTCCGCCGCGCGACAGCGACAATGGCGGCCGACAACCCGCCCGCCGGCGGTGGAATTGAAAGTTCCTTTTGACCTGGGAACAGGATCTGGATGTCGCCTAGAGGGGGGGTGAATAGGCGAATAAAACTTATCACTTTAAAACTTAAATTCTTACTCTACTCGAAGACTTAGTACGCAGTGGAGTGAGAAGACCCTTCGAGTAGGTTGCAGCGGAATAGAAGATCCTGTCTCAAAATGTCCTGCACTTCAAATAAAGCTTATACCACAGATAAGTATTGAAGTGCAGATATAAAGGCGAGTAAGACAGAGAGTCAGGATACAATACAGAACAGAGCACACAGACGCAAGGATTTATCCCAAGGTTCGGCCAAGCCTGAAATGCTTGTCTAGTCCTCGTTGGAGTTAGCCACACCTGGGCTTGGAGTCTATTTCAACTCCTTCCTCCGTTTGCTCAGATCTGTCAGTATGACAGATAGAGCCTTTCACTATGTTGAGTTGGGTTACAACAAAACCGCGGCTGCTTACAAACTTCTTGGCAGCACCCCGGCAGAGTAACGATATGCTCAAGACCTTGCTCTAGCTCTTAGCAGCACTTCTCCACTCTCTAAAGGCTTATAGCTTTGCCTTCTACACAAACTAGAGAGATACACACAAGAGGGAGAGTGAGAATTGATTCGAGTGATGTCTACACTTGTTTGCTGCTCTTGTACATTGCTTGAGGCGCCTAGGGATCCCTTTTATAGGCACAAGGAGCCTAGGAGCCGTTGGAAGCAATCCAGGAAGGCAAATCTTGCCTTCTGTCGGGTGGCGCACCGGACAGTCCGGTGCACCACCGGACACTGTCCGGTGCCCGATTTCCTTCCAGAAATGGAGCAGTCGACCGTTGCAGTCCTGGAGCCGTTGGCGCACCGGACACTGTCCGGTGCACACCGGACAGTCCGGTGCCCCATCTGACCGTTGGCTCGGCCACGCGTCACGCGCGGATCGCGCGGCCGACCGTTGACCCAGCCGACCGTTGGCTCACCGGACAGTCCGGTGTACCACCGGACAGTCCGGTGAATTATAGCCGTACGTCGCCAGACTTCTCCCGAGAGCGGCCTGTTCACCGGACTTCAACCTGGCGCACTAGACACTGTCCGGTGCACCACCGGACACTGTCCGGTGTGCCAGACTGAGCTGAGTCTTGGTTGTACACAGCCAAGCCTTTTGCACCTCTTTCCTTTTCTTCTTCCTTCTGTTTCTAACACTTAGACAAGTATATTAGTACACAAAACCAATGTACTAAGTCTAGAAACATACCTTTTCTTAATTATTATATCTATAGCATTTGACATGCTTGAGCTCTGATGTTGGACTCATAAATCATCAAGTCAGCTTGACTTGATCTAGATTGACATTACTTAGCTCCAACATCCTGCAAAGGTCACATAGAACATCTCCAAACATAGGAACAACCCAAACTAAAGATCAAGGTGAACTTAGTTCTTTTGGGCTGCCTCCAGTTCTGGTTTTGACACTGCTTCTTCTTCTAGTGACCTTGTGCACTTCTTCTTAGAGCTTGATCTTGAGCCTTATGACTTACACCACATAACTAGAGATGTTTCCTCATTGGTTGTAAGTCACGTCCTTATGTAGTGATCCTTGATGTGTCGTAGCTGTTCTCAACTCGATCACCCTTGACTTTGCAAGCCTTCTTCTTCACCCTTGGCTTTGGGTTCCTCAGCCTCCTTGACCTTCTCCCGTGCACTTGGTACCTCGAAGCTTTTCTTGCATCCGTCCTTGGCTTGATCAGTTGTCTCCGAGCTACGCACCCGAGTCTCACTTTATGCAATGACCATCTTACTTGTGATGCCCATTATCTATTCATCATTTAGTCCTTGGACCATCACACTTGTTCACTTGTGTTGAACCCTGTTAGCTTTACATTAAGCACCTGTTCAACACTTAGCATACTTGTTAGTCCTTTAATTGAGTTGTCATCCAAACACCAAAACCCACAAGAGAGCTTTCAATCTCCCCCTTTTTGGTGATTGATGGCAACACAATTAGAGCTTACATAAGAGTGAAATTTAAAGCACAAATTGAGTTCTAAGATTGTAGAATGCTCCCCCTAAATATGTTCTTGCATTAAAAACTAGCTTTGGCCTTAAATGCCAAAATGCACATACTTAGGCTAAATCGAAACATTGCTACACCTTAGCACCTGTGGGATGCATTGTGCCAAGGATCAAACCATGATGCGTATAACACACAAATTCAGAGAATCAGAGTTAAACACCATTCACTTAAGTGGATATATCACAGGAATATCAACCTACCACTATTCACCATTAAGATACCAATTTAAACTAAAATACCAATTTAAAGCAATCTTAAAGCACCTTTAATCTTAAAGCACCATTAACTGCATGACTATCTATTATACTATAGAAGCCAATTAATTCTCTTAAAGCACCATTAACCATATGACTATCTATTACACTATAGAAGCCAATTAATTCATAGCATAGCAGCGGAAACACTAGTCCATATGATGCAACACATATAATACTGCAAGAAGCATATGATAAGACTTATCAATAACACACTAACAATGCTCAACCTAACACATCACCCCTTAGGATAAGCTTTCCTCTCAGGTTGAGATAAGCTTTAATGCACAAATTCTCCCCCTTTGACTTCAAACACCAAAACCATATTCAAGCAAGAACATAGGATGATGTCAAGGGACAGCAGGGTGTTAAGGAGGAGAGACACATTATCAACACTCCCCCTTATTCATTAAACATATGCACCAGAGATATTAAGATACATTTACGCATAATATTAAAAGATGTCAATTGAAGCAAACTATCATGGGTACCAATTGAAAGTCATTTATTATCATAGCTCCATGATATTTAAGGATAAGCATCTATTATCACCAGATATTATAGAGCATGAGCAATCTAAAAATATGCAATTACTCACGACTTAAGATACCAATTTCTTGACTTACAGAGGTACCCAAGTCCTGATTGCTCCATTTCTTGCTCATCTTCTCTTTTCCACCTAGAGACTATACAAGATTGCTCAAGAAACAGTTAGTCTCAAAAGACACAAGTTATGTGTGCTCCCCCTCAAGTTGTGCATCAAGTATTTGAATGACTTGCACTTTGCACATTCTAGCTTCCTCAGAACTAGAGGGGATCACAACATACCTTGGTCAAGGCATACTCTATCACTTTCATCACACAAAGATACCAATTTGAATATCAAATGAAAGATTGACTTAATCTAACAATGCATGCCTCAAGAAGTATAACATTTTACGAGCAACCTAGACATGCTTCATACTTGACAATCATTGCACCACATATACAAATTGAAAAACAACATGATCATGCATATAAAGCGCAATGTCTAAGCACATCATAATTAAGAAGGTTCCTTAGATACACCAAAAGAATCAACATTATAAAGAAGGAGCACCTAAGCCAAGATACTACCAATTCAGAGGCAAAACCATAGCTGTGATCACAATTAATGGAACTTCAAGATATTCAATGAAATTGCATAGTTCCATTCTCCATACCTTTGCCTTTTCCTGAATTGCTATGAGATCACCAGTTGTCACTAATTGAGGGCTCCTTTTGTTCATGCACCTTATAGCTCAAAAGAGTGCATTAGAGGCACAACATGGAGTTGGTATTCACACAATACCAGACTAGAGTAATCGTGTGAACATTAACTAAACAAAATATCATATTTGCACATAGGTTAATCATTAAAACCATATAGCATAACTCACAAAGGAATACATGTTTATTCACAAACACGAAAAGAGTTAATCATGGTGGATATATCTAATGAAAAACTACCCAATAAATGATTCAAGAGACAAAACCTCTAAAGCATACAATCATGATTAAGCATGCATGGTTACGATCTTGGAAATCACTAATCATTGTTTGAAAGGTAGTCAACACAGGCAATCAAGAGGCATAACTACTCCAAGGATAGGTAGCACCACAATCAGTTTTAAGAGCAATACTGATTATCAACAAAGTACTTAAGATACAAGGGTACCATCCTATGGAGAGCAAGTTGAAGAATCTCGTCAAGGTCCTTTGTTTGATTCACCAATAATGATTAAGGACCTATTCACCTTATTTCACTTGAGATGAACATGGGATTAGTGTCTCACAATAATTCAACCTTGGGTCAATAAACACCAAAACAATTAACAGCTTAAGCATAGAGTTTTAGATAACCGTCTTAAGCTCTCCCATGGTCTCCAGTCCATCTCAAGGCACCTGCATGGTCTAGTTAGCACAATTTGGTACCCACCTCGGGATGGGTCCATGACGTTCAACCAAAAGTGCCTTTGGTACCCAAATAGTCTTTGTGCTAGTTCTAGGTGATCTCGTTATAGATCTAGCACAAGTGTATGATTTGGGTCTCCTAAGCGAATAAGATTGAGACAAATTTACTTGCTTAGGAACCTCACCTTTATTACATACCTTGGATAGATGACCCTGCTCACCACACTTGTAGCAGAAGCGTCGCTCAAACTGACATGACACTTGTTGTTTGTCATTTTCCTTGGTGAGAGTCATCTTGGAGACTGCACATGCTTGATTCGTCAATAGAGGACAAGAAGTGATCGTGTGGTTCTTGTCATTGCATCCGAAGCATCTCCTTATCCCTTCACATTTGTTGGTGTATGGACACGACGCAATGAGGTGTCCTGACTTGTTGCACTTAAAGCACCTCTTTTTCCCTTTTCTCTTTTTGTTCTTGGATGACATAGAGAAAAGGTCAGTGCAAACAACATGATTAATTGAATCTTTACCTTTTTCGAAGCTCATGTTGATTTCTTCATCTTTAGGAACATTCTTCTTATTGAGCTTAACACTTGCTGCAGTTTTTCCTTTCTCAAGCTTCTTCACCATGCGCCCGTGGATATCTTGAGAGAGTTGAGCAATGCGTCTTCTCCTTAGTTGTCTTTGCTTCTTGTTCCCACACAATTTCTTTTGTGACCCTGCAACTTTTTGCTCATTTAAACACTCGCTTCCTTTTGAGTGACAGGGGTTAGCACATGGTGATAGATTATCCAAATGTGCACATTTACAAGAATGAGGTTCACTGGAGTTAAAACTAGTAATTACTATTTCATGAGCAATATCAAGCATGATATGGTCATCAATTAATTTATTATGAGAAAATGATAACGTATCATATTCTTCACCTAGAGCAAGTTTTTCTAAGTTTATCATTTCGACTTGACTCCTAAGCATGGCATTTTCCATTTTAAGTTGAGCAACACAAGATAAAGCATCATCATTATTTCTTTGCTCAAATAAAATTGAATCATACCGTTGGACCAAATCATCATGAGAGCACTTTAGCTCCTCATGTTCTTTGGTCATCTTCTCTAGGCTGTTGTTTGTTTTGATGAGTGTCTCCTTTAGCCTAAGAAGTGTCTCGCCTTGTTCCTTGTTCCTTCTCAATAGTTTAACCAAGAGCGCTTTGTCCTCTTTGTTGAGATGGATGTAGAAACGGCGAATCACCTCTTCTTCCACATCGTCGGTCTCATTTTCCCTGTCATCAATGTTAGTGGAAGCAATACAGGAAAATGCACCTTGTGGTGATGAAGATTCATCCTCGCTATTATCCTCATATTCCTCCTTATCATGGCTTTCGTCTCCACCGTCATTGTTAGCAATAAAACATTTATTACTAGTGGAGAACAAACCTGTTGACGAGGTGGATTCATTGTTTGGTGCCCATCGTTCTTGTTCTTCTCCCTTTGAAAGCTTCGCATCACAAGCAATATAGGGAGTAGGAGCAGTACAATTTGCCACAAAATATTTTACTTTAATTCTATTCCATAAATCATGAGCATCAACAAATAAATCATTATCACTACTCATGATGGCAAAATAGGCATCTCTAGAAAGAGAATCAACTAAGATGTTGCAAGCATGGTGATTTAGAGATAGACATCTTAGTTCATCATTAGAAGGATTTTTACTAACATTAGAGGGAAAAATACTTCTACTAAAGACTTGTCTCAAATCAGGATCAACACTCATGAAAGCATTATAAATAGAGACAGACCAAGACTTGTAATTAGAGCCATTGCCTAAAAGAAGTTCTACAGTTACCTCTTGTGACGACATCGTCATCTCCGGACGGCTAAGCCCACACTGGAGAGGCCTAGCTCCGATACCAATTGAAAGTTCCCTTTGACCCAGGAACAGGATCTGGATGTCGCCTAGAGGGGGGTGAATAGGCGAATAAAACTTATCACTTTAAAACTTAAATTCTTACTCTACTCGAAGACTTCGTATGCAGTGGAGTGAGAAGACCCTTCGAGTAGGTTGCAGCGGAATAGAAGATCCTGTCTCAAAATGTCCTGCACTTCAAATAAAGCTTGATAAGTATTGAAGTGCAGATATAAAGGCGAGTAAGACAGAGAGTCAGGATACAATACAGAACAGAGCACACAGACGCAAGAATTTATCCCGAGGTTCGGCCAAGCCTGAAATGCTTGCCTAGTCCTCGTTGGAGTTAGCCACACCTGGGCTTGGAGTCTATTTCAACTCCTTCCTCCGTTTGCTCAGATCTATCAGTATGACAGATAGAGCCTTTCACTATGTTGAGTTGGGTTACAACAAAACCGTGGCTGCTTACAAACTTCTTGGCAGCACCCCGACAGAGTAACGATACGCTCAAGACCTTGCTCTAGCTCTTAGCAGCACTTCTCCACTCTCTAAAGGCTTATAGCTTTGCCTTCTACACAAACTAGAGAGATACACACAAGAGGGAGAGTGAGAATTGATTCGAGTGATGTCTACACTTGTTTGCTGCTCTTGTACATTGCTTGAGGCGCCTAGGGATCCCTTTTATAGACACAAGGAGCCTAGGAGCCGTTGGAAGCAATCCAGGAAGGCAAATCTTGCCTTCTGTCGGGTGGCGCACCGGACAGTCCGGTGCACCACCGGACACTGTCCGGTGCCTGATTTCCTTCCAGAAATGGAGCAGTCGACCGTTGCAGTCCTGGAGCCGTTGGCGCACCGGACACTGTCCGGTGCACACCGGACAGTCCGGTGCCCCATCTGACCGTTGGCTCGGCCACGTGTCACGCGCGGATCGCGCGACCGACCGTTGACCCAGCCGACCGTTGGCTCACCGGACAGTCCGGTGTACCACCGGACAGTCCGGTGAATTATAGCCGTACGTCGCCAGACTTCTCCCGAGAGCGGCCTATTCATCGGAGTTCAACCTACACCACCGGACACTGTCCGGTGCACCACCGGACAGTCCGGTGTGCCAGACTGAGCTGAGTCTTGGCTGTACACAGCCAAGCCTTTTGCACCTCTTTCCTTTTCTTCTTCCTTCTGTTTCTAACACTTAGACAAGTATATTAGTACACAAAACCAATGTACTAAGTCTAGAAACATACCTTTTCTTAATTATTATATCTATAGCATTTGACATGCTTGATCTCTGATGTTGGACTCATAAATCATCAAGTCAGCTTGACTTGATCTAGATTGACATTACTTAGCTCCAACATCCTGCAAAGGTCACATAGAACATCTCCAAACATAAGAACAACCCAAACTAAAGATCAAGGTGAACTTAGTTCTTTTGGGCTGCCTCCAGTTCTGGTTTTGACACTGCTTCTTCTTCTAGTGACCTTGTGCACTTCTTCTTAGAGCTTGATCTTGAGCCTTATGACTTACACCACATAACTAGAGATGTTTCCTCATTGGTTGTAAGTCACGTCCTTATGTAGTGATCCTTGATGTGTCGTAGCTGTTCTCAACTCGATCACCCTTGACTTTGCAAGCCTTCTTCTTCACCCTTGGCTTTGGGTTCCTCAGCCTCCTTGACCTTCTCCCGTGCACTTGGTACCTCGAAGCTTTTCTTGCCTCCGTCCTTGGCTTGATCAGTTGTCTCCGAGCTACGCACCCGAGTCTCACTTTATGCAATGACCATCTTACTTGTGATGCCCATTATCTATTCATCATTTAGTCCTTGGACCATCACACTTGTTCACTTGTGTTGAACCCTGTTAGCTTTACATTAAGCACCTGTTCAACACTTAGCATACTTGTTAGTCCTTTAATTGAGTTGTCATCCAAACACCAAAACCCACAAGAGAGCTTTCAGGAATCGACGACGTCTTCCCCATGAGGCGGAAGAACAACATCCGAGTTTGTCTCGTCACCTCCCCCGACAACAGAGGAGGAGGCGGGGCAACCGTGGCCAAGCAGGAGGCGGCACCTCGTCGGCTGTCAAGCGAGTCGACGGCGCCGGCGCCCCGATGAGGGACACGTAGGGCGTCGACCTCGTGTCTGAGACGAAGACGAGCGCCGTTTCCCCGCAACACGCCAACTCCAAGCGGGTGGACGACGCCAGCACGCTCGCGAAGGACTTACTGGGCATCGCCCTCGTACCTGAGACGACGGTGCAGTCCGCCCCTGACGTGACTTCGTCACCGCCTGTCAACCAAGAGGTACCGACCAATTCCCATCTCGTGCCTTTTGGATTCAGCCTCGACCCACCAAGCGACCCCGCTTTGGTGGAAGCCTTCATAGAGGCATGCACCAACCCTCCGGGGTATCATATGCGGTCACCCTCGGACCGGCTGATGGCCGTCTCGACCTACGGACCCTCGGGTTCCGAGGAAGATGACGAGCCCGACTTTGGTTGGGATTTCTTCGGGCTCGGTAACCCCAGTGCCATGCGGGACTCCATGACCGCATGCGACTACTGCCTTTCCGATTGTTCCGACGGTAGCCGCAGCTTCGACGACGAAGACTGTGGCCCAAGTCATGAATGTTTCCATGTCGATCTAGGGGGTCCCGACGAAGGCAACCATCTTGGTATACCGGAAAACGGTGATCCCCCTAGGCCTGCGCCTCGCGTTGACATCCTTCGGGAGCTAGCTGTGGTCCCAGTCCCTGCGGGGGGTCAGGACGCACAGCTCGAGCAAATTCGCGAGATGCAGGCCAGGCTCGACGAGGGAGCATGAACACTTGAGCCGCTCCGCCGGAACATCGGGCAGGAATGGGCAGACCAAGCTCCGGCCGGAGAAACGCGTCATCTACCCTAGGGCATCCAGCTCCGCATCGCCGACGACGTCAGGGCAAGGCCACCACCGGCTTCTAGTGGGGTCGGCCAGAACCTGGCTGCAGCAGCAATACTTCTCCGCGCAATGCCGGAACCATCAACCACCGAAGGGCGGTGTATCCAGGGAGAGCTCAAGAATCTCCTGGAGGATGCCACGGTCCGACGGGCCGAAAGCTCTGCCTCCTGAAGGCAGGGATACCCCTCGGAGCATCACGCTGCGACTTCCCGATTCATGCGGGAAGCCTCGGTCCACACCGGTCGCACGCGCAACACAGCGCCTGCGGCCCCGGGTCGCCTCGACAACGAGCACCACCACCGCAACCATCGAGCCCACATCGACGAGAGGGTGCACTGAGGCTACCACCCCAGGCGTAGGGGACGCTACGACAGAGGGGAGGATCGGAGTCCCTCGCCCGAACCACCCGGTCCACAAGCTTTCAGCCGAGCCATACGACGGGCGTTGTTCCCGACCCGGTTCCGAACCCCGACTACCATCACAAAGTACTCGGGGGAGACAAAGTCGGAACTGTGGCTCGCGGACTACCGGCTGGCCTGCCAACTGGGTGGAACAGACGATGACAACCTCGTCATCCGCAACCTCCCCCTGTTCCTCTCCGACTCCGCTCAAGCCTGGCTAGAGCATCTGCCTCCGGGGCAGATCTCCAACTGGGACGACCTGGTCCAAGCCTTCGCCGGTAACTTATAGGGCACGTACGTGCGCCCTAAGAACTCCTGGGATCTCCGAAGCTGCCACCAGCAGCCGGGAGAGTCTCTTCGGGACTACATCCAGCGATTCTCCAAGCAGCGCATCGAGCTGCCCAACGTCACCGATTCGGATGTCATCGACACGTTCCTCGCCGGCACCACCTGCCACGACCTGGTGAGCAAGCTGGGTCGCAAGACCCTCACCAGGGAGAGCGAGCTGATGGACATCGCCACCAAGTTCGCCTCTGGCCAGGAGGCGGTTGAGGCCATCTTCCGGAAGGACAAGCAGCCCCAGGGCCGCCAGCCGGAAGATGTTCCCGAGGCGTCCACTCAGCGCGGCACCAAGAAGAAAGGCAAGAAGAAGTCGCAAGCGAAACGCGACGCCTCCGACGTGGACCTTGTCGCCGCCGCCGAGTAGAAGAACCCTCGGAAACCTCCCGGAGGCGCCAATCTCTTCGACAAGATGCTCAAGGAGCCGTGCCCCTATCATCAGGGACCCATCAAGCACACCCTTGAGGAGTGCACCATGCTTCGGCGCCACTTTCACAGGGCCGGGCCACCTGCGGAGGGTGGCAGGGCCCACCACGATGACAAGGAGGATCACAAGGTAGAGGAGTTCCCCGAGGTCCGCGACTGCTTCATGATCTACGGTGGGCAAGTGGGGAATGCCTCGGCTCGGCACCACAAGCAAGAGCGTCGGGAGGTCTGCTCGATAAAGGTGGCGGCACCAGTCTACCTAGACTGGTCCGACAAGCCCATCACCTTCGACCAGGGCGATCACCCCGACCGCGTGCCGAGCCCGGGGAAATATCCACCAAGGTCAGGCTCACCAAGGTCCTCATGGACGGAGGCAGCAGCCTCAACATCATCTATGCCGAGACCCTCGAGCTCCTGCAGATCGATCTATCCTCGGTCCGGGCCGGTGCGGCGCCTTTTCACGGGATCATCCCTGGGAAACGCGTCCAACCCCTCGGACAACTCGATCTGCTCGTCTGCTTCGGGACTCCCTCCAACTTCAGAAGGGAAACCCTCACGTTCGAGGTGGTCGGGTTCCGAGGAACCTACCACGCAGTGCTGGGGAGGCCATGCTACGCCAAGTTCATGGCCGTCCCCAACTACACCTACCTCAAGCTCAAGATGCCGGGCCCCAACGGGGTCATCACTGTCGGCCCCACGTACCGACACGCGTACGAATGCGACGTGGAGTGCGTGGAGTACGCCGAGGCCCTCGCCGAATCCGAGGCCCTCATCGCCGACCTGGAGAGCCTCTCCAAGGAGGCGCCAGACGTGAAGCGCCATGCCGGCAACTTCGAGCCAGCGAAGACGGTTAAGTCTGTCCCTCTCGACCCCAGCAACGACACCTCCAAGCAGATCCAGATCAGCTCCGAGCTCGACCCCAAATAGGAAGCAGTGCTCGTCGACTTTCTCCGCGCAAACGCCGAAGTTTTCGTGTGGAGTCCCTCGGACATGCCTGGCATACCGAGGGATGTCGCCGAGCACTCACTGGATATCCGAGCTAGAGCCTCCCCCTACGACACGGGGGCTGGGTCCTCCCCCTACGACATGGGGGCAGGGTCCCACGCATCATACAAGCTGGCCCAGGGCAGACAAAGCCAAACCGCCGCACACGGTGCGCGCAACTGCCCAGCGGTTATGAGCATTCCTCCACTTTTGCCTAGGCCAGCGGGTGAAAGGGCGGACCGCCATGCAGGCGGCATGCAATTGCACCCAGGGGGCGCACCCTGTCAACTTCGACGCGTCCAGCATGGAGGCCCAGGCCCACACGTCATGTAACCGGCGCGCCGGTTACTACGTGCAAGAAACTGCACCGCGACTCACGCCAGTGCCGCGCCTTCTCGACTGCGGAACCAGTGCCGTGACTCGAGGCGACCTTGCGCATGACCCGACAGTGCCAACCGAGCACATCGGTCACGGGTCAGTCAGCCGCGGGAGAGGGCACGATGGTCGATACGACCAGAAATGGGCCGGCAGTAATGGCAGTGGCAGGCAGGCGGAAGCGGCAGTCAAGTCGTCAGCAAGCTCATGTCCCCTCTTGGGATAGCGAGAGGACCTTCTCCCACGGTGTGAAGACGACGCGTCCGCGTTCTGTTCCTCGAACGGCTCGCGCACACACAACGGCCGCCCCGTGAACCACTCGTCCCGTCGCATTAACTCTGCGGCAGGATAGGCGGCACCTTTGGCAGGCGAAGCAGGCGACGCTTCACCTCCGCCATAATGATCGCGTTAAAAAAGGTGCGCCACGTCATTCGATTTCGTATCCTTTTCCACTTCCTCTTTCTCTCTCTTGCCTCAAGGATCGGGAAAAGGGAAACTCCGAAAGGGATCCTTCTCCGTGTAGGAAGCGGGCCCCGAGCCCCCCTACGGATCAGAGGTTCGAAGGCTGGCCCCTCGGAAGGGTTCAACAGCCGCCTCAGAGCACTCGGGCTCCGCGCCCACTACTGGTCAGAGGTTCGAAGGCCGGCCCCTCGGAAGGGTTCAACAGCCGCCTCAGGCCACTCGGGCTCCGCGCCCACTACTGATCAGGGGTTCGTAGGCTGGCCCCCGAAGGGTTCGACAGTCGCCTCAGACGCAGAGCGAGGGATGACCCTGGGTATGTTCGATACATAACCGAGGCTCGGGTTGCGCTCCCGAGGTACCCTAGGACATTTCCGAGACCAACGGGAACGATTTTGTAACGGAATCCCACCAGAGGGAGGCATCGAGCCCTCGGACCCCGTCAAAAGGGGACCGGGTCCGGCAAATCACCCACAGGTACTTTTGGAGCGCGCCTCTGGGCCACTAGCCGACCCCTAACAAATGGGGCACGGGCGTCCACTCGGATTACCCGTTAGCAACTCACTGGAGACACCATGTTCGGCGCCCTCCGAGGGCAACATGGTGCTTTCCCCCCCCTCCTCCTTGTGGAAAGGCGACGCAGGGGCGTATGTAAAAAGTCGAGTCTGTCCCTGACCGTCCTCTCGCTCTATGCGGAGGCTCGAGGGCTGCTCTCGCAAACCCGGCTCCGGCCAAACCGTTGACAGCGTCAACATACCAGCCCGAGAACTTGGGACTCGACTGTGCACCTGGGCTACGGCCAGTTCGCATGAGGGAACAACCAGACTGGCCGAAGCATTATGAAACGTACTAAGACCTCGAAGGAGTCAAACTTCTCCTCTGAGGCCTCGGGGGCTACACCCGGCGGGTGCGCTCGCGCGCACCCACCGGAACAAAACGCAACCGAGGAAGGCCGGTCCCCTTGCAAAAAAGTGCGACAAAAGCCTCCAAGCGAGTATCAACACTCCCTTCGAGGCTCGGGGGCTACTGTCGGGGACCATAATTAGGGGTACCACCAAGACTCCTAATCTCAGCTGGTAACCCCCATCAGCACAAAGCTGCAAAGGCCTGATGGGTGTGATTAAGTCAAGGCTCGGTCCACTCAAGGGACACGATCTCGCCTCGCCCGAGCCCAGCCTCGGGCAAGGGCAGCCGACCCTGGAGGATTCACGTCTCGCCCGAGGACCCTCTCAAGCGACGGACACACCTTCGGCTCGCCTGAGGCCCAGTCTTCGCCAAGAAGCAACCTTGGCCAGATCGCCACACCGACCGACCGTATCGCAGGAGCATTTAATGCAAGGATGGCCTGACACCTTATCCTGACACGCGCCCTTCAGTCGATAGAGCCGAAGTGACCGCAGTCACTTCGCCGCTCCACTGATCGGCCTGACAAGAAGACAGCGCCGCCTGCGTCGCTCCGACTGCTGTGCCACTCAACAGAGTGAGGCTGACAGCAGCCAAGTCCGGCCTCGGGCGCCATAGGAAACTCCGCCTCGCCTGACCCCAGGGCTCGGACTCGGGCTCGGCCCCGGAAGACGACGAACTCCGCCTCGCCCGACCCCAGGGCTCGGACTCGGGCTCGGCCCCGGAAGATGACGAACTCCGCCTCGCCCGACCCCAGGGCTCGGACTCAGCCTCGGCTCCGGAAGACGACGAACTCCGCCTCGCCCGACCCTAGGGCTCGGACCCAGCCTTGGCCTCGGACGACAGTCTCCGCCTCGCCCGACCCGGGGCTCGGACTCGACCTCGACCTCGGAAGACAGACTCGACCTCGGAGGAGCATCCACCTCGCCTGACCTAGGGCACGGACCGACCATGTCACAAGAGGGGCCATCATTACCCTACCCCTAGCTAGCTCAGGCTAAGGGGAACAAGACCAGCGTCCCATCAGGCTCGCCCCGGTAAACAAATAATAATGATGGCGCCCCGCGTGCTCCATGACGACGGCGGCTCTCAGCCCCTTACGGAAACAAGGAGACGTCAGCAAGGACTCGACAGCCCCGACAGCTGTCCTTCCTCAAGGCTCCAGCGCTCCTTCGACGGCCACGACATCACATGAATAGGGTGTCAAGACCTATCCGACTGCCACGACGGCATGTACTTAGGGCGCTAGCTCATCTCTGCTAGACACGTTAGCACATTGCTACACCCCCACTGTACACCTGGGCCCTCTCCTTACGCCTATAAAAGGAAGGACCAGGGCTCTCTTACGAGGAGGTTGGCCGCGCGGGAGGACGGGACGACGCGTAGAGTCCCTCGCTCTCCCCCACACGGACGCTTGTAACCCCCTACTGCAAGCGCACCCGACCTGGGCGCAGGACAACACGAAGGCCGCGGGTTTCTCCTCTCTTCTCCCCCTTCGTGCTCCATCTCGCGCCGACCCATCTGGGCTGGGACACGCGACGACAATTTACTCGTCGGTCCAGGGACCCCCGGGGTCGAAACGCCGACATCACCCCTCCTATGTGACTTGATGGAGGAAGAGGATTCCTCCTTGTACTTGTTGCCGGACTCTCTTGAGAGAGTCCTCCTCGAGCCCACGGGCTTGTCACCGGTCACGATCTCCCTCTTGGCGTGATCTCAAGACATCACTTCGAGTTTGTTAGACTCTTAATGAAACACTGGCTCTGATACCAATTGAAAGTCACCTAGAGGGGGGATGAATAGACGAAACCTATCATTTATAAACTTAAACACACACTAAGTCCGGGGTTAGCGTTAGAAAGAAATCCAAGTGCGGAAGATTGTCTCTCTTGCCACGAGTTGCTCAAATAATGCGGATGACGTATGGGAGCAAACTCAAATCAATATTAGCAAGGAAACTTTAGAGAGAGGAAAGAGGCAAAATAAATCAAAGGGAAATCAACACAAGTGGACACCATGATTTATTTTACCGAGGTTTGGTTCCAAAGAACCTAGTCCCCATTGAGGAGGCCACAAAGGCCGGGTCTATTCCAACCCTTTTCCACTCTCAAACGGTCACTTAGACCGAGCAATCGGGTCACTAATGTAATACCCACTTTGTGAGAAAAATCTAAAATGAGAAATTATATTACCTTATATATATGTGTCATCCCTATTTATCATTTCATGTGGATACCTCACTTACACAAATATATAATTAACAAAAGGACACTCAAATAAATCATGCATCATGCTTGGATTTTATTTTTGTGTGCATCTTGTGACAATATAAAAATCATATGAAAAGAAATATATTAAAGTCCCAAAGTGGAATTTAGAATATAAAAGAAAATCTAGAATTTAGAAGTGGAGAAAGAAAAGAAAATGTAAATACAAAATAAATATTATAAATAAAGGTAATAATAGTATGTGCAAAATTATACTCTTAAAGTTAGTAAGATTTACCATAGAGTTAAATTTGAATTTTGAATTCAAATGGAAAGGAAAAACAAATCAGGAAAAGAAAAAAGAAAATAAAATAAAGACTTACCTAGGCTTGGTACCCAATTCGGCCCACCTAGAGAAACCTCCCACGCGGCCCAAAACTGAAAGGGAAATAGGGTCAAACCTCTTCCTATAAATGATTTTGGTGGTTGAATGTTCAACACAAATATTGGACTAACTAGTTTGCTCTATATTATGTATTCTACAGGTGCATAAAGGTTCAACACAAACCAATAAAAAGATCAAGTTAGAGTTCAAAAGAAAGGAGCAAAAGAAACTGAAGAGAACCCTGGTCTGGCGCACCGGACTGTCCGGTGTGCCACTGGAAAGTGTCCGGTGTGCCACCGAACAGTGTCCGGTGTGCCAGGGACCGTACAGTCTGAACTCTTCACCTTCGGGTTTTTCAGGCGCTGCTCCACTATAATTCACCGGACTGTCCGGTGTGTCACTGGACTGTTCGGTGCACCAAGTAGAGCAACGGCTAATAGCGCAACGGTCGTCTGCAAAAGTGTGAACAGTGCGCGTAGAAGTCAGAGCAGGCGTCAGAGGCGCACCGGACAGTGAACAGTACCTGTCCGGTGCAGCACCGGACTGTCCGGTGTGACATGAAGTCAGTGCTCCAACGGTCAGAATCTTTAAAATTCTAACGGTTGGGTGACGTGGCTAGCGCACCGGACAGTGTCCGGTGGCGCACCGGACTGTCCGGTGCGCCCATCGACAGACAGCCTCCCCAACGGCTATGTGGTGGTTGAGGGCTATAAATACCCCCCAACCACCACCACTCCAAGCATCCAAGTTTTTCAGACATCTCATTCAATACAAGACACAATTCAAAAGATTCAAAGCCTCTCCAAGTCCCAAATCCACTCCAAACAACTAGTGACTAGAGAGAGTGTATTGCTCGTGTTCTTTGAGCTCTTGTTCTTGGATCGCTTTCTTCTTTATCTTTCTTGTTCTCAACCAACTTGTAATCGAAACAATAGACACTAAGTGTGTAGTGATCCTTGCGGGGTCTAAGTGACCCATTTGATTAAGGAGAAAGCTCACTCGGTCTAGGTGACCGTTTGAGAGAGGGAAAGGGTTGAAAGAGAGCCGGTCTTTGTGACCACCTCAATGGGGACTAGGTTCTCAAGAACCGAACCTCGGTAAAACAAATCATCGTGTCATCCGCTCTATTTCTTGGTTGATTTGTTTTCGCCCTCTCTTTCAGACTTGATTTGAATTCTAACGCTACTCCATCTTGTAGATTGTGTTTTAAGTTATAAATTTCAGATTCCGCCTATTCACCCCCCTCTAGGCGACTTTCAAAAACCCTCTACCGCACGCTAACGCTCTCTGCAACGTGGGCCCCGATGGTCAACTATCCTCACACGCGGGACCGCACACTGACGCATGGGGCCTGGTCGTCTGTCTCACCGGCGTGCGCTGAATTGATGTGACGCTGGCAAATCGGACCCATTTGTCAGCCGCCTCAACTGTTCTGTGAACTCGCCTCAATGGATTCTGGCCATGGCGGAATACGCCATGCACCCCAGAGCTTGTTGCGTTGTAGCACCCCAAAAATCCTAATCTAGGTTTGAAACCCTAATCCACCTTTTACCCCTCCCTTCATCCTCTAATTCTAAAATCCTCCCCTAAATTTTCCTTCATCATATGCATACATTTTGTTTGATCACAAAAGCACCCCACTTAGATTCTATTTTCTAAACACTTAGAGTATCTACAAAATATTTTGTTCCAAAGAAAAAGATACAAAATGGGAAATAGGAATTAGAAAGTAAAAAGAAAAAAAAGGGAGAAAAGCCTTTCCCCCCTGCTGGGCCGACTCTTGGCCCAGGCCGCGGCCCCCCCCCCCTCTCCCTCGCGCCCGCATTCCTCCTCCCCCGGCCCAACTGCGGCCTGCTTCCGCGCGCGCCGCAGCCGCCCCGCACCTCGCCCTCTCTCTCGCCGACAAGGCGGCCCCGCCTGTCAGTCGCTCGCCCGCTCGCTCGCTCGCCCGCCCGCTCGCTCGCTCGCTCGCTCGCTCCCTCTGACCAAGCGACCCCACCTGTCAGCCGCTTCGTCATCCGTCCGCCGTCCCCTCGCCGAAGTCACCTCCGGCCGTCGCCTCCGTCCTCCCCTCTGCCGTCCGGCCACACAGGAAAGTTTGGCACCGCTCCGTCCTCCTCCCCTTGACCGCGTCCTCGCCGGTACCACCCCCGCCGTAGCGTCCCCTCGGCGGCGCTGTGCGCCATTTATGGCGGCACTGGGAAGCTCGCCGGAGCCAGGGAGCTCCACCGCCCCCCTCGCCCCCGCGCGCCTATAAAAAGCTCGCCCCGAGCCCCTTCTTTCTCGCACCAGCCCCGACCACTACCCTCCTCCCCTCGCCCGAGCCCAATTCGCGAAGCACCGTCGTCTTCCCCCTCTCCGGTGAGTCCCTCCTCCTCTCCTCTCTCCCTCTCTGTTAGCCCAGCAAGCAATTGAGTTAGCCTAGCAGCTTCCTCACCTTGCCGCAAACGCAATACACCACTCCCCCACCCCGATTGCTCGCCCAGAGCTCACCGACGGCAACCCCGCCGCGAAGCTCCGCCCCCTCCCCGCGGGCAGCCCCCTCCCGACCTCCTCTGACCAAATTGAGCCCATCTCTAGGTCCGCCATCCCCTCCCCATGCTAAGGCGCCTGCGCATTGCCCAAGAACCGGGCCACCGGCGGCAAGCCGCCATCGAACCCCCCCCGGCGGCCGGTTTCCCCCCCCCTCGGCCGGTTCACCCCCGTCGTCAATCGCGCCCGCGCCGTTTCCCCCTGCCGCTCTCTCTGTCGTGTGGGCCCCGCGATGACGCCGTCGCCCCGCGCGCCCGCGCCGTCGCCCCCTCCCCGTGGGCCGTTGCTGGGCCAAAAGCGCGCCCGCGCGCCTGCCCCGCGCCGAGCTGGGCCAAATTCCCCCCCCCGGCCCGTTTGAGGAGAAATCCCTTTCTATTTTCCTTTCTTCACCTTTTCCCATTTAATTAGTATTCTTCAATATTTCATACACCAAAAATTATCCAAATAATTTCTAAAGATCTCATACAACAATGATGTTAGAAAATGACACACTATAATTTGTAAATCCCTGTTGATGTATTGTTTTATTGCCTGTTTTCCTAGAAGAAGCAGGGATCATTGATCCGGAACCCGTAGCCCCGGAAGAAGGGCCAGAACCCGAACTTCCGGAAGTAGATCTTCTGTGCCAGGAAAGCTTCGACGAAGGCAAGTCCATCCTTCCCTTGATGCATAAATTACCTATTCTCTCTACCACTGCCTAGGCCGGGAATTATGGGGAATATTGCATTGTGAGTGAGAGATGGCCCGCATTAACATACACATTCTGGATACGTAAAGTGGATTGGGAGGAAAGGCTATGTGTATCTCCAAATAAAATCTCTTGTGAAAAATTATGCGATGAAGGGTACTCACCCTCATCACCTGAGAGTGGGATGATCAGGGACTCCCTGGTTTAGGGGAGGGCCTAAGGTGTTGGCTCAGCTGGTTTAGGCGTGAGCAGAAGGATTGTCCCCTCATATAAGGACCGGTTTGTCATTTTCACTACCTGTACTCCTTTGTCGTACAACCACTCGAGACTGTGTGGGCAGTCACTCGATCCGAACTCGTGTGGTCCGACCCCAGGGTTAAGAAGGCTGGGGAGCACCGGGAGGATAAGGAGGGGGAAAGTTTTGTCCGGTTTGGGCATGGTGGTGGCCTGACTCCTTCCGGATAACCGTTAAGGTTAGGATGCACGAGTAAGGAAAGAGATCCGGCATTCGGGTCTCGCGACGGTGAGATCGCAGAAACCGGGCTAGTGGGTAAAGTGTACCCCTCTGCGCAGAGTTGAAACCTATTCGAATAGTCCGTGTCCACTGGTATGGATGAGTCTGGTATGGTATGGCAATTAGAACTTTTTCTCTAAGTTTCTTATCAAGGGAAAGGTGTGTTTAAATGGGTTTTGAAAAAGAAATAAAGCCACTGGAGTGGGAAGCTCAGTGGTGGTTGAGTTTTTGGTTACTTATAATACCATGGGAAAACCTTCAAGTAACTGTCTCTCTCTAAGAAAATAATGAGTGACTACAACTCCACCAAATTGAGCATGTACATCATAGGTCTCTTTCTCTCTACGGGAGCGGGGTGGGCTTGCGGAATACCTAGTGTATTCACCCAGATTTATTTATGTTTTTCAGCAGCCGAGGACTTCTTTTCTGCTATGCTTGATTAAGAGGGCTGTGTCTGCACCCAGTTCTGCCTGTGGCTTGGGCTAGTGTATTTTTCCTGCTGCGCTTCTCTATTTGGCTCTCTCGAGCTTGTACCCCGGTATTGTAATAAATTTATCTAAAACTCTGTACTATTTGAAGTAAGAAATGTGTTTACTAGCCTCCTGGGACTAGTAATTGTTCCACATTTGAGTCCCAAAGGATCGGGACGCTTCAGGTGGTATCAGAGCCATAGGACTGGCCGTAGGTCGCAGCCCTGACCCAAAAACCTACCTTAAAAAGGAAATACCTCTTACCTCAAGAAAAGTTTTCTCTTCCCTTCCCCGGTTTTAACAAGACCCTTCTTTTCCTATTCCAGATGGAAGACTCTCTGGCCATTAAGACATCCTACTGCTCAGAAGTGGAAGGGTTCCCACGCCTCTTGCGAAGCTGTGCGCTCCGCATGGGAATCCGCAAAAAGCCGGAATACGTCTGGACGGAACATTTCGAGGGCGGGATGATAAGATGCTCCATGGCAGTCTACCTTGGGGAGAGCCAAAGCTATCCAAACCAACGTTCCTTCCAAGTCACTTTTACCGGGGTCCATTTCCTAGATGCTTGCCAAAATGTCGCCCGAAAAGCCCTCCGTCAGCTATGTCAGAACTACAACAAAGTAATCATTGAAACCCCCCTTCGCTACTTTCCACCCAGCAACAAGAATACCCCCACCTGGAGGAAAAGACTTCAGGCCCTATCAGGAGGAGATCCTACTGAGAACGATCCCACCATTGTCTACATGGCTGGATACCTTCATACCCTTGATAACCAATATGATGACCTCACCCTCCACTGCACCTCTCTAACCTCCCGGGTGGAAAGCCTGGAGCAGAAAGTCAGGGAACTCTCAGAAGAAAAAGTGTCCCTTCAAGAGAGCCTCGCAATAGCTGAAGGTGAGGAAACCAATACCCGAGAGGCCTAACGCACACTGAAGATGGACTACGACAAGAAACTGAAGAAGCTCGCCCCCGCAAAGAAAATCCGCAAGAAGACCAAGAGCCAAGGATGCCAGACTGAGCAGAAGGAAGAAAACCCTCCAAGGAACCTATCCGACACCGATGAGATGTCCCTGGCTAGCCTTGATGACCTTCTCAAGGAATTTGGGGACACATTAGAGAAGGAATGCGGGAGTACCCTAGATAGCACTCGTGTGTGACGAACTTATGATAGCAGGGTGTTGTGTCATGTAATGGCTTGATGTAATGAATAAAATAACCAGTTCAAAAAAATGGCATGTGCATAATAGTAACTCTCTTCCCATGGCAGATGGCTTCGGATAAAACCACGCCTACCGCCTCCGGGATTGGAGCAGGTTTTCCCTTAGGAGCTGAAGGAGGAGCCGGTGGAGAAGGGGATGGGACCCACCTCCCCGCACCTCCGGAACTACCACTAGATTTGGCCCAAGTTCTAGCCAATCAAACCAGACTCATTGAAGTCCTCACTCGAAGTCTGGAGAACCAGCGCCCAGGTGGTGGGAGGCCCCAGGACAGGATGGGAGAATTCCTGAGACTCAAGCCTCCCACATTCGCAGGGTCCAGCAATCCCCTCGATGCAGATGACTGGCTTCGCACGATCAAGAGGAAGTTAGAAGCCATCGCTTGCCCTGAGAATCAGCGTGTTCAGCTGGCAGCTCATCAGCTTTCAGGAATGGCTTTAGCATGGTGGGACACTTTCAGTGAAGCCGTCAGAGATGCTACCTGGGCAGAATTCAAAACAGCTTTCCGTGAGCACCATGTACCCCAAGGGATAGTTCAACTCAAGGAGGATGAATTCCGGGAGCTAACCCAAGGTGGGCGAACAGTCAGTGAGTATGTGCACAAGTTCACAGAGCTGGCCCGCTACGCGCCTGAGGATGTCAGCACCGAGGCCAGGAAAATGGCCCGTTTCCTGAGAGGGTTAAGACCCGAGCTTAAGACCATCCTCGCCAGCCAGGACTTCCACAGCTTCTCTCACCTTTCCAACAAAGCTATTCAAGTGGAAAGAGCTAAAGAGGAGGAAAAAGGGCACATCAAGAGAAAGTTCCAGGTCCTGCGAGCTCAACAGCAAGAGCGTCACCAGAGAGCTCGACCCTTTGGGCTCCCACCCAGGGGTCCAGGCTTCGATAAACAATCTGGACCCACTCCATCACGCTACAGTCAACAGAGTCAGAGCTCCCATCAGGCACCCTCCGTTGCAAGCAACCAGCCGCCAGCAAACGCCTGTTGGCACTGCGGAGACCCCCGGCACTTCAAGAACAACTGCCCTCAGCTGAAGGCACCCGGACCAACCTACTCCAACTCGGTGAATGGCCCCAAGTTCCCATCAGCACCTACCTCCAAGGCGCTTCCTTCCAGCAGCCAGCAGAGCAGGGCTCAGTACCAGGGCAGGGCCCGAGTCAACCACGTCGACGCCCAGGAAGCCCAGCAGGCCCCGGGAGTAGTGCTCGGTGAGTTCCTCGTTGAATTTACTCCCGCTTCTGTGCTTTTTGATTCAGGAGCATCCCATTCATTTATAGCCGCTAAGTTTGTGGAGAAGCATGGCATACCCTCTACACCTTTAGCTATCCCTTTGGTCACCCGAACCCCGGGATCAGACCTCCTGTGCAAACTCAGGTGTTCACAAGTCAGAATTCTTTTAAGTGGGGTAGTGTTCCTGGCAGACTTAACCATCTTGCCATCCCAAGGAATTGATGTGATCCTAGGAATGGATTGGCTAGCTAAGCACAAGGGTGTTATCAGCTGCGCAAGCAAGACTGTTCTTCTCATAGATCACCAAGGAAAGGCAGTTTCCTGCCAAGCCCAACCGCCCGCAAATGATCCAATGATATTTAGTCTGGCAGTAGAAAGCATGGCTGTAATCAAGGAATTTGAAGATGTATTTCCAGAAGAGTTGCCCGGGATGCCACCAGAAAGAGAAGTAGAGTTCTATATAGACCTCATTCCCGGCACTGCGCCCATCGCAAAAAGACCATACCGCATGGCCCCCACTGAATTGGCAGAACTGAAACTTCAGCTTTCAGAACTACAGCAAAAAGGGTACATCCGTCCCAGTTCGTCTCCCTGGGGAGCACCCATTCTTTTCGTTACCAAAAAGGATGGGAGTATGAGGATGTGTATTGATTATCGATCCTTGAACGAAGTCACAATCAAAAATAAGTACCCCCTTCCCCGGATCGATGACCTCTTCGACCAACTGCAAGGAGCCAAATACTTCTCTAAGATAGACCTCAGGTCAGGGTATCACCAACTCAGGATTAAGGAAGCAGACGTTCAGAAAACTGCATTCGTCACCAGATACGGGCAATATGAATTCACGGTAATGCCATTTGGACTAACCAACACACCCGCCTTTTTCATGAACCTCATGAATAAGGTATTTATGGAAGAATTGGATAAGTTTGTCGTGGTTTTTATCGATGACATCCTCATCTATTCCAAGAGTCGCAAGGACCATGAGCAGCACCTTCGAACCGTCCTCGGAAGACTCAGAGCACATCAACTTTATGCTAAGTTCAGCAAGTGTGAGTTCTGGTTAGAGAAGATAGCCTTCCTAGGGCATATCTTGACTGCTGAAGGGGTAGAAGTGGACCCATCTAAGGTAGAAGCTGTTTCAAATTGGAAGCAACCATCCAACGTCAGTGAAGTTCGAAGCTTTCTGGGAATGGCAGGGTATTATCGCCATTTTATCAAGGGATTCTCCAGCATAGCAAAGCCCTTGACGGAACTTCTCAAAAAGGACAATAAGTTCGTGTGGACTCCCGATTGTGAAGAAAGTTTCCAAATCATCAAGGAGAAGCTTACAACCGCGCCAGTTTTGACTCTACCAGACATACACCAGGATTTTGTCATCTTCTGTGATGCTTCCAAGCAAGGCCTAGGGTGTGTCTTAATGCAAAATGAGA
The DNA here is from genome assembly GCA_029449295.1 of Zea luxurians. Lineage (NCBI taxonomy): Eukaryota > Viridiplantae > Streptophyta > Magnoliopsida > Poales > Poaceae > Zea > Zea luxurians. The sequence goes on from JAOPSE010000128.1 coordinate 909,022, forward strand.
AAGTCATTGCTTATGCATCCCGATTACTCAAGCCGCACGAACAGAACTATCCTACCCACGATCTGGAATTGGCAGCCATAGTGCACGCTCTAAAAATATGGAGGCATTATCTGATTGGGAACAAATGCCACATCTTCACTGATCACAAGAGTCTAAAGTACATCTTCACGCAACCGGACCTCAACCTCCGTCAAAGAAGGTGGCTCGAATTGATCAAAGATTACGACCTCGAAATCCACTACCACCCCGGAAAGGCCAATGTGGTAGCAGACGCCCTCAGCCGGAAACCTTTCGGGGTTAAAGGAACAAACTTCCTAGAAGATTGGAAGAAAGAATCAGCTCAGCTGAATGCATGTCTGGGAGACGACGGTGGCCTGGAAGTCAAGCCAAATCTAGAAGATCTTATATGCAAGGCCCAATGTCTCGACGCAGAAACAACCAAGCTTAAGGAAAGAACGCGCAAGGAGCAACTTCCGGACCTAAGAACAGACGAGCAAGGAGTCCTCTGGTTCAAGAACCGTCTGTGCGTGCCAATTGGAAAGGCACGGGAGACCCTGCTCGATGAAGCCCACAACTCAGCTTACTCTATCCACCCAGGGACCACCAAGATGTACCTAGACCTCAAAACCAGGTATTGGTGGAAAGGGATGAAGAAGGAAATAGCCCAGTATGTGGCCCGATGTGACACCTGTCAGCGAACAAAGGCCGAACATCAGAAGCCTGCAGGCCTGCTTCAACCCCTCCCAATACCCGAATGGAAGTGGGAAGAAATAGGCATGGATTTCGTAACTGGACTACCCAGATCACAAAGAGGAAATGATTCCATATGGGTAATAATCGATCGTCTCACCAAAGTGGCCCATTTCATTCCAGTAAAGACCACTTTTGGAGGAGCAGCCCTCGCCCGATTATACCTTAAAGAGATAGTCAGGCTACATGGCATTCCACGGAAGATAGTATCAGATAGAGGAACGCAGTTCACTTCAAAGTTTTGGAAGGGCCTTCAGCAAGCAATGGGCACCATGCTAGATTTCAGCACTGCTTATCACCCCCAGTCAGATGGTCAAACAGAGAGAGTCAACAAGGTCCTTGAAGATTTACTCAGAGCCTGCGTATTAGCCTTCGACAGAGATTGGGAGTCTAGTTTGTCGTACGCCGAATTCTCATACAACAATAGCCATCAGGCCAGCATCAAAATGTCACCATTCGAAGCACTGTATGGAAGAAAATGCCAAACTCCCCTAATGTGGTCCAATGTAGGGGAAAGGACACTAGAAGGACCCGACTTCGTTAAAGAAGCCGAAGAAAAAGTTGCCTTGATCCGCAGAAGGTTACTTGAAGCTCAGAGTCGACAAAAGAGTTACGCAGACCATAGGCGAAGGGAACTCAGATTTGAGGAAGGAGATTTTGTTTATCTCAAGGTTTCTCCAACGCGTGGTGTCAAAAGGTTCCAGATGAAGGGAAAGCTAGCACCCCGTTTCGTCGGTCCTTACCCTGTCATTTCCCGAATAGGACCCGTGGCATACCGTCTTGAGCTACCAGAATTCATGTCAGATATTCACAATGTGTTCCATGTATCTCAACTCCGCAAATGCCTAAAAGTACCAGAAACCCGTATCGAGGCAGAGACAATTCAGATTCAAAAAGATCTCCAGTACCGGGAAAAACCAGTGAAGATTCTCGACTCAGCAGTCAGGAGGACCCGCAATTCAGAAGTAAGGCTTTGTAAGGTTCAGTGGAGCAGAGATGGAGAAGAGGAAGCCACCTGGGAAAGTGAGGACTCTCTGAGGAAGGAATACCCTTACCTTTTCTCGAGCCCTGTCTAATCTCGAGGGCGAGATTCCTTTAAGTGGGGTAGGTTTGTAGCACCCCAAAAATCCTAATCTAGGTTTGAAACCCTAATCCACCTTTTACCCCTCCCTTCATCCTCTAATTCTAAAATCCTCCCCTAAATTTTCCTTCATCATATGCATACATTTTGTTTGATCACAAAAGCACCCCACTTAGATTCTATTTTCTAAACACTTAGAGTATCTACAAAATATTTTGTTCCAAAGAAAAAGATACAAAATGGGAAATAGGAATTAGAAAGTAAAAAGAAAAAAAAGGGAGAAAAGCCTTCCCCCCCCTGCTGGGCCGACTCTCGGCCCAGGCCGCGGCCCCCCCCTCTCCCTCGCGCCCGCATTCCTCCTCCCCCGGCCCAACTGCGGCCTGCTTCCGCGCGCGCCGCAGCCGCCCCGCACCTCGCCCTCTCTCTCGCCGACAAGGCGGCCCCGCCTGTCAGTCGCTCGCCCGCTCGCTCGCTCGCCCGCCCGCTCGCTCGCTCGCTCGCTCGCTCCCTCTGACCAAGCGACCCCACCTGTCAGCCGCTTCGTCATCCGTCCGCCGTCCCCTCGCCGAAGTCACCTCCGGCCGTCGCCTCCGTCCTCCCCTCTGCCGTCCGGCCACACAGGAAAGTTTGGCACCGCTCCGTCCTCCTCCCCTTGACCGCGTCCTCGCCGGTACCACCCCCGCCGTAGCGTCCCCTCGGCGGCGCTGTGCGCCATTTATGGCGGCACTGGGAAGCTCGCCGGAGCCAGGGAGCTCCACCGCCCCCCTCGCCCCCGCGCGCCTATAAAAAGCTCGCCCCGAGCCCCTTCTTTCTCGCACCAGCCCCGACCACTACCCTCCTCCCCTCGCCCGAGCCCAATTCGCGAAGCGCCGTCGTCTTCCCCCTCTCCGGTGAGTCCCTCCTCCTCTCCTCTCTCCCTCTCTGTTAGCCCAGCAAGCAATTGAGTTAGCCTAGCAGCTTCCTCACCTTGCCGCAAACGCAATACACCACTCCCCCACCCCGATTGCTCGCCCAGAGCTCACCGACGGCAACCCCGCCGCGAAGCTCCGCCCCCTCCCCGCGGGCAGCCCCCTCCCGACCTCCTCTGACCAAATTGAGCCCATCTCTAGGTCCGCCATCCCCTCCCCATGCTAAGGCGCCTGCGCATTGCCCAAGAACCGGGCCACCGGCGGCAAGCCGCCATCGAACCCCCCCCCGGCGGCCGGTTTCCCCCCCCCCCCCCTCGGCCGGTTCACCCCCGTCGTCAATCGCGCCCGCGCCGTTTCCCCCTGCCGCTCTCTCTGTCGCGTGGGCCCCGCGATGACGCCGTCGCCCCGCGCGCCCGCACCGTCGCCCCCTCCCCGTGGGCCGCTGCTGGGCCGAAAGCGCGCCCGCGCGCCTGCCCCGCGCCGAGCTGGGCCAAATTCCCCCCCCCCCCGGCCCGTTTGAGGAGAAATCCCTTTCTATTTTCCTTTCTTCACCTTTTCCCATTTAATTAGTATTCTTCAATATTTCATACACCAAAAATTATCCAAATAATTTCTAAAGATCTCATACAACAATGATGTTAGAAAATGACACACTATAATTTGTAAATCCCTGTTGATGTATTGTTTTATTGCCTGTTTTCCTAGAAGAAGCAGGGATCGTTGATCCGGAACCCGTAGCCCCGGAAGAAGGGCCAGAACCCGAACTTCCGGAAGTAGATCTTCTATGCCAGGAAAGCTTCGACGAAGGCAAGTCCATCCTTCCCTTGATGCATAAATTACCTATTCTCTCTACCACTGCCTAGGCCGGGAATTATGGGGAATATTGCATTGTGAGTGAGAGATGGCCCGCATTAACATACACATTCTGGATACATAAAGTGGATTGGGAGGAAAGGCTATGTGTATCTCCAAATAAAATCTCTTGTGAAAAATTATGCGATGAAGGGTACTCACCCTCATCACCTGAGAGTGGGATGATCAGGGACTCCCTGGTTTAGGGGAGGGCCTAAGGTGTTGGCTCAGCTGGTTTAGGCGTGAGCAGAAGGATTGTCCCCTCATATAAGGACCGGTTTGTCATTTTCACTACCTGTGCTCCTTTGTCGTACAACCACTCGAGACTGTGTGGGCAGTCACTCGATCCGAACTCGTGTGGTCCGACCCCAGGGTTAAGAAGGCTGGGGAGCACCGGGAGGATAAGGAGGGGGAAAGTTTTGTCCGGTTTGGGCATGGTGGTGGCCTGACTCCTTCCGGATAACCGTTAAGGTTAGGATGCACGAGTAAGGAAAGAGATCCGGCATTCGGGTCTCGCGACGGTGAGATCGCAGAAACCGGGCTAGTGGGTAAAGTGTACCCCTCTGCGCAGAGTTGAAACCTATTCGAATAGTCCGTGTCCACTGGTATGGATGAGTCTGGTATGGTATGGCAATTAGAACTTTTTCTCTAAGTTTCTTATCAAGGGAAAGGTGTGTTTAAATGGGTTTTGAAAAAGAAATAAAGCCACTGGAGTGGGAAGCTCAGTGGTGGTTGAGTTTTTGGTTACTTATAATACCATGGGAAAACCTTCAAGTAACTGTCTCTCTCTAAGAAAATAATGAGTGACTACAACTCCACCAAATTGAGCATGTACATCATAGGTCTCTTTCTCTCTACGGGAGCGGGGTGGGCTTGCGGAATACCTAGTGTATTCACCCAGATTTATTTATGTTTTTCAGCAGCCGAGGACTTCTTTTCTGCTATGCTTGATTAAGAGGGCTGTGTCTGCACCCAGTTCTGCCTGTGGCTTGGGCTAGTGTATTTTTCCTGCTGCGCTTCTCTATTTGGCTCTCTCGAGCTTGTACCCCGGTATTGTAATAAATTTATCTAAAACTCTGTACTATTTGAAGTAAGAAATGTGTTTACTAGCCTCCTGGGACTAGTAATTGTTCCACATTTGAGTCCCAAAGGATCGGGACGCTTCATGCGTGGACTTTTCCCTTTGTTTCCTCGGTCGTTATAAGGAGGCGTTGGTTGTGGCCCTCTCGTTTCGCCTTGTGCACACCAGTAGCCACACCTTCGCGCTTGCCATCGCTGTAAGAGGAGAAGTCGGAGGGAGCAGCGTGGTCATTCCGCCGCCAGTGAAGCTCGTCATCGCAGGGACTCCATCCTCGGAGTGGGGCCAAGCAGGGTCGCCAACATCTGGGGTGGCCGTCCGCGACATTAATTGGAAGGCAGGCCTTGGGGAGCGTGGGCAATTTCTCACCATGATCCCACCACCGTCGTGTTTCCGCCCGTCGTCGTGGACTATTGTCCCTACTGTGCACCTTGAGGTGAGAAACCCTGTAATCGTTTCGCTTTGTCTCCGTCTACACATAGCACTGAAAGGGAAATGTGCCCTTGGGCCATTTCTAAGTATTTTGGTGATTGAGTGCCAACACATGTGCTTAATTGTGAATTTATGTACGTGGATGAACAAGGTGCAAATCATGAAGTAAAGGTATGTTTCTAAGCCTTAGTACATTGGTTTTATGTACTAATATATTTGTCTAAGTGTTAGAAACAGAAAGAAGAAGAAAAGAGAAGAGGAGAAAAGACTTGGCTGTGTGGTGCCAAGACCCAGCTCGGTCTGGAGCACCGGACTGTCCGGTGTGCACCGGACAGTGTCCGGTGCGCCAGGCCGACTCGGCGCGAACTGGCCGCTCTCGGGAAATTGGCCGACGGCGTACGGCTAAAATTCACCGGACTGTCCGGTGTGCACCGGACTGTCCGGTGAGCCAACGGTCGGCCGGGCCAACGGTCGGCCGCGCAATCTGCGCGGGACACGTGGCGGAGCCAACGGTCGGAAGAAGGCACCGGACTGTCCGGTGTGCACCGGACATGTCCGGTGCGCCAACGGCTCCAGATCTTCCAACGGTCGGCAACGGTCGGAAGCGCCTGTTATGGAAACAAATCGGGCACCGGACACTGTCCGGTGTGCACCGGACTGTCCGGTGCCCCCGACGACAGAAGGCAAGGATGGCCTTCCGGATTTGCTCTCAACGGCTCCTAGCTGCCTTGGGGCTATAAAAGGAGCCCCTAGGCGCATGGAGGAGATACACAAGCAACCTTTGAGCATTCTTGATCATCCACACTTAGTCTTTGCGCTTTTCATTTGTGATTCTAAGTGATTCGAGCTCGTTCTAGTGAGAACTTTGTGATACTCTTGTGAGCTCGAGTCTTGGCCGTGTGTGTGCGCATTTCGCTGTGGATTTGTGTGTGTTTCTTCCCTCCCTTACTCTGTGTTTCATTTGTGATCATATACTTGTAAGGGCAAGAGACTCCAATTTGTGGAGATTCCTTGCAAAAGGGATAGTGAAAGGAACAACAAAACACCGTGGTATTCAAGTGGGTCTTTGGACCGCTTGAGAGGGGTTGATTGCAACCCTCATCCGTTGGGACGCCACAACGTGGAGTAGGCAAGCGTTGGTCTTGGCCGAACCACGGGATAAAATCACTGTGTCACCTCTGTGCTTGATTTTCTTGTGGTACTGTGTTTTATTGAGACTTCACCTTAGCCACTTGGCAATAATCGTGCTAACACTTAACAAGTTTTTGTGGCTTAAGTTTGAAGTTTTTACAGGATCACCTATTCACCCCCCTCTAGGTGCTCTCAATTGGTATCAGAGCCGTTCTCTTCACAAAGGGACTAACCGCCCGAAGAGATGGATCCTAAGGGGAAGGGTATAGTGATCAACGACAAAGAGAAGGAGACCTTCGTCAACGAGCCGAAGGACGACAAGCCTACTGACTCCGGCTCGGGTCATAGACGGAAGGAAGGGAAGAAGAAGAAGACAAGACGCATCAAGGAGATCGTCTACTACGACAGCGATGAGTCTACTTCTTCCCAAAAGGACGAAGACCACAACGACTACGAGAGAAGGAAACCGGTTAATTCGAACTTTTCTTTTGATTACTCTCGTATTCCGCAAAGTTCACATTCACATTTGCTCTCCATTCCACTCGGCAAGCCCCCACACTTTGATGGAGAGGACTACGGATTTTGGAGCCACAAAATGCGTAGTCACCTATTCTCTCTCCATCCTAGTATATGGGAGATTGTAGAGAGTGGAATGCACTTTGATAGTTCGGATAGTCCTATGTTCATTAATGAACAAATTCATAAGAATGCACAAGCTACTACTGTTCTTCTAGCTTCCTTGTGTAGGGATGAATACCATAAAGTGAGCGGCTTGGATAACGCCAAGCAAATCTGGGACACCCTCAAGATTTCTCATGAGGGGAACGACATCACCTTGCTCACCAAGATGGAGTTGGTGGAAGGCGAGCTTGGACGATTCGCCATGATAAGGGGAGAGGAGCCAACTCAAACTTACAACCGGCTCAAAACCCTTATCAACAAAATAAGGAGCTACGGAAGCACGCGTTGGACGGATCACGACGTCGTCCGCCTAATGCTCAGGTCCTTTACCGTTCTTGATCCTCATCTCGTGAACAATATTCGTGAGAATCCCAGGTACACGATGATGACGCCCGAGGAAGTACTTGGAAAATTCGTGAGCGGGCGGATGATGATCAAGGAGGCAAGATACGTCGACGACGCGTTGAACGGACCACTCCACGAGCCTCAACCCATTGCTCTAAAGGCAACGAGGAGCAAGGAGTCGCTGCCTAGCAAGGTGGCGCAAGTTGAGGCGGCCGGGCTCAATGATGAAGAGATGGCTCTCATCATCAAGAGATTCAAGACGGCGCTAAATGGTCGCAAGGGGCAGCCAAGCAAGACCAAGACAAAGGGGAAGCGCTCATGCTTCAAATGCGGTAAGCTTGGTCATTTTATCGCTAACTGTCCCGATAATGAAAGTGACCAGGAAAAGGGGAACAAAAGAGAGAAGAAGAAGCAATACAAGAAGGCAAAGGGCGAGGCGCATCTAGGAAAGGAGTGGGACTCGGATTGCTCCTCCTCCGACTCCGACAATGAAGGACTCGCTGCTACTGCCTTCAACAAGTCTTCCCTCTTCCCCAACGAGTGTCTCACATGCCTTATGGCAAGGGAGAAGAAGGTGAGTACTCAAAACTCCACTTATGCTTCCTCTAGTGATAATGAATCTAGTGATGATGATGACATAGATTATTCATGCTTGTTCAAAGGCTTAGATAGATCTAAGATAGATAAAATCAATGAATTGATTGATGCATTGAATGAAAAGGATAGGCTTTTAGAAAAGCAGGAGGATTTATTGTATGATGAACATGATAAATTTGTAGAGGCACAAAAATCATATGCTTTAGAAGTAAAAAGAAATGAAATGCTTTCTTTTGAACTATCTACTTGTCATGAAACCATTTCTACGTTACAAGGTGTTAACAATGATTTAAATGCTAAGTTAGAAGTAGCAAATAAATCTAATTCTTGTGTAGAACATGTTATGATTTGCACTAGGTGTAAGGATTTTGATGTTAATGCCTGTAGTGAACACCTAGTTTTAATTTCCAAATTAAATGAGGAATTGGCTAGTCTTAATGCCCAACTTAAGACTAGCAAAAGTGAAGTTGATAAGATAAAATTTGCAAGGGATGCCTACACGGTTGGTAGACACCCCTCAATTAAGGATGGTCTTGGCTTCAAGAGAGAGGCCAAGAACTTAACAAGCCATAAGGCTCCCATCTTCGTCAAGGAGAAAGGGAAGGCCCCTATGGCTAATAGTGCTAAAAAGAACCATGCTTTCTTGTATCATGATAGGAGAAATGCTAGAAATGCTTATAATGATTTTGATTCACATGTTTATGATTCTCATGCCATGTTTGATTCTAGTTCTTCTTATAAGCATGATAGAGATATGTGTAGAAGAAATGTTGTACATATGCCTAGGAGAAATATTGCTCATGTGCCTAGAAAGAATGTTACTCATGCTCCTAGGAAAGTAGTGAACGAACCTTCTATAATTTATTGTGCTTTAAACACTTCCTTTGCTATTTGTAGAAAGGATAGGAAAATAGTTGCTAGGAAGTTAGGGGCAAAATGCAAGGGAGACAGGACTTGCATTTGGGTCCCCAAGGACATTTGTGCTAACCTTGCAGGACCCAACATGAGTTGGGTACCTAAGACCCAAGCCTAAATTTTCCTTGCAGGTTTATGCATCCGGGGGTTCAAGCTGGATTATCGACAGCGGATGCACAAACCATATGACGGGGGAGAAGAAGATGTTCACCTCCTACGTCAAAAATAAGGATTCCCAAGATTCAATTGTATTCGGTGATGGGAATCAAGGCAAGGTAAAAGGGTTAGGTAAAATTGCAATTTCTAATGAGCACTCAATTTCAAATGTGTTTTTAGTTGAGTCTCTTGGTTACAATTTGCTATCTGTTAGTCAACTATGCAACATGGGATACAATTGCCTTTTTACTAATGTAGATGTGTCTGTCTTTAGAAGATGTGATGGTTCACTAGCTTTTAAGGGTGTACTAGACGGCAAGCTTTACTTAGTTGATTTTGCAAAAGAAGAGGCCGGTCTAGATGCATGCTTAATGGCTAAGACTTGCATGGGCTGGCTGTGGCATCGCCGCTTAGCACATGTGGGGATGAAGAACCTCCACAAGCTTCTAAAGGGAGAACACGTGATAGGTCTAACAAATGTTTATTTCGAAAAAGATAGACCTTGTGCAGCTTGTCAAGCAGGTAAACAAGTGGGAGGAGCACATCACAGCAAGAATGTGATGACCACATCAAGACCTCTGGAGCTGCTACATATGGACCTTTTCGGACCCGTCGCCTATCTAAGCATAGGAGGAAGTAAGTATGGTCTGGTTATTGTTGATGACTTTTCCCGCTTCACTTGGGTGTTCTTTTTGCAGGATAAGTCTGAAACACAAGGGACCCTCAAGCGCTTCCTCAGGAGAGCTCAAAATGAGTTTGAGCTCAAGGTGAAGAAGATAAGGAGCGACAACGGGTCCGAGTTCAAGAACCTTCAAGTGGAGGAGTTTCTTGAAGAGGAAGGGATCAAGCACGAGTTCTCCGCTCCCTACACACCACAGCAAAATGGTGTGGTAGAAAGGAAGAACAGGACGCTAATCGATATGGCGAGGACAATGCTTGGAGAATTCAAGACCCCCGAGTGTTTTTGGTCAGAAGCCGTGAACACGGCTTGCCACGCCATCAACAGGGTCTACCTTCACCGCCTCCTCAAGAAGACGTCATATGAGCTACTAACCGGTAACAAACCCAATGTATCTTACTTTCGTGTTTTTGGGAGCAAGTGCTACATTCTAGTGAAGAAGGGTAGAAATTCTAAGTTCGCTCCCAAAGCTGTAGAAGGGTTTTTATTAGGTTATGATTCAAATACAAAGGCGTATAGGGTCTTCAACAAATCATCGGGTTTGGTTGAAGTCTCTAGCGACGTTGTATTTGATGAGACTAATGGCTCTCCAAGAGAGCAAGTTGTTGATTGTGATGATGTAGATGAAGAAGATGTTCCAACGGCCGCTATACGAACCATGGCGATTGGAGACGTTCGGCCACAGGAACAAGATGAACGAGATCAACCTTCTTCCTCAACGATGGTGCATCCCCCAACTCAAGACGATGAACAGGTTCATCAACAGGAGGCGTGTGATCGAGGGGGAGCACAAGATGATCATGTGATGGAGGAAGAAGCGCAACCGGCACCTCCAACTCAAGTTCGAGCGATGATTCAAAGGGATCATCCCGTCGACCAAATTCTGGGTGACATTAGCAAGGGAGTAACTACTCGGTCTCGACTAGTTAATTTTTGTGAACATTACTCTTTTGTCTCCTCTATTGAGCCTTTCAGGGTAGAGGAGGCCTTGCTAGATCCGGATTGGGTATTGGCCATGCAGGAGGAACTCAACAACTTCAAGCGCAATGAGGTTTGGACGCTGGTGCCTCGCCCCAAGCAAAATGTTGTGGGAACCAAGTGGGTTTTCCGCAACAAACAGGACGAGCACGGGGTGGTGACGAGGAACAAGGCTCGACTTGTGGCAAAAGGTTATGCCCAAGTCGCAGGTTTGGACTTTGAGGAGACTTTTGCTCCTGTGGCTAGGCTAGAACCAATTCGTATCTTGCTAGCATATGCCGCTCACCATTCTTTCAGGTTGTACCAAATGGATGTGAAGAGCGCTTTCCTCAACGGGCCAATAAAGGAGGAGGTGTACGTGGAGCAACCCCCTGGCTTCGAGGATGAACGGTACCCCGACCACGTGTGTAAGCTCTCTAAGGCGCTCTATGGACTTAAACAAGCCCCAAGAGCATGGTATGAATGCCTTAGAGATTTCTTAATTGCTAATGCTTTCAAAGTTGGGAAAGCCGATCCAACTCTTTTCACTAAGACTTGTGATGGTGATTTGTTTGTATGCCAAATTTATGTCGATGACATAATATTTGGTTCTACTAATCAAAAGTCTTGTGAAGAGTTTAGCAGGGTGATGACGCAGAAATTCGAGATGTCGATGATGGGCGAGTTGAACTACTTCCTTGGGTTCCAAGTGAAGCAACTCAAGGACGGCACCTTCATCTCCCAAACGAAGTACACGCAAGATCTGCTAAAGCGGTTTGGGATGAAGGACGCCAAGCCCGCAAAGACGCCGATGGGAACCGACGGACACACCGACCTCAACAAAGGAGGTAAGTCCGTTGATCAAAAAGCATACCGGTCAATGATAGGTTCTTTGCTTTATTTATGTGCTAGTAGACCGGATATTATGCTTAGCGTATGCATGTGTGCTAGATTTCAATCCGATCCTAAGGAGTGTCACTTGGTGGCGGTGAAGCGAATTCTTAGATATTTAGTCGCTACGCCTTGCTTCGGGATCTGGTATCCAAAGGGGTCTAACTTTGACTTGATTGGGTACTCAGATTCCGACTATGCTGGATGTAAGGTCGATAGGAAGAGTACATCGGGGACGTGCCAATTCTTAGGAAGGTCCCTGGTGTCATGGAACTCTAAGAAACAAACCTCCGTTGCCCTATCCACTGCTGAGGCCGAGTATGTTGCCGCAGGACAGTGTTGCGCGCAACTACTTTGGATGAGGCAAACCCTCCGGGACTTTGGCTACAATCTGAGCAAAGTCCCACTCCTATGTGATAATGAGAGTGCTATCCGAATAGCGGAAAATCCTGTTGAGCACAGCCGCACAAAGCACATTGACATCCGGCATCACTTTTTGAGAGACCACCAGCAAAAGGGAGATATCGAAGTGTTTTATGTAAGCACCGAGAACCAGCTAGCCGATATCTTTACCAAGCCTTTAGATGAGAAGACCTTTTGCAGGTTGCGTAGTGAGCTAAATGTCTTAGATTCGCGGAACTTGGATTGAATTGTAGCATACATGTATTCATGCTCTTGATCATGTTCCTTTCTGCATTTTGTTGCTTATCATGGTGCTCAAGTTGTACAAACACTCCCTGGACCTCACAAGTCCGTTGCAAAGTGATGCACATATTTAGGGGGAGATGTGTTACAACTTGATCCTTTTTGACTAACCATATGCTTGAGTTTGCTTTGATTTAGTCTCAAAGTAGAATTGAAAGGGAAAAGGTGGACTTGGATCATGCAAGACTTCCACTGCACTCCGATGAGAGGGTAACTTATTTCCAAGTCCATCTCATGAACTCTTATTGCCATTTGCTCTTAATTGAAGATTTTGGTGAGGCAATGGGGCTAGAGGGCCAAGATTTATCCCGTTTTGGTGGTTGATGCCAAAGGGGGAGAAAATAAAGGCCAAAGCAATAAATGGATCAGCTACCACTTGAGAAATTTGAAAATAGTAGAGTAGAGTTTTTGGTTTGTCAAATCCCTTTTATTGTCTCTTTTGGCTTCTTGTGGGGAGAAGTAGCAATTATGGGAAAAAGGGGGAGTTTTTGACATCTTTGATCAATCTCTTTTGGAATGACTTTCTTTATGCTTCAACATGTGTGTTTAACTTAGAGATAGAGATTTGAGTTTGATTTGCAAAAACAAACCAAGTGGTGGCAAAGGATGATCCATATATGCCAAAATTGATTCAAAATAAATTTCAGTTTTATTTGAAGTGAGTTTGCACTTGTTCTAGTTGCTTTATGTTGTGTTGGCATAAATCACCAAAAAGGGGGAGATTGAAAGGGAAATGTGCCCTTGGGCCATTTCTAAGTATTTTGGTGATTGAGTGCCAACACATGTGCTTAATTGTGAATTTATGTACGTGGATGAACAAGGTGCAAATCATGAAGTAAAGGTATGTTTCTAAGCCTTAGTACATTGGTTTTATGTACTAATATATTTGTCTAAGTGTTAGAAACAGAAAGAAGAAGAAAAGAGAAGAGGAGAAAAGACTTGGCTGTGTGGTGCCAAGACCCAGCTCGGTCTGGAGCACCGGACTGTCCGGTGTGCACCGGACAGTGTCCGGTGCGCCAGGCCGACTCGGCGCGAACTGGCCGCTCTCGGGAAATTGGCCGACGGCGTACGGCTAAAATTCACCGGACTGTCCGGTGTGCACCGGACTGTCCGGTGAGCCAACGGTCGGCCGGGCCAACGGTCGGCCGCGCAATCTGCGCGGGACACGTGGCGGAGCCAACGGTCGGAAGAAGGCACCGGACTGTCCGGTGTGCACCGGACATGTCCGGTGCGCCAACGGCTCCAGATCTTCCAACGGTCGGCAACGGTCGGAAGCGCCTGTTATGGAAACAAATCGGGCACCGGACACTGTCCGGTGTGCACCGGACTGTCCGGTGCCCCCGACGACAGAAGGCAAGGATGGCCTTCCGGATTTGCTCTCAACGGCTCCTAGCTGCCTTGGGGCTATAAAAGGAGCCCCTAGGCGCATGGAGGAGATACACAAGCAACCTTTGAGCATTCTTGATCATCCACACTTAGTCTTTGCGCTTTTCATTTGTGATTCTAAGTGATTCGAGCTCGTTCTAGTGAGAACTTTGTGATACTCTTGTGAGCTCGAGTCTTGGCCGTGTGTGTGCGCATTTCGCTGTGGATTTGTGTGTGTTGCTTCCCTCCCTTACTCTGTGTTTCATTTGTGATCATATACTTGTAAGGGCAAGAGACTCCAATTTGTGGAGATTCCTTGCAAAAGGGATAGTGAAAGGAACAACAAAACACCGTGGTATTCAAGTGGGTCTTTGGACCGCTTGAGAGGGGTTGATTGCAACCCTCGTCCGTTGGGACGCCACAACGTGGAGTAGGCAAGCGTTGGTCTTGGCCGAACCACGGGATAAAATCACTGTGTCACCTCTGTGCTTGATTTTCTTGTGGTACTGTGTTTTGTTGAGACTTCACCTTAGCCACTTGGCAATAATCGTGCTAACACTTAACAAGTTTTTGTGGCTTAAGTTTGAAGTTTTTACAGGATCACCTATTCACCCCCCCTCTAGGTGCTCTCAAGCACGTCCTTGGGAGGGGAGTTCGTTATCCGCAGTGTCGAGTCTGGGGGGCGCCAACGCGGCACCACCGTGCTGCGGTGGAATCGCCACCGCGCATAGCTCGCCAGGGGAGAAGATAACCCCGCCGCCATCCAATTCGTTTTGGAGGGCTGTGATTAGGAACGCGCGTACCTCTTTCAGATGTTAAACGAGTACCGTCCGATCGAGATCTAACGATCGGCACGTACCTCCGTATTCATTTGATCGCGGTTGTTGGATGAATAGCGAGCGATGCAAATTAGATCGGTGTTCTTTTAAATCGTGACCGTCAGATGTTGATCGGGCGGTCACGGGAGTGAGAGGTTGAGCGATGCAGCAGATCTAATCCGGGCGCTAGATTTTCGATCGGACGACTGTAATCTATGTATACCCCTCCGCGGGTACATTTTGCTAAAGAGACCCCACGCTTTACATGAATCAACCTGACGTCCCTCTTGACTGTTCCCTGTGTCTTAGGAAGTTTGCACTGAGGCCCCTGGTATTCTCGGATTTAATGCGCCCAGTCCAGGGAAACAGAAAACTACGAAAAATCAATTAGAAAATGATTTTTATTATTAAATTAATTGCAGAAACTTGCTAAATTCATAGAAAATTCATATAAACTCCAAATTGATTCATTCCAGTTTCTGTCACACCCGGTTTTAAGGGACAAAGCCGGGTGTATCTCATACACGTGCCAAAGAAGACAACATATATAATAACAGAGTGTATAGAGATAAATGTCATAATAACATCAGAGTACTTATTACATAGCGGAAGTCTTACAAAATAAAAGATAAATATAATAGGATCTAAAATCCATCCTTGGCGCTAGAAAGTCAACTGGGAGACGACGACCTAGACCTCTCACGAACACAACGCAACATCCACCATGCGCCTCATCCAGTGGTACCTGTTCTTGACCTGTGGGGGGTGTGAGACAACAAGGGTGAGCTCACACATGATCATAGCTCAACAAGTTGTGGGGAATAATGTGGCATGAACTCACCAAACGTGGGAGTTCATATGATGTGTAAGGCTAATCAACAATAGGGGTTAAAGCTGAGCATTGCTTTTAATTAGTTGGTCAAAATTTTATTAGCAATTACTAAATGTAAGTAAATACCAAACCAAAATAAATAATAATAGAACAAAATTAATAATAATCCCATGCAAATGCAAATGACAAATTGAATTTAAGTTCCATAAATTAATCATGCGAGAGTCCTGAACTGCTCTTGACCGTGAGCTCGGCTAGTATACCAGTTTTACACTCTGCAGAGGTTGTACCCTTTACCCACAAGTCGTGTTTCCCATGTTGCCAGGGTTTGCAAGGCCCTTAGAAACTACCGAGGTGAATGGCTAGGGATCCACTACGAGGCCTTTACAAAGTTCCACTACCTTCCGAAAACCCGCTACAGTTTATGGGAAGAGCACTTGCAAGAATCCCTCGTCTGACCGCCATCGCAGCAAAATCAACCCGAGAACCTCCTTGCATGCAACTCCCCTACTGCCCTTGCCCCTTTCGGGTAAGGTAGTCTTCCACTAGCTTTCCTAGTTAGTCAGCCAAGGGCGTCCCATTCCACCCTTGTGGTGGCACGTGTTTCTCAAGTTAAGCTCCATGTTCCAATTAAAGATAATGATGATCTTGACATGAATATAAATAACATAACAGAATAATTGGAACATGGATATAATGAAACAATAACCCAAAACCATATAAAGCAATAGCAGAACTACCCAAGTGATTCAGGGGTAAACAAGGTAAACAGGATAAACAGACTATGGTGACCTATTGGGTCCCATCAAAATTAAACCTATGCATTGAATAGTGATAATAAAGAATATTATTGGGTAACAAAAGTGAATCAAGGGCACAACTTGTCTGGCACTTGAGATTCCAGTAACCAGGGTGATTCTTCAGATCCTCGAAACGTCGCTGCTAGTTGTAGCAATACAAATAGACATGGTATAGACAAAATTAACATTACACTAAACATAAGTACAAACTAAATAGTAATAATCTACGCGTCGCTACGAGATCGCGGGAACGAGAACCACTAAAATCGAAATTACTATTAAGGAGTTATGATTTTATAGAAGATCTGCGTGATTAAAATATTAAACTATATTATAAATTGGTTAATATAAATCATACGAGAGGTTATTCTATAAATAAATATCTCAACTTTAATCCAAGTCATTATTTGATTAAAGATCATCTAGTCAACTTATAACCATAAGATCACAATACGATATTAATATTAAAGAAGTTAATCCAATAGACACAGATTAATCCAATTAGTCACCTATTTATAAAAGTAGGGTATATCACACAACCAATGCTGCTAGTGCGTAGTAAATATTTATACGAAGCTAACGCAACTAGAACGGATCAAATCGGAGTTAAAACGAGGAAGTTATGAATTTCCTAAGGTTTTATGTATTTGATATAAGATTAATTAGGAGGTCAATTTTATTATTGTTTTTATGTCAAAACAGAGGCAATAGGCAATAAATAACATTATTACAAAATTATAGAAATTGAAATGGATCAATTTAGATTTAATATGAATTTTCTAGAAATTATACAAGTTTTTGCATTTATTTTTACATTTAAAATCCATTTCCATATTTATTTATTCAATTTATAAGTTCACTGGACTGCGCATCAATTACAGGAAAATGCAGGGTCACAGGGTAAAATTTTCTAAGACACAGATCGGCTGTCGCAAGGACTACAGGTTCATTACTAAGAAGTCCAGGGACTCTTTTGAGGTATTGCCAAGTGTAGGGGTATCGCGAGTACACAACCGTCCGATCTAACTTAACGCGCCAGATTAGATCTTAAGCGCAGTGAACCGGTACGCATCGTGAGACGTCAGATCTGCGATCGACGGCTTAGATTAAATCTGGCGCGCGTCAACACCTCCAGTAACCCTGGCCACCCGATCCGAAGCCGACGGCCATGATCATTTCACAATAATTCTCAACGGGTATGCAACCGAGGCCGTTAGATCATCGGTCGACGAACGATATGCGATCCCACCCTGATCCACCCGATCAGGTGCCAATGGTTTGGATTCAAAACACGAAGGGGTACCTCCAACTTCTAATCACGACCATTCAATCCTATCTAACGGTTGCCCTCTGTCGCCCTCCTCCCACAGAACTCGCGATAGCGCCACACAGGACCTCGGCGGCGCATGGCCGGCGTTCTCTCATCTCACGCGGTAGGGCGCTAGACCCTAGTTTGAATCGCGCTACACTACACCGAGAGAAAAACGAACAGAATGGTACACAATCATACCTCGGTTCGCGGCGTGAAACCTTCTGTCCACGAGGTGGCGCGGGTCCACGGCGGTTCTTCAACTACGGCGAGAAATTTTGCCCACTACGGTCGGTCTCTCTGCTCACCCATGGTTCACGCACCCTTGGTAAGGCTGAGAAAATCTCCGGGTGCCCTAATCGGACCCAAATGTGGCCGACGATGAGCGGATGTCTCTGCGGCGCAAGGTCCCTGCTCTCTCTTCTCTCTTTCCGGTGGTTGACGACGCACCGATAGCGCTATGGTCTGAGGGAAATTGGGGTCATGGCGGCTTTGGCTTTATATGCCCATGAGGTGGTGCACCGGATTAAGTAACGGAGCTCCGAGATCCACGAGGCGATTCTGCCATGGATGGACGAAGAAGCTGACTGGCGGCTTGGGAGGAAACTGTGGGTGCGGCTGAGGCTTCTCTCCCTCCCTTATCTTCAGGATCCCCAAGCGGTGCGCCACGCGGACCCGGTAAACCCGGCTAGTGAGTGTGGAGGTGGTCGAGGCGAGTTGTTAGCGCGCGGCGAGATCTACGGCGAGAGCTCCGGAGAAGAACGTGCGACTGTTGATGAGAAGGGCCCACGTCCCAGAGGGAGAGTCGAGCGCGGTGAGTGGCTGACGGCAGCTGACGCGGAGATCCCACATGGCATTGACTGGGGCGCGGAAGAATTGCTGGCGCAAGCAAGCGCGGAGTGAGAGACTGCACGTGGGCCCGTGCGGTCGGCGCTAGGAGCTCATAGAGGGTTGGGCTGCGCAACAGGAATTGGGCCGACTGGTGAAGCTTTTGGCCCAAGTGAACAGGTGTTCCTTTCTTTTTCTTATTTATTTCCTATTCTCTTTTCTTCCTCTCCAAATTCATATTTCCATTTCAAATTTACATTCCATTCTTGTGTCAAATTTACCCCTAAATTAAAAGTGCAATTTGAATATACCCAAACATGAGATGAATTTATTTAATTATGTTTTTATTTTGGTGTTGTATAATATTCTTTTCTTTCCTTCTCCATTTCTTTTCTTATTTATTTTTCTATCTTATATTTGATTTACAAATTTCAAGTTTGAATCAAAATAAAGTTTAAGAACTCAAATCTTTAATACATAATCAAAATCAATTATGAAGCGATAGATATATATTTATTTTAATTAATTTATTTGCTTGGTATATGTTTGAAATGTGAATCCACACATTTTATTACTTTTTCTTTTTTTAGAAGTATAGTATTTTGAATGTGTGATAACAATCAAAGGTTACATCAAAATTGAATGTTCATGTAAATAAAAACTTATGGTGCACCATTTAATGTAATGCATAATCATTTAATTGTATGCAAACTTTTCTATTACTTCTTTTCTAAAATAATTCTTGACTTTCAAAATTCCGTTCTCAATTTTCAACTCTCAAGTACAATTTGAGATCACTGAATTTGGTATATTTTTTCTTCATATATTTATTTTATTATTTTTTCTTATACAGATTTTGAGCCTTACAAATCCTACCCCTCTTAACTGAAATCTCGTCCTCGAGATTTGTAAGGAAAGGGTGTATAACTATGTCATCGCAGAACATATGCGCAAACCAAAATCTCAGCATGATGCATAATTTATTAGCAACACATGGGGTCGATTAGACCTTATTATTCCTTCTAAAATAGTATCATACCAAATACTAACTAAAGTAACATTTAGCTCTTACAAATAGTAGTAATTTATATATATATGTTTATGTAACTTGGTGGAGCTGGTGGTGGTGGTGGAGGTAGTGGACGTTGTTGTCTTTCCAACTGTGCTTGTCTTATTTCTCGACATATCTCCAGCCGGTCCTGACGTATTTCCTCGCGTTCTTGTCTTATCTGATTTTGCATTTCGGTCACCATGTCTGACATTAGATGTATTACCAGCATTTGGGCGGCAACCACTTGATCGATTCCAACAGGTGAAGGATTTGGAGGATTCATTTCTGTTTGTTGTTGCCTGATAGTCTTCCCTTCTTGGTATTGACCATGAGAGTTAAAAGCATATGGCAAAATAGTTTGCATGGGAAATTATTTGGTAGACAGAACGAATAGGCTAGTATCTGGTTATGATCTGAAGATTCTTTAGCAGGGCTAAATCTTTGTTTTAGGTTTAGATTGGGGTAACTAGTCGTATAAGGTGATTGTCCAAAGGTACAATAGAATCTACCAAGATGAGATAGATGTGGGTGAGATAGACTACATGATGTAGATCAAAATTTTGTTTGAAGTTAGGTGGGAATAGATAGGTTATACCATTTATCATGACTCTATGGGTTGGGTTAGCTCATGGTTGAGTTGATCTAATGTATTAAGTCAAGTTAACATCTGGCTAGTAGGGTCCAAGTACCACTAATCTGTTTAAGTGGACAACAGTAGATTAGATCATATTAGCTTAGATCACATTAGGTTCTGTAACCCCCTTTTAGGAATACCACTTAGTTAAGCATAACAAACTGACTTTATCTTTATGAAATTCTAGTTTTATATTTTTTTTTATCTAAGTAGAACTTCCAATTAGTATATATTTTTATACACCTAGAATTTTCATGCCATTAACAGGTGTGGTATAGAAAACAAGGGTACATCGTGTTTTATCTATTTGGTGAGTGTAGAGAAAATTTAGGGTACAATAAAGTTGGGTAGGGGAGACTATTTTTTTATGGTGGATCTTGATTCATCTGAAGATCTATTTCTTCTTATATCCTTCATTGTCGAAGTTAATCTTCTTCTTGGGTCTGTTTTAGGAACCATCGGTTGTAGTGTTGGATGCTTTTATCTGAGTTGGGGATAACCATTGCGGTTACATGGGGTAGGTAGATTAAACAGAGTTTTGCTTTCTTGGATAAATGGGTTGGGCAACCTATAACATAGGCTAGGTCATGGTTTCACGAACAAGTTGGTCTAAGACACCAGTTTAGATTCAAAACTCACTTATCGAAATATGGTTTAGTTAATACTTGTAACATAGAGTAGACCATATTAGTTTAGGTAGGGTCTAGATTAGATTGGATATAACTGGATTAAACTTAATTTAAATTGGATAAATCTACCAGGGTAGAATATGTATTATTAATATGTGTTAGAATCCTTTGAAATAGGATGAATCATATAGTGTAGGTAGGCCAGAATCTCTGTTAGGTTAAAACAGAGGGGTTATGTAACCATCGAATGGTTAGGGTAGTTACATATGGCTAGGTTGTTGTATGTGGTCTAGTCTAAATTGGAATCTTAGTCCAACTTGGATTAAAACATATTTATAGGAGTAGGATCCAATCTTATTTTACCAGTATTATCTAACATGTTTGTCCATTAGATTAGATCTGATCAAATTAGATGGGATCAGGATTAAATTGGTGTAATCAGATTAGATTAGATAAGATCTACCAAATTTTATTTTTGAATAGATCAGGTTTGTTACACTATTATGAGATAAGCAAAGTGGTGTGGATAAGTATGCTTATTAGGACAAGATGGGTCTTTAAGACTAAGATAGAATCTTTTGAGATTAGTTAGATCTATTAGGATAGGATAGAATCTTTTCGAGATAGGATGGATCTGTTAAGATAAGAAAGAATCTTTTAAGATAAGAGAGAATCTGTTAGGATAAGATAGATTTCTTTAAGTTAAGAGGAATCCATTAAAGTAAGAAAGAATCTTTTAAGATAAGAAGGATCCTTTTAAATTAGATACAATTTAATGGAGGATAATCTAAGTTGTTTAGTTGCCTCATGGATTTTATTCATTTATATTTATGCTTACACGTATATGTAGATGTAATTGTGGACATTACTCCACAACTAATTACACTCAATCAAAGATCCAAATCAGGCAAATATCATAAGAACAAACACTCAACGTATAGATACCTATAAAAATAGTTTTGTTTTTATTCCTAAGAGTAGGTCTCCTATTCGTAAAGGTTACATTAGGCACAGGACTTCAAAGTGTGAAATCCACATTGGTCTTTAGAAAGAACAGGTAAGAATATTCAGAGTAAAGCGGAAATAGATGAGAAAAGATTAAGATAAGTGTAGAAAAGGATCAGAGTAGCAAAGGTAAGGTTAACCAGAGTAGAATAGTAGAAGGTGAAACTGGATCAAGATAAGTATAGAAAGAACCAGAGTAAGGTAAGTAGGTAATGGTTGTCTAGTTCTATCTAGGTTTCGTCCTACAGTCAACATTCCTCTGATACCACTTCTGTCACACCCGGTTCTAAGGGACAAAGCCAGGTGCATCTCATACATGCGCCAAGGAAGACAACATATATAATAACAGAGTGTATAGAGATAAATGTCATAATAACATCAAAGTACTTATTATATAGCATAAGTCTCAAAAAATAAAAGATAAATATAACAGGATCTAAATCCATCCTTGATGCCAGAAAGTCAACTGGGAGACGACGACCTAGACCTCTCATGAACACAGCGCAACATCCACCATGCGCCTCATCCAGTGGTACCTGTTCTTGACCTGTGGGGGGTGTGAGACAGCAAGGGTGAGCTCACACATGATCATAGCTCAACAAGTTGTGGGGAATAATGTGGCATGAACTCACCAAACATGGGAGTTCATGTGATGTGTAAGGCTAATCAACAATAGGGGTTAAAGCTGAGCATTGCTTTTAATTAGTTGGTCAAAATTTTATTAGCAATTACTAAATGTAAGTAAATACCAAACCATAATAAATAATAATAGAACAAAATTAATAATAATCCCATGCAAATGCAAATGACAAATTGAATTTAAGTTCCATAAATTAATCATACGAGAGTCCTGAGTTGCTCTTGACCGTGAGCTCGGCTAGTATACCAGTTTTACACTCTGCAGAGGTTGTACCCTTTACCCACAAGTCGTGTTTCCCATGTTGCCAGGGTTTGCAAGGCCCTTAGACAGTACTGAGGTGAATGGCTAGGGATCCACTACGAGGCCTTTACAAAGTTCCACTAGCTTCCAAAAACCCGCTACAGTTTATGGGAAGAGCACTTGCAAGAATCCCTCGTCTGACCGCCATCGCAGCAAAATCAACCCGAGAACCTCCTTGCATGCAACTCCCCTACTGCCCTTGCCCCTTTCGGGTAAGGTAGTCTTCCACTAGCTTTCCTAATTAGTTAGCCAAGGGGTCCCATTCCTCCCTTGTGGTGGCACGTGTTTCTCAAGTTAAGCTCCATGTTCCAATTAACATAATATAATGATCTTAACATGAACATAAATAAAATAACAGAATAATTGGAACATGGATATAATGAAATAATAATCCAAAACCATATAAAGCAATAGCAGAACTACCCAAGTGATTTAGGGGAAACAAGGTAAACAGGATAAACAGACTAGGGTGGCCTATTGGGTCCCATCAAAATTAAACCTATGCATTGAATAGTGATAATAAAGAATATTATTGGGTAACAAAGGTGAATCAAGGGCACAACTTGCCTGGCACTTGAGATTCCAGTAACCAGGGTGATTCTTCAGATCCTCGAAACGTCGCTGCTAGTCATAGCAATACAAACTGACATGGTATAGACAAAATTAACATTACACCAAATATAAGTACAAACTGAATAGTAATAATCTATGCGTCGCTACGAGATCGCGGGAACGAGAACCACTAAAATCGGAATTACTATTAAGGAGTTATGATTTTATAGAAGATCTGCGTGATTAAAATATTAAACTATATTATAAATTGGTTAATATAAATCATGTGAGAGGTTATTCTATAAATAAATACCTCAACTTTAATCTAAGTCATTATTTGATTAAAGATCATCTAGTCAAATTATAACCATAAGATCACAATACGATATTAATATTAAAGAAGTTAATCCAATAGACACAGATTAATCCAATTAGTCACCTATTTATAAAAGTAGGGGATATCACACAACCAATGCTGCTACTGCGTAGTAAATATTTATACGAAGCTAACGCAACTAGAATGGATCAAATCGGAGTTAAAACGAGGAAGTTATGAATTTCCTAAGGTTTTATGTATTTGATATAAGATTAATTAGGAGGTCAATTTTATTATTGTTTTCATGTCAAAACAGTGGCAATATGCAATAAATAACATTATTACAAAATTATAGAAATTGAAATGGATCAATTTGGATTTAATATGAATTTTCTAGAAATTATACAAGTTTTTGCATTTATTTTTACATTTAAAATCCATTTCCATATTTATTTATTCAATTTATAAGTTCACTGGACTGCGCATCAATTACAGGAAAATGCAGGGTCACAGGGTAAAATTTTCTAAGACACAGATCGGCTGGCGCAAGGACTGCAGGTTCATTACTAAGAAGTCCAGGGACTCTTTTGAGGTATTGCCAAGCGTAGGGGTATCGCGAGTACACAACCGTCCGATCTAACTTAACGCGCCAGATTAGATCTTAAGCGCAGTGAACCGGTACGCATCATGAGACATCGGATCTGCGATCGACGGCTTAGATTAAATCTGGCGCGCGTCAACACCTCCAGTAACCCTGGCTACCCGATCCGAAGCCGACGACCATGATCATTTCACAATAATTCTCAACAGGTATGCAACCGAGGCCGTTAGATCAGCGATCGACGGACGATATGCGATCCCACCCTGATCCACCCGATCAGGTGCTAATGGTTCGGATTCAAAACACGAAGGGGTACCACCAACTTCTAATCACGACCGTTCAATCCCATCTAACGGTTGCCCTCCGTCGCCCTCCTCCCGCAGAACTCGCGACAGCGCCACACAGGACCTCGGCGGCGCATGGCTGGCGTTCTCTCATCTCACGCGGTAGGGCGCTAGATCCTAGTTTGAATCGCGCTACACTACACCGAGAGAAAAACGAACAGAATGGTACACAATCATACCTCGGTTCGCGGCGCGAAACCTTCTGTCCACGAGGTGGCGCGGGTCCATAGCGGTTCTTCAACTACGGCAAGAAATTTTGCCCACTACGGTCGGTCTCTCTGCTCACCCACGGTTCACGCACCCTTGGTAAGGCTGAGCAAATCTCCGGGTGCCCTAATCGAACCCAAATGTGGCCGATGATGAGCGGATGTCTCTGCGGCGCAAGGTCCCTGCTCTCTCTTCTCTCTTTTCGGTGGTTGACGGCGCGCCGATAGCGCTATGGTCTGAGGGAAATTGGGGTCGTGGCAGCTTTGGCTTTATATGCCCACGAGGTGGTGCGCCGGATTGAGTAACGGAGCTCCGAGATCCACGAGGCGATTCTGCCATGGACGGACGAAGAAGCTGACTGACGGCTCGGGAGGAAACTGTGGGCGCGGCCGAGGCTTCTCTCCCTCCCTTATCTCCAGGATCCCCAAGCGGTGCGCCACACGGACCCATTAAACCCGGCTGGTGAGTGTGGAGGTGGTCGAGGCGAGTTGTTAGCGCGCGGCGAGATCTACGGCGAGAGCTCCGGAGAAGAACGTGCGACTGTTGACGAGACGGGCCCGCATCCCAGAGGGAGAAGCGAGCGCGGTGAGTGGCTGACGGCACTTGACGTGGAGATCCCACATGGCATCGGCTGGGGCGCGGAAGAATCGCTGGCGCAAGCAGGCGCGGCGTGAGAGACTGCACGTGGGCCCGTGCGGTCGGCGCCAGGAGCTCATAGAGGGTTGGGCTGCGCAACAAGAATTGGGCCGACTGGTGAAGCTTTTGGCCCAAGTGAACAGGTGTTCCTTTCTTTTTCTTATTTATTTCCTATTCTCTTTTCTTCCTCTCCAAATTCATATTTCCATTTCAAATTCACATTCCATTCTTGTGTCAAATTTACCCCTAAATTAAAAGTGCAATTTGAATATACCCAAACATGAGATGAATTTATTTAATTATATTTTTATTTTGGTGTCGTATAATATTCTTTTCTTTCCTTCTCCATTTCTTTTCTTATTTATTTTTCTATCTTATATTTGATTTACAAATTTCAAGTTTGAATCAAAATAAAGTTTAAGAACTCAAATCTTTAATACATAATCAAAATCAATTATGAAGCGATAGATATATATTTATTTTAATTAATTTATTTGCTTGGTATATGTTTGAAATGTGAATCCACACATTTTATTATTTTTTCTTTTTTTAGAAGTATAGTATTTTGAATGTGTGATAAGAATCAAAGGTTACTTCAAAATTGAATGTTCATGTAAATAAAAACTTATGGTGCACCATTTAATGTAATGCATAATCATTTAATTGTATGCAGACTTTTCTATTACTTCTTTTCTAAAATAATTCTTGGCTTTAAAAATTCTGTTCTTAATTTTCAACTCTCAAGTACAATTTGAGATCACTGAATTTGGTATATTTTTTTCTTCATATATTTATTTTATTATTTTTTTTCTTATACAGATTTTGGGCCTTACAGTTTCTAAAATTTTGTAATATTATTGTTTATCACCTAGAGTCTCTGTTTTGACATGAAAACAGTAATAAAATTTATTTCTCAATTAATCATATATCAAGCACATAAAACCTTTGGAAATTCATAATTTAAAATCCATAACTCCAAA
The DNA here is from genome assembly GCA_029449295.1 of Zea luxurians. Classification (NCBI taxonomy): domain Eukaryota; kingdom Viridiplantae; phylum Streptophyta; class Magnoliopsida; order Poales; family Poaceae; genus Zea; species Zea luxurians. The sequence continues at coordinate 935,027 of JAOPSE010000128.1, forward strand.
ATTAATGATTCCTGATCCTAGGTTTTTATTTTAATGTGTAGATTATTATTATGTATTTTATTTACATGTTTGGTGTGATGTTAATTTCTCCTTTATATTGTGCTTGTTTGTATTGTGGCGAGTAGAAGAGCCTGTGACTGAGGATCCCGGAGTTCGGCAAGTAGAAGTTGCTGAGCAGGAGCTCATTAAAGGCAAGTTGTGCCCTTGATCACTTTTATTTACCTAATAATGTTCTTTATAATCATTTACCATGCATAGGCTTAATTTTGATGGGACCCGATAGGTCACCCTAGACTGATTATCTCTTTACCTTATTATCCCTGAATCACTTGGGTAGTTTTGCTATTGCTTCACATGGTTTTGGGTTAATATTTCATTATATCCATGTTCCAATTATTTATTTTATTTATGTTCATGTCAAGATCATTAATGTTAATTGGAACATGGAGCTTAACTTGAGAAACACGTGCCACCACAAGGGAGGAATGGGACCCCTTGGCTAACTAATTAGGAAAGCTAGTGGAAGACTATCTTACCCGAAAGGGGCAAGGGCAGTAGGGGAGTTGCATGCAGGGAGGTTCTCGGGTTGATTTTGCTGCGATGGCGGTCAGACAGCGGATTCTTGCAAGTGCTCTTACCATAAATTGTAGCGGATTTTCGAAAGCTAGTGAAACTTTGTAAAGGCCTCATAGTGTTGCCCTGCCTCGCTTCCTTGGTATAGGTGTATGGGAGTCACGATCCCTTGGTAGATGGGTAACATGACTTGTGGGTAAAGGGTACAACCTCTGCAGAGTGTAAAATTGGTATACTAGCCGAGCTCACGGTCATGAGCAGCTCAGGACTCACGCATGATTAATTTATGGAACTTGAATTCAATTTGTCATTTGAAATTGCATGGGATTATTTATTAATTTTGTTCTATTATTTTTATTATGGTTTGGTATTCACTTACATTTAGTAACTGCTAATAAAATTTTGACCAACTTATTAAAAGCAATGCTCAACTTTAACCCCTATTGTTGATCAGCCTTACACATCACATGAACTCCCACCTTTGATGAGTTCATGCACACCGGTTTCCCCAAAACTTGTTGAGCTATGATCATGTGTGAGCTCACCCTTGCTATCTCAAACCCCCCATAGGAGAAGAACAGGTGGTTCAAGAGGAGCCAAATAACGAGGAGTTTGATTTGATCTAGGTGGCGCCTCCCAGTTGACTTATTGGCGCCAAGGACGATCCTTAGTTCATTTTATATTTATCTTTTATTTTGTGATAGGACTTCCGCTATGTAATAAGTACTCTGATGTTATTGTGACATTTATCTCTATACACTCTGTTATTATATATGTTGTCTTCTTTGACGCATGTATGAGATGCACCCGGCTTTGTCCCTTAAAACCCGGGTGTTACATAAGTGGTATCAGAGGAAATGTTGACTGTAGGACGAAACCTAGATAGAAATGGACAAAACCCTTACCTACTTACCTTACTCTTATTCATTCTATACTTATCTTATCTTGATCTTGTCTCACCTTTTGCTGTCATACTCTGATTACTCTTATCTTTTCCACTCTAAGACAAGATGAGTTTCACACCTTGGAATCCTACATTTATGACATTCTTAAGAGATAGGGAACCTAAGACGAAATTAAAACTATTTTCTATATTTAAAAAATGGTGGTTGATTGTTCTGATGATAAATGCCTGATTTACTTCTTTGATTGATTGAGATATTATAAATAGACATCTTAACATGTACCACCATAAGGTAATGAATTAGCTTTGGTAGGTAAAACATTAATCTACTTAGCTAATAAATCCCCCAAAGTAACATGCCTCGTAATTACCTGCCTTGTCTACAATCCTTTCTCTCTTACCATATGTTTCTAACTCAAATGGTCAATACCAGGAAGGGTGGTGGAATTGATCTACCTCCTAATCGACACACTCGGAGGATATTTAGACAACCACAACAACAACAACCTGAGATGGATCCTCCACATCCTCCACCAGCCGGAGTTGACTCAGCAGTTGCAGCTCAGATGAGGATAATGTAACAGATGGCAGACACCATGGCGGATATGCACGCACAGATGCGATAGGAACGCTAGGAGATGCGCCAAGAGCGAGAGGAGATATGCCAGGAAAGAAGGGCGCAACAGCAACAACAACAACAACAAGCACCACTGCCTCCACCCCCACCACCAGTTCCACCCCAGGACAAGCACCGGGAGTTCATGAGCCATAAGCCACCGACGTTCGCCAGTTCTCCTGATCCACTGGACGCTGATGATTGGCTGAAGTCTGTGGAGAAGATGTTGATTATTACCCAATGCTCTGACCAGGAGAACGTTTTATATGCTTCTGGTCGTCTGACAGGTCCTGCTGCTGATTGGTGGGATTCATACACTGCTGCCCACAATGCTGCTGATACTATCACATGGGCAGAGTTTGCTACGTAGTTCAGGAACTATCACATACCAGCTAGACTGATGAAGATTAAGAAGAAAGAGTTTCTGTCGCTGAAACAGGGAAGCATGTCAGTCAGCGAGTACCGCGACAAGTTCATTCAGCTCTCCAGATATGCACCGGATGAAGTTGCTAAAGATGAGAGGAAGCAAGAGCATTTTATTGAAGGACTTAATGGACCCCTACATTATACTCTAGTGGCACATACCTTCCCGTCATTCTAGAGGCTGCTTGACAAGGCCCTGGCTATTGAACACAAGCGTGTTCAGCTAGGAGATCTGAAGAGGAAGGCGATATCCCAGGGTCAGGGAAGCAGCAGTGTTTGTCCTCGCTACGATTCACCCTAGGGTACACTAGTTCGCACTGGAGGAGGCCAACGCCCAGCTCAGCACTCACCTCAGGGGACTCCACCGACTCGTCAGGCTACCCCCACTGGTACCCCGACAAAATTTTCAGGATAGAGTGCAGGCACTACTTGCTACAAGTGTGGGAAGACTGGACATTATGCAAATGTTTGCCCACAGAGGATTGCTACTACCCCAGTTCAGAACAAGCAGCAGACTCCAGGATCTAGCAAGGGATTCTCGATTGTCAGGGTTAATCAAGTCAGCGCTGATGCTACTGCAGAAGGAGCTGACATCACACTTGGTATGTTTTATATTAATGCAATTCTTGCAACAATATTATTTGATTCTAGTGCTACACATTCATTCATGTCTGCTCGATATGCCAACACAAATGAGTTACCACTGAAAAATATGAAAACACCAATGATAGTAATTACACCTAAAGGGCCTGTTGAGGCAAATCATATGACACATAGATTGACATTAACAATTATGGGTAGAGAATTCTGGGCTACCGCTATAATATTAGAGGCAAGCTGTATAGATCTGATCCTTGGTATGTCATGGCTAAGAAAGGCAAAGGCGATTATACAATGTGGTAGGGGTACTGTATAACTCACCAGCCCTAAAGGAGAAAGGTTTCAAGTTGAAATCGTAGTAATACTTCTACCCAACGTGCGACATTATTTATAGATGAGGAGTTTATTGGTGACAACATCCGTGTGGTTAGGGATTTTCCGGATGTCTTTCTAGAGGAGTTACCAGGGATGCCACCAGATAGGGAAGTTGAGTTTGTCATTGATCTCTTACCTAGGACTGCTCCTATTTCTAAACGGACATACAGGATGTCTGTAGAAGAGTTAAAAGAACATAAGAAGCAGTTAACGGAGTTACAAGAGGCTGGATACATTCGTTCGAGTTCCTCACCGTGGGGAGCGCCGGTTCTGTTTGTATAGAAGAAAGACGGATCGCAAAGGATGTGTGTGGATTATAGATCCCTTAATGATGTTACTGTGAAGAACAAGTATCCGTTACCCCGCATTGAGGATTTATTTGATCAGATGAGAGGTGCTAGAGTATTCTTGAAGATTGATCTCCGATCGGGTTACCAAATGAAGATTAGGCCATCGGATATTCCAAAGATGGCTTTCTCGACCCGATATGGTTTATATGAGTTCACGGTTATGTTATTTGGACTAACTAATGCACCAGCTTATTTTATGAATCTGATGAATAAGGTGTTCATGGAGTATCTTGACAGATTCGTCGTGGTATTCATTGACAATATTCTTATTTATTCCAAGAGTGATAGCGATCATGAGGAACATCTGAGATTGGTGCTACAAAAGCTAAGGGATAATCAACTCTATGCCAAGTATAGCAAATGCGAGTTCTAGATTGACGAGGTGCCATTCCTTGGACATATCATTTCTAATGGAGGGATATCAATGGATCCTGCTAAAGTCAAGGAGATAATGGTGTGGAGCATACCCACTACAGTTACGGAGATTCAAAGTTTCTTGGGACTTGCAGGATACTATCGGAGATTTATTGAAGGATTTTCTAAGATTGCTAAGCCTATGACCTCACTTCTGGAGAAGGGAAGAGAGTTTAAGTGGGACGAGAAGTGCCAAGATAGCTTTGATTAATTAAAGAAGAGATTGATGTCACCACCAGTGTTGGTTATGCCAGATCTACAGAAGGGATTTGACATTTATTGTGATGCATGTGGCCAAGGCTTGGGATGTGTGCTCATGCAAGAAGGACATGTGATCGCCTACGCGTCTCGTTAGTTGCGGAAACATGAGTTGAACTACCCCACTCATGACTTAGAACTGACAGTCGTAGTGCATGCGCTTAAGATATGGAGACATTATATCATGGGAACCAAGTGCCAAGTGTACACGGATCATAAGAGTTTGAAGTATATATTCACTCAGAAGGATCTCAACCTTAGGCAACGCCGATGGTTGGAGCTCATAAAGGATTATGATTTAGAGATTCACTATCACCCGGGCAAGGAGAATTTGGTTACAGATGCATTGAGTCGAACGGAACACGTTCATTCAGCTATTGTTGCCCAGCTACCCGATGAGATTGTCAAGGATTTCAGGAGACTTAACCTGGGGATAGTTGCTCACACTGAAGGAGTTACTATTTATGTGGAACCTACCTTGGAACAAGAAATTTGCAAAGGTCAGATTGGTGATGCTAATATACAAGAGATCAATGATCTTATTACTGATGGTAGAGGTCCAGAATTCACGGAGGATGAGCAAGGCACTGTATGGTTCAAGGACAGGATATGTGTTCCTGAGATTGATAGCCTTCGTGAGACTATATTGAAAGAAGCCCATGATTCTAATTATTCTATCCACCCTGGTAGCACTAAGATGTATCAGGATTTGAAGCAGAAATACTGGTGGTATGGATTGAAGAGACATGTGGCTGCACATGTGGCTATATGTGATGTGTGTCAAAGAGTTAAGGCTGAACACCAGAGGCCAGCTGGACTACTGCATCCACTAAAGATACCCGAGTGGAAGTGGGAAGAGATTGGTATGGATTTCATTACTGGATTGCCTCGCACCCCCAAAGGATATGATTCTATATGGGTGATTGTGGATAGACTGACCAAAGTAGCCCACTTCATTCCTGTCAAGACTACTTATAAAGGCTCACAGCTGGCAGAGTTATATATGGCTCGGATTGTGTGTTTACATGGAGTACCAAAGAAGATCGTGTCTGATCGAGGCTCACAGTTTACCTCAAGATTCTGGAGAAGCTTTCATGAGAATATGAATACAAAGTTGAACTTTAGTACGGCTTATCACCCTCAGACTGATGGACAGACTGAAAGGACTAATCAAGTACTTGAGGATATGTTGAGAGATTGTGCACTTTAGCATGGAGGAAGTTGCGATAAAAGTATACCATATGCTGAGTTCTCATATAATAATAGTTATGAGGCCAGTCTGAAAATGTCACCGTTTGAGGCTCCATATGGCAGGAAATGCAGGACCCCTCTATATTGGGATTAGACTAGAGAAAGACAGTTTTTTGGGCCTGAACTTATTCAAGAGGCAGAAGAACAAGTTCGTATAATCCGGGAGAACTTGAGGGTAGCTCAGACCAGGCAAAAGAGCTATGCTGATAATAGAAGAAGACCACTGGAATTTGAGGAAGGAGATCATGTGTACCTCAAGGTGTCACCACTTCGTGGAATGAGGAGATTTAAAGTTAAGGGCAAATTGTCCCCTCGCGTTGTTGGACCCTTCAAAGTTTTTAGGCGAGTGGGGAGATGGCATACCAACTCGAGCTACCTGATAATCTATCTAATGTGCATAATGTGTTCCACGTGTCACTTAAGAAGTGTCTCCGTGTCCCTGAGCAACAGTTACCAATGGAGGAGCTCAGTGTTCAAGGTGATCTGACTTACACGGAGTATCCTACCAAGATTCTTGACACTTTGACTCGAGTTACAAGAAATAAGGTGATAAAGATGTGCAAAGCGCAATGGATTCATCATGGAGAAGATGAAGCTACATGGGAGAGAGAAGAAGAGCTTCGCATAGATTTTCCCCATCTTTTCCCTAGTCCTTCCTAAATCTCGAGGACGAGATTCTTGTTAAGTGGGGTAGGATTTGTAAAACCCACTTTGTAAGAAAAATCTAAAAGGAGAAATTATATTCCCTTATATATGTGTGTCATGCCTATTTATCATTTCATGTGGACACCTCACTTACACAAATAAATAATTAACAAAAGGACACTCAAATAAATCATGCATCATGCTGGGATTTTATTTTTGTGTGCATCTCGTGACAATATAAAAATCATATGAAAAGAAATATATTAAAGTCCCAAAGTGAAATTTAGAATATAAAAGAAAATCTAGAATTTAGAAGTGGAGAAAGAAATGTAAATGTAAATACAAAATAAATATTATAAATAAAGGTAATAATAGTATGTGCAAAATTATACTCTTAAAGTTAGTAAGATTTACCATAGAGTTAAATTTGAATTTTGAATTCAAATGGAAAGGAAAAACAAATCAGGAAAAGAAAAAGGAAATAAAATAAAGACTTACCTGGGCTTGGTACCCAATTTGGACCACCCAGAGAAACCTCCCGCGCGGCCCGAAACCCCTCGACCGCGCGCTAACGCTCTCTGCCACACGGGCCCCTATGGTCAGCCATCCTCGCGCGCGGGGCCGCACACTGACGCGTAGGGCCTGGTCATCTGTCTCACCGGCGCGTGCTGAATTGATGTGACGCTGGCAAATCGGACCCATTTGTCAGCCGCCTCAACCGTTCCGCGAACTCGCCTCAACGGATTCCGGCCATGGCGGAATACGCCGCGCACCCCAGAGCACGTTACGTGGACTTTTCCCTTTGTTTCCCTAGTCGTTATTAAGGAGGCGCTGGTCGTGGCCCTCTCGTTTCGCCTTGTGCACACCAGTAGCCACACCTCTGCGCTTGCCACCGCTGTGAGAGAAGAAGTCGGAGGGAGCAGTGTGGTCATTCTGCCGGCGGTGAAGCTCGTCATCGCGGGGACTCCGTCCTCGGAGTGGGGCCAAGCAGGGTCGCCAACATCTGGGGTGGCCGTCCGTGACCTCAATTGGAAGGCGGGCCTTGGGGAGCGTGGGCAATTTCTCACCGTTATCTCGCCACCATCGTGTTTCCGCCCATCATCGTGGACTGTCGTCCCTACTGCGCGCCTTGAGGTGAGAAACCCTTTAATCGTTTCGCTTTGTCTCCGTCTACGCATAGCACGTCCTTAGGAGGGGAGTTCGTCATCCGCAGAGTCGAGTCTGGGGAGCGCCGGCGCGGCACCACCGTGCGGCGGTAGAATACCACCTCGCCCAGCTCGCCAAGGGAGAAGATAACCCCGCCGCTGTCCGAAAGGGGCAAGGGTAGTAGGGGAGTTGCATGCAGGGAGGTTCTCGGGTTGATTTTGCTGCGATGGTGGTCAGATGGGGATTCTTACAAGTGCTCTTCCCATAAACTGTAGCGGGTTTTCGGAAGCTAGTGGAACTTTGTAAAGGCCTCGTAGTGTTGCCCTGCCTCGCTTCTTTGGTAGAGGTGTATGGGAGTCGCGATCCCTTGGCAGATAGGTAACATGACTTGTGGGTAAAGGGTATAACCTCTGCAGAGTGTAAAACTAGTATACTAGCCGAGCTCACAGTCATGAGTAGCTCAGGACTCTCGCATGATTAATTAATGGAACTTAAATTCAATTTGTCATTTGCAATTGCATGTGATTATTTATTAATTTTGTTCTATTATTTTTATTATGGTTTGGTATTCACTTACATTTAGTAACTGCTAATAAATTTTTGACCAACTTATTAAAAGCAATGCTCAGCTTTAACCCCTATTGTGGATCAGCCTTACACATCACATGAACTCCCACCTTTGGTGAGTTCATGCGCACCGGTTTCCCCATAACTTGTTGAGCTATGATCATGTGTGAGCTCACCCTTGCTGTCTCACCCCCCCATACGAGAAGAACAGGTGGTTCAAGAGGAGCCAAACAACGAGGAGTTTGATCTAATCTAGGTGGCGTCTCCCAGTTGACTTATTGGCGCCAAGGACAATCCTTAGTTCATTTTATATTTATCTTTTATTTGTAATAAGACTTTCGCTATGTAATAAGTACTCTGATGTTATTGTGACATTTATCTCTATACACTCTGTTATTATATATGTTGTCTTCTTTGGCGCATGTATGAGATGCACCCGGCTTTGTCCCTTAAAACCCGGGTGTTACAACTAAGACTCCGCAAGGACCACTGAAAGTCGCCTAGAGGGGGGTGAATAGGGCGAAACTGAAATTTACAAATGTAAGCACAACTACAAGCCGGGTTAGCGTTAGAAATAATAATGAGTCCGAGAGAGAGGGCGCAAAACAAATCGCAAGCGAATGAAGAGTGTGACACGCGGATTTGTTTTACCGAGGTTCGGTTCTCGCAAACCTACTCCCCGTTGAGGAGGCCACAAAGGCCGGGTCTCTTTCAACCCTTACCCTCTCTCAAACGGTCCCTCGGACCGAGTGAGCTTCTCTTCTCAAATCAAACCGGGAACAAAACTTTCCCCGCAAGGACCACCACACAATTGGTGTCTCTTGCCTCGATTACAATTGAGATTTGATCACAAGAGCAAGTGAGAAAGAAAAGAAGCAATCCAAGCGCAAGAGCTCAAAAGAACACGGCAAATCTCTCTCGCTAGTCACTAAAGCCTTGTGTGGAATTGGAGAGGATTTGATCACTTGGGTGTGTCTAGAATTGAATGCCTAGCTCTTGTAAGTGGTTGAGAAGTGGGAAACTTAGATGACTTGAATGTGGGGTGGTTGGGGGTATTTATAGCCCCAACCACCAAACTAGCCGTTTGGGTGGAGGCTGTCTGTCGTATGGTGCACCGGACAGTCCGGTGCACACCGGACATGTCCGGTGCGCCAGCCACGTCACCCGAACGTTAGGGTTCCGACCGTTGGAGCTCTGACTGCTGGGCCCGCATGGATGTCCGGTGGCGCACCGGACATGCACTGTAGAGTGTCCGGTGCGCCATGACGCGCGTGCCTGACTTCTGTGCGCTCTGGCGCGCATTTAATGCGCCTGCAGGTGACCGTTGGCGCCGAAGTAGCCGTTGCTCCGCAGTTACACCGGATAGTCCGGTGTACACCGGACATGTCCGGTGAATTATAGCGGAGTAGCCGTTGCGAATTCCCGAAGCTGGCGAGTTCAGAGTCGCTTCATTCCTGGAGCATCGGACACTGTCCGGTGTACACCGGACAGTCCGGTGAATTATAGCGGAGCGACTCTGCGTTTTCCCGACGGTGAGAAGTTCAGCGCGTGGAGAACCCTGGTGCACCGGACATGTCCGGTGGTGCACCGGACAGTCCGGTGCGCCAGACCAGGGTGCCTTCGGTTGTCCCTTTGCTCTTTTTGTTGAACCCTTTTCTTGGTCTTTTTATTGGCCTTTTGTGAACCTTTGGCACCTGTATAACTTATAGACTAGAGCAAACTAGTTAGTCCAATTATTTGTGTTGGGCAATTCAACCACCAAAATCAATTTAGGAAATAGGTGTAAGCCTAATTCCCTTTCAACCACCACACACTTAGGTGTCTCTTGCTTAGCTTTACAAGCACTTAGAGAATAAGAATGGAAAGAACAGAAGGCAATCCAAGCAACAAGAGCGCAAAAGAACACAAAAACTCTCTCTCACACAAGTCACTAAGTGGTTGAGTTGATTTTGGGACTTGGGAGAGAATTGATTGCTTCAAATGTGTCTTGGAGTGTTGGACTTTGCTCTTGTATTGAATGAGGATCTCACAAAACTTGGATACCAATGAATGAGGTGGTTGGGGGTATTTATAGCCCCCAACCACTTCCTAGCCGTTGGCGAAGTCTACTGGCGATGGGCACACCGGACAGTCCGGTGGCGCACCGGACAGTCACTGTTCACTGTCCAGTGCGCGCCACGTCAGCGCGCCCGTTAGGGTTTGGAGCAGTTGACCGTTGGCGTCTTATGTCTTCAAGCGGCACCGGACAGTCCGGTGACCTCTGACTTCTGCGCGACACTGTTTGCCACTGTACACTTTTGCAGTCAACCGTTGGTGCGTAGGGAGCCGTTGCTCCATTGGCTCACTGGACAGTCCGGTGCACACCGGACAATCGGTGAATTATAGCGAAGCACGCCCAAGGAATTCCCAAGAGTGGCCTGTTTGTTGGGTGCCTGGCCTAGTGCACTAGACACTGTCCGGTGCGCCATTTTTCAGCACACTTTAAGTCCTTTGCTCCAAATTTGATTGTGTCCCTAACTAAATTTCTTTCTTAGTTTATGTTGAACCTATTCACCTGAGATAAATGATATCTAGACAGACTAGTTAGTCCACATGGTTTGTGTTAGACGTCAACCACCAAAATCGATTATGGGAAATGATTAAGTCCATTTTCCTTTCACCATGTCGGGGTGGCCGAGCTGCCGCTCGTGCCGAGCACAAGCCACATGCGCCGATTTGGCCGCGCCCGAGCCTGGTCCACACCGGGGTGGGCCAAGCAGTTCCCGCGCCGTGACGCCGCTGCTGGGTCACGCCCAAGTCGTGGCAGCCTTCCCCCCCCCCCTCCACCCCAAACTGACCGGCGTGGTGGCAACCGCCATGGACCGGATCGAGGGCCATTAGGCCCTCACATTGGGGGAGGAAGATGGGGCCACTCCTTTTGGACGGTGGCCGGTGAAGATGACGCGGCCGCGTGGAGCATCGACAGCGCGAGGATGCTGTGCGTGACGGGCAGCGATGGTCCCAACGACCACCGCCTCCGGCGGGGTTGGTGAACGACGACGGATTGTTTCTGCAGTGGGTGGAGGAGTCGGTGGTGCCACCAAATCGACATACATCAGTGCTGTTGCCGACGACTCTGCGTCTCCCATCGGCACCGGTGGTGATGGGAATGCGATGGGGAGACCGTATTCAACCACCGGCAGCGGCACGACCGCTGTCCACCCATGGATTACACAAAAGTGCACATTTTGCACTTGAACACAGCGTTTAGGGATGGCGTTCACCGGTGGAATCACAGCATCTTGCCCAGCGACGAATGCCTCCAACGGCGCATCATCGACAACGACAACATACAGAACTTCACGCATACGACAGATGCGAAGGGAAACGGTGTGTTCCATACCTCTCCTATCGATTTGGAGGCCGCTGCCTCCGTTTTTATCAAAAACAGCAAGTGTTCTTCTTCTCCCTCTGTTCTCACGAGCAAGTGCTGATAACATGTTGTGTAATCGTAAAACCGAGTTTGAGAGAAAGTGACAATTATGCTTTATTGGAGGGAAGACCCTGATTATATACAGAGCGAATGGGTACATCCTCAAGGGGTGTGTCCCTTGGGGAGAAATCGTCGAGTCTCTTGGATTGGTCACAATGTTATGTAACATGTTTTATAATAATATCTCCGCTCCAACTCCATCCGCATCCAAATATTTTGTAACATGTTTTATAACAATATCTCCGCTCCAACTCCATTCGCGTCAAGCAAAGCAGATCAGTGACCGAGTGGAGCCAGCTCTTTCCTTGCCACGTGCCTTCGCCCCGGCCCCTCCCTCCCTTCCGATTTCCTCTCGGCTTCGTGGCCCCGTCTGCTACCTTCCCCCCTAGGCTCCACCTCGAGGTGCCGGCTTGGGGCATGTTCGGTTCTACCCCAATCCATATGGATCGAGGGAGATTAAGGGAGTTTCAATCTCTAGTAAATCAAAATCTCTACAAATCTGTATCAATCTCCTCCGATCTATATAGATTGAAAATAACCGAATAAGCCCTTGAAGAGGAGCGGGAGCATACCTGCATACGATTGGTAGCTACTAGCTAGTAGCTGACTAAGTGACTAGTAGGCCCGCGCACGTGCACCACCGGTGTGGCCGACTTCCGGGCCCTACCGCGCGCGTCGGGTGTACTTTTTCGGCGCCCTGCTTCTTCTCGTCTTCCGATTCCGACATGTGCTATCTGCTCGGAGTTCACGTCGTCGTCATCGAGGACGTGGCAGTTTGGATGCCATGACCCGGCCGGCTGCTTGCTTGACTGCTAGAAGAGCTCCCGTAGCCGCCAGAACATGGATCTGGTCTAGAAGTCCGAATTTATGTGCACCATAACTCTATATATATGTGTACGTGTACCAAAAATATATCATCCATCTACAATACCACTGATTCTGAAAGGCTAATCCAAGGCTGACAGAAACGCTATAATAGGTACCTCTTGCTGTCAACAAGACTAAGACCGATAGATCTAATGGTTAACAAAATCATCCCAGATATCTCGCTATCAAATTAATGGCACGTCACTGGCTACTAAAAAGGAAGTCACAAACAAATACTTATCTGTTAATGGGCGCTGTCACCTACTATTGAATAAAGAGTACACCCCAAATACCAGAATATTTACAAAACATCGATACCATGTTGAGAAAAAAAACGTGTATGGACATGTTCCACCACAAGAACCATAATAAATCAAGTCATACTCGGTTCACATCAATTGTACTCTTAGCTTTTATACAACATGCTAATCAATCCATGCTTGTCTATTTGAGCTGCACATGTTAATCTATATATTATTTCTTCGATGTATTTCGGTATGAGCTAAGAGATCTTGGTTCCTATTCAATTTGTACAGCCGCATATGCGTGGTCAAATGCTGTAGGCTAAAACCTCATTTTGTGTTATCTAAAAGTTTGAGCTGCGCAAGTGTTTCAATCGGAATCCAGCCCTGATTATAAATTGAGACAAGCACTACTGTAATTGAAGGCTTTGTCGAGTGCTTCAGGCACTCGGTAAAACCTGAAAAACACTCGGCAAATACTGACACTCGGCAAAGAGAGCTCGGCGAACAGTACATCGGCAACAGCTTCTTTGCCGAGTATTTTTTATCGGTCACTCGGTAGAGTCTTTGCTGAGTGTCAGTGGGTACTTGGCAAAGAAAAACGGTTGTCACGGCGCCTGGTGACAGAGACGGCGTCTTTGCCGAGTGTCTATCAGCCTGCACTCGGCAATGGGTTTGCCAGTGGGACCCTTTGTCATCTTCTTTGTTGAGTGCTCTAGGAGGCACTCGGCAAAGCTTGCTTCTTTGCCGAATGTCAGCGTCACAACACTCGGCAAAGAAGCTTTATCGATGCCCAGACGTTGCTTCTTTGCCGAGTGCCCAGGCCTCCGAAAGGGGGATTACACAAGGTCGTGTAATTAGCGCCTTATCTTGGCTTTGTGGTCAGTGGCGGAGCCACAATTTATTAGGAGCTTAAAAGAATTGAAAAGATTAAATAATATAAAAATAATCATAGGAACTATTTAATAAATCATAAATACACTAACCATGTCTAACATGAGGTAGCTCTAGAACCGTCGTATTACAATCGTCACTAGTACACATGACCTATGTAGGGGACTGGAGGCATGCAAAAATGGTAGCACTTCACAAGCGGTTAAATACAGTTGGTGGTTGAGTTAATAAAACCACCAGTAAAATGCAATTTTTAGTCGTCGCAACGCGCTACATTTCTTAGTACCTGCGACCTCACCCTTGCACGAAATCTCATCTACCACTTTACCTATAACATACCTTGTGACTAAATAGGTGTTTTGTTGCCCACATATTAGAACAACTGAACTCAAATTGATTGTTTGAAACTGCAAACGAGTTCAAAAGAAAAAGTTGTAGAGTGCTTTGAATATATAACTCTCACTCAATATAATATACCATCAAGTGACTGGACCATTCATTTTAAATCCTATTACACAGTTTGCTCTTGAATATTTTTATTGCAAAGAAGGTTCTTTGTTGAAATTGGCAATAATAATGTCAACTCAATAAGTTGGTAAACTAAAAGGGAAATCATGTGCTTTTCGGTTTAAAATCATCTTTGCTACTAAACTTCTAACATTTGTACAACTAGAAAAGGTAGGATGTATCTTACATGAAGAATACAAAGTCTCGTTGACTTCTTATTACTACACAATCACCATCCTACAAATCATCATCATAAATTTCAACAAGTCAAGCAAGTTTATTGATGTCAAATTTAGAGAATACATTTTTTGGACCAATATATGATAAGCAAATTAATAGCTTTGTGCTTGCTTCATCAACCCGATGATTGATCTCTACATAAATTTCTCAACCACAACATAGAAGTCTTAGTCCGACAATGATGAAGATTGATGATATTGATCCCTTCACACCTCGATCTATAGAATCAAGATGTGTATAATGACATGACACGCTTATAGTCTAATTGTACTTCTACTACTTGGTAAAGTCAACATAATTGGTGTCCTCTTGGTCCTTCTGAGGTTCTCATGCAAACTATGAATATACGTATCAAGACTAATAATTGGTAAGAAAACATAAATAAGTTCCAAAAAGTTTTAAACGGCTCTAAATTATATACCACTAGAAAGATCTTGATTTTAGGAAAATAATAAAATTAGTTTTATGTTTTTCTAAATTGAGACGAATTTATTATGAATTCATAAAGATCAGTTCAGATTTAATATTTTTCTGAAAATACCAAATTCATTACCGATGGTAAAATACCGAATAAAACGGTAACTTTTGGAAATGGTCGAGGCCCAAACCATTTTTGTTTCTGATTTGTCTACCAATTTTGTTTTTGTATTTTCTCTAACTGTTTCTGTTTAACCCTAAATTTCGGTAAAATCTCGAAAACAGTTCCCAAACCCAAAAATTACCATTTTCGTTTTCACCCCATGTCCAACTGTCTCCAACATTCCAAACACCTCTATCCTTAACTTTATATTTGACCTAAAGGAACCAAAGTTTTATGATGTGAGCCACATCTAATATCATCGGGCTTAGTAAAGATTGGTTTCTTGATATTATCCTTTCCACAAAACATCCCACTACTCTCAAGATTTTTTAAAATATTTTGATGACGGACTTTTATTAATGTATCTCTCTTCTTACATGACAAATTTATTGTACTCAAAATCATAGAAATATAATCAAAAGGTTATAAATAGATGAGCAAAAACTAATAATTGAAATATCACTAATTATAATTAATGAGTGATAAAAAGTATAGGGCTAGTCATCCAATACTATTTTTTGCACCACATTAAGTTCACCTATGATATTAGAAGCTCCATTGTATCATTATCAACTTAGCCTAATGAAGGATATGTTATACTTACCAAGAACACTAAGCTAAGCTTGCTTTAGTGCATCTGAAGTATTTAGAGCAAGAAACCATTTGGCGATTTTTCCTTCATTCTCCACATACCTTAGCATAACAGTCATTCTAATATATCATGTGACTCATCTATAAGAATTGAAAACTTTCTATCACTAAATTTCCCCCAAGATTACCTCAATTATTTCTTCTGCACAATATCATGCAACGTACTTTTGAGTTTCTAGAGAAAGCATTTGATAATTTTGACCAACAAGTCAAAAGTGTTTCTCGTAGTTTCATTTCTAACTACGTACCAGTCTATTATTTCCCTAAAATTCTACCTATTCAACGATGTAAAAGATTCATAATATCCATGGAAAGCTAATATATATGCCAAAATAAACCTTGAACAATCCTTGAGTTCTTGAAATTATGGCAATGCATTAAACAATTATTATGAAATTGAAAACAATAACATACTCAGAAAAATATGTATACATGCTTCTATTTATTAAATCCATTTTTAGTGAACACCTTAGAGCCAAATTGATTTGTCATGTCTGGTTGCTTAAAGTGAAAACATTTATCCAATTAAATTTATTGTACTGATTATGAAAAGTCTCTTGTTATATATCAAAATTGTCTATGAGAAAATTTTATAATAGGTTGATGTGGTCCTTTGTAATAATCGTCCTTATGACCTAATCTCTAATTTTCAAGAGTATGCTTATGTATTTGTTTCATAAGAATTGGATCACTTGCAATGTCATCAAAATTAATATCATGTGAGGATTCACCTTGATCTTATACTTGAGTTTGTGCAAGTTCTGTTGCTTGTACAAAAGTCCTAGTGAAAGATCTCTCCATTGCGACTGATGAAGAATGGCAAAAATAATATTAGACGATAATATATATTACATTTGATATGCACATGCATGATGCATCATCGAACACGTCTGATACATGCTAAAAACTATATTAAGCGTATTTTCTCATCTATTCTCAAGCGTGCTAACTCTACAATATTTGTAAAAACATATTAGAGCATAGTAGAATGTTTCAAAACTGTTTTCAATGAACATTTTTACTTCATCTCCAAGTGTGTGATTATGCCTATCTAGGATGCATATAGTTCCAACACCTAGTGGCACTAGATAACCAAATTGTCTAATTAATCTTCATACTTAATAGTACAACCATCTATTCTCAAGCGTGCTAACTCTACAATATTTGTAAAAACATATTAGAGCATAGTAGAATGTTTCAAAACTGTTTTCAATGAACATTTTTACTTCATCTCCAAGTGTGTGATTATGCCTATCTACAATGCATATAGTTCCAACACCTAGTGGCACTAGATAACCAAATTGTTTAATTAATCTTCATACTTAATAGTACAACCATCTATTCTTAATCTGATCACACACTCTATTACGTCTTGATTGGTGAAACAAAATGCTATAATTATACCTTTGTCTTGGTCTCTTCCATTTTTATTTTCTCTTTCCTCTTTTCATGTTGACCACTTGAAAGGGAAATGTGCCCTTGGGCCATTTCTAAGTATTTTGATGATTTAGTGTCCAACACAAGTGCCTAATTGTAAAAAGGTGGACAAAGTACAAATCAAGGATAAAGGTATGTTTCTCAGACTTAGTACATTGTTTTAGAGACTAATGTATTGTGTCTAAGTGCTGGAAACAGGAAAAATCCAATTGGAAATGTCTTGGCTCGAGCAGCCAAGAGTCTGCTCAGTCTGGAGCACCGGACTGTCCGGTGGTGCACCGGACAGTGTCCGGTGCGCCAGGCTGGCTCGAGCAAAGTGGCTGCTCTCGGGACTTCGACGGCGGTGTACGGCTATAATTCACCGGACTGTCCGGTGGTGCACCGGACTGTCTGGTGGGCCGTTCACAGGCGAACTCGTCGCTCTCGGGAATTCATCGTCGACGTACGGCTATAATTCACCGGACTGTCCGGTGAGCCAACGGTCGGCAGGGCCAACGGTCGGCCGCGCGATCTGCGCGGGACACGTGGCCGGGCCAACGGCTAGAAGGGGGCACCGGTCTGTCCGGTGTGCACCGGACATGTCCGGTGCGCCAACGGCTCTCTGGCTGCCAACGGTCGACTGTGCCATTTATGGAAGGAAATCGGGCACCGGACAGTGTCCG
Organism: Zea luxurians; assembly: GCA_029449295.1. Taxonomy (NCBI): domain Eukaryota; kingdom Viridiplantae; phylum Streptophyta; class Magnoliopsida; order Poales; family Poaceae; genus Zea; species Zea luxurians. Next base: position 952,701 of record JAOPSE010000128.1, read on the forward strand.
GTGTGCACCGGACTGTCCGGTGCGCCAGTCGACAGAAGGCAAGATCAGCCTTCCTAGATTGCTCTCAACGGCTCCTAGCTGCCTTGGGGCTATAAAAGGGACCCCTAGGCGCATGGAGGAGTACACCAAGCATTCCTACAACATTCCTAAGCACTAAGACATCGATTCCGCGCCTTTGATTCTTTGCGATAGCAATTAGAGCTCTAGTTGAGTGGTGAACTCATTGAGTTGTGTTGTGAGCTCTCATTGCAACTTGTGTGCGTGGTGTTGCTGTGATTTCTTGTCTTGAGTGCATTGCTAATCCCTCCCTTGCTCTGTGTTTCTTTGTGAATTTCAAGTGTAAGGGCGAGAGGCTCCAAGTTGTGGAGATTCCTCGCAAACGGGATTGAGTAAAGCAAGCAAAACACCGTGGTATTCAAGTGGGTCTTTGGACTGCTTGAGAGGGGTTGATTGCAACCCTCGTCCGTTGGGACGCCACAACGTGGAGTAGGCAAGCGTTGGTCTTGGCCGAACCACGGGATAACCACTGTGCCATCTCTGTGATCGATTTCTTGTGGTTATTGTGTTTTGACTCCTCTCTAAGCCACCTGGCATTTACTGTGCTAACACTTAACCAAGTTTGTGGCTTAAGTTTTTCAAGTTTTACAGGATCACCTATTCACCCCCCCTCTAGGTGCTCTCAATTGGTATCAGAGCCGTTCTCTTCACAAAGGGACTAACCGCCCGAAGAGATGGATCCTAAGGGGAAGGGAATCGTGATCAACGACAAAGAGAAGGAATCCTTCGTCAACGAGCCAAAGGACGACAAGCCTACCGACTCCGGCTCGGGCCATAGACGGAAAGAAGGGAAGAAGAAGAAGAAGACGAGGCGCATCAAGGAGATCGTCTACTACGACGACAGCGATGAGTCTACTTCTTCCCAAAAGGACGACGACCACAACGACTACGAGAGAAGGAAACCGGTTAATTCGAACTTTTCGTTTGACTACTCTCGTATTCCGCAAAGTTCAAATTCACATTTGCTCTCCATTCCTCTCGGCAAGCCTCCACACTTTGATGGGGAGGACTACGTATTTTGGAGCCACAAAATGCGTAGTCACCTATTCTCTCTCCATCCTAGTATATGGGAGATTGTAGAGAGTGGAATGCACTTTGATAGTTCGGATAGTCCCATGTTCATTAATGAGCAAATACATAAGAATGCACAAGCTACTACTGTTCTTCTAGCTTCTTTGTGCAGGGATGCATACCACAAAGTGAGCGGCTTGGATAACGCCAAGCAAATATGGGACACCCTCAAGATCTCTCATGAGGGGAACGACGTCACCTTGCTCACCAAGATGGAGTTGGTGGAGGGCGAGCTTAGACGGTTCGCGATGATAAGGGGCGAGGAGCCAACCCAAACATACAACCGGCTCAAGACCCTTATCAACAAAATAAGGAGCTACGGAAGCACGCGATGGACGGACCACGACGTCGTCCGACTGATGCTAAGGTCCTTTACCGTTCTTGATCCTCATTTGGTGAATAATATTCGTGAGAATCCCAGGTACACCAAAATGTCGCCCGAAGAAGTCCTTGGAAAATTCGTGAGCGGGCGAATGATGATCAAGGAGGCGAGGTACGTGGACGACGCCTTGAATGGTCCGATCAACGAGCCGCAACCCCTTGCTCTCAAGGCAACAAGAAGCAAGGAGGCGCTACCTAGCAAGGTGGCACAAATTGAGGCGGCCGGACTTAATGATGAAGAGATGGCCCTCATCATCAAGAGATTCAAGACGGCGCTAAAGGGTCGCAAGGGGCAGCCAAGCAAGACCAAGACAAAGGGGAAGCGCTCATGCTTCAAATGTGGTAAGCTTGGTCATTTTATTGCTAACTGTCCCGACAATGATAGTGATCAGGACCAAGGGAACAAGAGGGAGAAGAAGAACTATAAGAAGGCAAAGGGCAAGGCACATCTAGGAAAGGAGTGGGATTCGGATTGCTCCTCCTCCGACTCCGACAATGAAGGACTCGTCGCCACCGCCTTCAACAAGTCATCCCTCTTCCCCAACGAGCGTCACACATGCCTTATGGCAAGGGAGAAGAAGGTATGTACTCGAGACTCTACTTATGCTTCTTCAAGTGAGGACGAATCTAGTGATGAGGATGAAATAGATTATTCATGTTTATTTAAGGGCCTAGATAGAACCAAGGTAGATAAAATTAATGAATTGATTGATGCCTTGAATGATAAGAATAGGCTTTTAGAAAAACAAGAGGACTTGTTGTATGAAGAACATGATAAATTTTTAGAAGCACAAAAATCTCATGCCTTAGAAGTTAAGAGAAACGAAATGCTTTCGTGTGAATTATCTTCTTGCCATGAGACAATTTCTAGCTTAAGGAGCATTAATGATGATTTGAATGCTAAGTTAGAAATAGCTAGGAAATCAACAACTTGTGTAGAAAATGTTGTTATTTGCAATAGATGTAAAGATTTTGATATTGATGCTTGTAGTGAACACATAGCTTCTATTGCAAAATTAAATGATGAAATGGCTAGTCTTAATGCCCAACTTAAGGCTAGCAAAAGTGATTTTGATAAACTAAAATTTGCTAGGGATGCCTACACGATTGGTAGACACCCCTCCATTAAGGATGGGCTTGGCTTCAAGAGGGAAGCCAAGAACTTAACAAGCCATAAGGCTCCCATCTCCGCCAAGGAGAAAGGGAAGGCCCCTATGGCAAGTAGTACTAAAAAGAACCATGCTTTTATGTACAACGATAGAAGACAGTCGCATAGGAGTTGTAATGCTTTTGATTCACATGCCTATGATTCTTATGCTATGTATGCTTCCAGTTCTTCCTATATGCATTGTAGAGATATGCCTAGGAAAAATATTCATCATGTGCCTAGAAAGAATTTTGTTCATGCTCCTAGGAAAGTTATGAATGGACCCTCTACAATTTATCATGCTTTAAATGCTTCCTTTGCTATTTGTAGAAAGGATAGGAAGATAGTTGCTAGGAAATTAGGGGCAAAATGCAAAGGTGATAAAACTTGCATTTGGGTCCCTAAGGAAATTGTGACTAACCTTGTAGGACCCAACAAGAGTTGGGTACCTAAGACCCAAGCCTAAATTTGCCTTGCAGGTTTATGCATCCGGGGGTTCAAGCTGGATTATCGACAGCGGATGCACAAACCATATGACGGGGGAGAAGAAGATGTTCACCTCCTACGTCAAGAATAAGGATTCCCAAGATTCAATCATATTCGGTGATGGGAACCAAGGCAAGGTGAAAGGTTTAGGCAAGATTGCAATATCTAATGAGCACTCTATCTCTAATGTGTTTTTAGTTGAATCTCTTGGATATAATTTACTATCTGTCAGTCAATTATGTAATATGGGATATAATTGTCTATTTACAAATGTAGATGTGTCTGTCTTTAGAAGATGTGATGGTTCACTAGCTTTTAAGGGTGTACTAGACGGCAAACTTTATTTGGTTGATTTTGCAAAAGAAGAGGCCGGTCTAGATGCATGCTTAATGGCTAAGACTTGCATGGGCTGGTTGTGGCATCGCCGCTTAGCACATGTGGGGATGAAGAACCTCCACAAGCTTCTAAAGGGAGAACACGTGATAGGTCTAACCAATGTACATTTCGAAAAAGATAGACCTTGTGCAGCTTGTCAAGCAGGTAAACAAGTGGGAGGAGCACACCACAGCAAGAATGTGATGACCACTTCAAGACCACTGGAGCTGCTGCATATGGACCTCTTCGGACTCGTCGCCTATCTGAGCATAGGAGGAAGTAAGTATGGTCTAGTTATTGTTGATGACTTTTCCCGCTTCACTTGGGTGTTCTTTTTACAGGATAAGTCTGAAACCCAAGGGACCCTCAAGCGTTTCCTAAGGAGAGCTCAAAATGAGTTTGAGCTCAAGGTGAAGAAGATAAGGAGCGACAACGGGTCCGAATTCAAGAATCTTCAAGTGGAGGAGTTCCTTGAGGAGGAGGGGATCAAGCACGAGTTCTCCGCTCCCTACACACCTCAGCAAAATGGTGTGGTAGAGAGGAAGAACAGGACGCTCATTGATATGGCGAGGACTATGCTTGGAGAGTTCAAGACCCCCGAGCGTTTTTGGTCGGAAGCCGTGAACACGGCTTGCCACGCCATCAACAGGGTCTACCTTCACCGCCTCCTCAAGAAGACTTCATATGAGCTGCTAACCGGTAACAAACCCAATGTATCGTACTTTCGTGTATTTGGGAGTAAATGCTACATTCTAGTGAAGAAGGGTAGGAATTCCAAATTTGCTCCCAAAGCTGTAGAAGGGTTTCTATTAGGTTATGATTCAAATACAAAGGTGTATAGGGTCTTCAACAAATCATCGGGTTTGGTTGAAGTCTCTAGCGACGTTGTATTTGATGAGACTAATGGCTCTCCAAGAGAGCAAGTTGTTGATCTTGATGATGTAGATGAAGAAGATGTTCCAACGGCCGCGATACGCACCATGGCGATTGGAGATGTACGGCCTCAGGAACATTTGGAGCAAGATCAACCGTCTTCCTCAACTATGGTGCATCCCCCAACCCAAGATGACGAACAGGTACCTCAAGTGGAGGCGCATGATCAAGGGGGAGCACAGGATGTTCAAATTGAAGAGGAAGAAGCACCTCAGGCACCTCCAACCCAAGTTCGAGCGACGATCCAAAGGGATCATCCCGTCGACCAAATATTGGGTGATATTAGCAAGGGAGTAACTACTCGTTCAAGATTAGTTAATTTCTGTGAGCATTACTCCTTTGTCTCTTCTATTGAGCCTTTCAGGGTAGAAGAGGCCTTGCTAGATCCGAACTGGGTGTTGGCCATGCAGGAGGAACTCAACAATTTCAAGCGCAATGAAGTTTGGACACTGGTGCCTCGTCCCAAGCAAAATGTTGTGGGAACCAAGTGGGTGTTCCGCAACAAACAGGACGAACACGGAGTGGTGACGAGGGACAAGGCTCGACTTGTGGCAAAAGGTTATGCCCAAGTCGCAGGTTTGGACTTTGAGGAGACTTTTGCTCCTGTGGCTAGGCTAGAACCAATTCGTATCTTGCTAGCATATGCCGCTCACCATTCTTTCAGGTTGTACCAAATGGATGTGAAGAGCGCTTTCCTCAACGGGCCGATCAAGGAGGAGGTGTACGTGGAACAACCCCCTGGCTTTGAGGATGAACGGTACCCCGACCACGTGTGTAAGCTCTCTAAGGCGCTCTATGGACTTAAGCAAGCCCCAAGAGCATGGTATGAATGCCTTAGAGACTTTTTAATTGCTAATGCTTTCAAGGTTGGGAAGGCCGATCCAACTCTTTTTACTAAGACTTGCGATGGTGATCTTTTTGTGTGCCAAATTTATGTCGATGACATAATATTTGGTTCTACTAAACAAAAGTCTTGTGAAGATTTTAGCAGGGTTATGACGCAGAAATTCGAGATGTCGATGATGGGCGAGTTGAACTACTTCCTTGGGTTCCAAGTGAAGTAACTCAAGGATGGCACCTTCATCTCCCAAACGAAGTACACGCAAGACTTGCTAAAGCGGTTTGGGATGAAGGACGCCAAGCCCGCCAAGACGCCGATGGGAACTGACGGACACACCGACATCAACAAAGGTGGTAAGTCCGTTGATCAAAAAGCATACCGGTCCATGATAGGTTCTTTGCTTTATTTATGTGCTAGTAGACCGGATATTATGCTTAGCGTATGCATGTGTGCTAGATTTCAATCCGATCCTAAGGAGTGTCACTTAGTGGCTGTGAAGCGAATTCTTAGATATTTAGTCGCTACGTCTTGCTTCGGGATCTGGTATCCAAAGGGGTCTAACTTTGACTTGATTGGGTACTCAGATTCCGACTATGCTGGATGTAAGGTCGATAGGAAGAGTACATCGGGGACGTGCCAATTCTTAGGAAGGTCCCTGGTGTCATGGAACTCTAAGAAACAAACCTCTGTTGCCCTATCCACCGCTGAGGCCGAGTACGTTGCCGCAGGACAGTGTTGCGTGCAACTACTTTGGATGAGGCAAACCCTCCGGGACTTTGGCTACAATCTGAGCAAAGTCCCACTCCTATGTGACAATGAGAGTGCTATCCGAATAGCGGAAAATCCTGTTGAGCACAGCCGCACAAAACACATTGACATCCGGCATCACTTTTTGAGAGACCACCAGCAAAAGGGGATATCGAAGTGTTTCATGTTAGCACCGAGAACTAGCTAGCCGATATCTTTACCAAGCCTCTAGATGAGAAGACCTTTTGCAGGCTACGTAGTGAGCTCAATATCTTAGATTCGCGGAACTTGGATTGAATTATAGCATACATGTGTTTATGCCTTTGATCATGTTCATTCTGCATTTTGTTGCTTATTGTGGTGCTCAAGTTGTACAAACACTCCCTGGACCTCACAAGTCCTTTTTGCAAGTGATGCACATAATTAGGGGGAGCTGTGCTACAACTTGACCCTTTGAGAATAACCATGTACTTGAGTTTGGTTGTTTTAGTCTCAAAGGAGGATTGAAAGGGAAAAGGTGGACTTGGACCATGCAAGACTTCCACTGCACTCCGATGAAAAGAGTAACTTTTCCAAGTTCATCTTTATACTCTTATTGTCTATGTGTTCTTATTTGAAGATTTTGGTGAGGCAATGGGGTTAAGGGGCCAAGATTGATCCCGCTTTGGTGCTTGATGCCAAAGGGGGAGAAAATAAAGGCCAAAGCGATAAATGGATCAGCTACCACTTGAGAGATTTTGAAAATAGTAGAATAGAGCTTTTGGTTTGTCAAAACTCTTTTATTGTCTCTCTTGTCAAAAGTTGGCTTCTTGTGGGGAGAAGTATTGATTATGGGAAAAAGGGGAGTTTTTGAAATCTTGAATCAATTTCTCTTGGAATGACTCTCTTTATGTCTTAACATGTGTGTTTGACTTAGAGATAGAAATTTGAGTTTGATTTGCAAAAACAAACCAAGTGGTGGCAAAGAGTGATCCATATATGTCAAAATTGAATCAAAACAATTTGAGTTCTTATTTGATTTTGTACTTGTTCTACTTGCTTTATGTTGTGTTGGCATAAATCACCAAAAAGGGGGAGATTGAAAGGGAAATGTGCCCTTGGGCCATTTCTAAGTATTTTGGTGATTTAGTGTCCAACACAAGTGCCTAATTGTAAAAAGATGGACAAAGTACAAATCAAGGATAAAGGTATGTTTCTCAGACTTAGTACATTGTTTTAGAGACTAATGTATTGTGTCTAAGTGCTGGAAACAGGAAAAATCCAATTGGAAATGCCTTGGCTCGAGCAGCCAAGAGTCTGCTCAGTCTGGAGCACCGGACTGTCCGGTGGTGCACCGGACAGTGTCCGGTGCGCCAGGCTGGCTCGAGCAAAGTGGCTGCTCTCGGGACTTCGACGGCGGTGTACGGCTATAATTCACTGGACTGTCCGGTGGTGCACCGGACTGTCCGGTGGGCCGTTCACAGGCGAACTCGTCGCTCTCGGGAATTCATCGTCGACATACGGCTATAATTCACCGGACTGTCCGGTGTGCACCGGACTGTCTGGTGAGCCAACGGTCGGCAGGGCCAACGGTCGGTCGCGCGATCTGCGCGGGACACGTGGCCGGGCCAACGGCTAGAAGGGGGCACCGGTCTGTCCGGTGTGCACCGGACATGTCCGGTGCGCCAACGGCTCTCTGGCTGCCAACGGTCGACTGTGCCATTTTGAAAGCTCTCTTGTGAGTTTTGGTGTTTGGATGACAACTCAATTAAAGGACTAACAAGTGTACTAAGTGTTGAACAGGTGCTTAAAGTAAAGCCTACAGGGTTCAACACAAGTGAACAAATGTGATGGTCCAAGAACTGGATTATGGATACATAATGGACATCACAAGTAAGACGAACATTGCAAAAGTGAGACTCGGGTGCGTAGCTCGGAGACAACTGATCAAGCCAAGGACGGAGGCAAGAAGAGCTTCGAGGTACCAAGTGCACGGGAGAAGGTCAAGGAGGCTGAGGAACCCAAAGCCAAGGGTGAAGAAGAAGGCTTGCAAAGTCAAGGGTGATCGAGTTGAGAACAGCTACGGCACATTAAGGATCACTACATAAGAACGTGACTTACAGCCAATGAGGTAACAGCTACAGTTATGTGGTGTAAGTCATAAGGCTCAAGAACAAGCTCTAAGAAGGAGATCAAGGTCACTAGAAGGAGCACAAGTGTCAAAACCAGAACTAGAAGCAGCCCAAAAGAGCTAAGTTCACCTTGATCTTTAGTTTGGGTTGTTCCTATGTTTGGAGATGTTCTATGTAACCTTTACAGGATGTTGGAGCCAAGTAATGTCAATCTAGATCAAGACAAGCCGACTTGATGATTTATGAGTCCAACATCAAAGCTCAAGCATGTGGAATGCTATAGATTTAATGATTAAGAGAAGGTATGTTTCTATACTTAGTACATTGGTTTTGTGGACTAATATACTTGTCTAAGTGTTAGAAACAGAAAGAAGAAGAAAAGAAGAGAGGTGCAAAGGGCTTGGCTATGTACAGCCAAGGCAGCTCAGTCTGGCACACCGGACTGTCCGGTGGTGCACCGGACAGTGTCCGGTGGTGCACCGGACAGTGTCCGGTGCGCCAGACTGGCTCAAGCGACCTGGCCGCTCTCGGGAATTCACCGGCGACGTACGACTATAATTCACCGGACTGTCCGGTGTGCACCGGACTGTCCGGTGAGCCAACGGTCGGCCGGGCCAACGGTCGGCCGCGCGATCTGTGCCGGACACGTGGCCGAGCCAACGGCTAGATGGAGGCACCGGACTGTCCGGTGTGCACCGGACACGCCGCGCGATCTGCGCCGGACACGTGGCCGAGCCAACGGCTAGATGGAGGCACCGGACTGTCCGGTGTGCACCGGACATATCCGGTGCGCCAACGGCTCCAAGACTGCCAACGGTCGGCTTCGCCATAGAAGGAAAGAAATCGGGCACCAGACAGTGTCCGGTGTGCACCGGACTGTCCGGTGCGCCACCCGACAGAAGGCAAGATTTGCCTGCCTGGATTGCTTCCAACGGCTCCTAGGCCCCTTGTGCCTATAAAAGGGACCCCTAGGCGCCTCAAGCAATGAAGAAGTGCAGCCAACAAGTGTAGACTTCATTGGAATCAACTCTCGCTCTCCCTCTTGTGTGTAACTCTATAGTTTGTGTAGAAGGCACAGCTATAAGCCTTTAGAGAGAGGAGTAGTGCTGCTAAGAGCTAGAGCAAGGTCTTGAGCATATCGTTACTCTGCCGGGGTGCTGCCAAGAAGTTTATAAGCAGCCGCGGTTCTATTGTAACCCCACTCAATAGTGAAAGGCTCTATCTGTCATACTGACAGATCTGAGCAAACGGAGGAAGGAGTTGAAATAGACTCCAAGCCCAGGTGTGGCTAACTCCAACGAGGACTAGGCAAGCATTTCAGGCTTGACCGAACCTCGGGATAAATCCTTGCGTCTGTGTGCTCTGTTCTATCCTGACTCTCTGTCTTACTCGTCTTTATATCTCCACTTCAATACTTATATTTTGTATAAGCTTGATTTGAAGTGCAGGACATTTTGAGACAGGATCTTCCATTCCGCTGCAACCTACTCGAAGAGTCTTCTCACTCCACTGCGTACTAAGTCTTCGAGTAGAGTAAGAATTTAAGTTTTAAAGTAATAAGTTTTATTCGCCTATTCACCCCCCCCCCCCCCTCTAGGCGACATCCAGATCCTGTTCCCGGGTCAAAGGGAACTTTCAATTGGTATCAGAGCTAGGCCTCTCCAGTGTGGGCTTAGCCGTCCGGAGATAACGATGTCATCACAAGAGGTAACTATAGAAATTCTTTTAGGCGATGGCTCTAATTACAAATCTTGGTCTGTATCTATTTATAATGCTTTCATGAGTGTTGATTCTGATTTGAGACAGATCCTTAGTAGAAGTATTTTTCCATCTGATTTTAGTAAAAATCCCTCTAATGATGAACTAAGATGTTTATCTCTCAATCACCGTGCTTGCAACATCTTAGTTGAGTCTCTTTCTAGAAGTGCCTATTTTGCCATCATGAGTAGTGATAATGATTTGTTTGTTGATGCTCATGATTTATGGAATATAATTAAAGTAAAATATTTTGTGGCAAATTGTACTACTTCTACTCCCTATATTGCTTGTGATGCTAACCATTCAAAGGGAGAAGATCAAGAACGATGGACACCCAACGATGAATCTACCTCGTCGACAGGTTTGGTCTCCACTAATAATAAGTGTTTTATTGCTAACAATGACGGTGGAGACAAAAGCCATGATGAGGAGGAATATGTGCATGATAGCGAGGATGAATCTTCATCATCACAAGGTATATTTTCCTATATTGCTTCCACTGACATTAATGACAGGGAAAATGAGACCGATGATGTGGAAGAAGAGGAGATTCGTCGTTTCTACAACCATCTCAACAAAGCGGACAAAGCTCTCTTGGTTAAGTTGTTGAGAAGGAACAAGGAACAAGGCGAGACGCTTCTCAGGCTAGAGGAGACTCTCATCAAAACAAACAACAGCCTGGAGAAGATGACCAAAGAACATGAGGAGCTAAGGTGCTCTCATGATGTCTTGGTCCAACGGTATGATTCAATGTTAATTGAGCAAAGTAATAATTATGACGCTCTATCTAATGTTGCTCAACTTAAAACTGAAAATTCTATGCTTAGAAGTCAAGTAGAAACAATGAATTTAGAAAAGCTTGCTCTTAGTGAAAAGTATGATATGTTATCATACTCTCATAGTAAACTAGTTGATGATCATATCATGCTCGATATTGCTCATGAGGTAGTAATTACTAGTTTAAATTCATATGAACCTCATTCTTGCACTAGTGATCAATTGATCAAAATATTATCATGTGCTGACCTCCACCGCCCCAAGAAAGGCAAATCTTTGTTTGTGAAACAAGTTGCAGGATCAAAAAGAAAATTGCGTGGGAACAAGAAGCAAAGACAGCTAAGGAGAAGACACATTGCTCAACTCTCTCAAGATATCCACGGGCGCGTGGTGAAGAAGCTTGAGAAAGGAAAAACTGCAGCAAGTGTTAAGCTCAACAAGAAGAATGTTCCCAAAGCTATAAATGGAGAAATCAACATGAAAAAGGAAAAAGGTAAAGATTCAATTGATCATGTTGCTTGCACTGACCTTCTCTCCATGTCATTCAAGTACAAAAAGGGAAAAGGAAAAAGGAGGTGTTTCAAGTGCAAGAAGTTAGGCCACCTCATCGCGTCTTGTCTGTACAAAGACAAGAATGAAGGGACAAGGAGTTGTTTTGGATGCAACAAAAAGGACCACACGATCACTTCATGTCCGGTCATGAAGAATCAAGGATGTGCATCCTCCAAGGTGACCCTCACCAAGGAAAATGACACACAGCAAGCGTCGTGTCAAGTTGAGCGACGCTTCTGCTACAAGTGTGGTGAGCAGGGTCATCTATCCAAGGTATGTTATAAAGGTAAGATTCCTAAGCAAGTGAATTTGTGTCAATCTTATTCGGGTAGGAGACCCAAATCATACACTTGTGCTAGATCTATAACGAGATCACCTAGAACTAGCACAAAGGCAATTTGGGTACCAAAGGCACATTTAGATGATCATTATGGACCCATCCCGAGATGGGTACCAAACTGTGCTAACTAGACCATGCAGGTGCCTTGAGATGGACTGGAGACCATGGGAGAGCTTAAGACGGTTATCTAAAACTCTATGCTTAAGCTGTTAATTGTTTTGGTGTTTATTGACCCAAAGTTGAATTATTGTGAAACACTAATCCCATGTTCATCTCAAGTGAAATAAGGTGTATAGGTCCTGAATCATTATTGGTGAATCAAGTAAAGGACCTTGATGAGAATCTACAACCTGCTCTCCAAAGGACGGTACCCCGTGTATTTTAAGTACATAATTGCAATTTAGTATTGCTCTTAAATTGGCTTGTTATGCTTCCGGTCTTTGGAGTAGTTATGCTTTATGATTGCCTGTGTTAAAAGTATCATAATGATGTTTGCTTAATCATGACTGATGCTATATAGGATATATCTTTTGAATCATTCATGGGTAGCTATTTCATTTGTTATATCCACAACGATTAACTCTCTTGGTGTATATGGATAAACCTGTAACTTTTTGTAAGTCATGCTATGTGCAATTATGACAGTTTGTTTAGTCCATGTTCACATGATTACCCTAGTTTGGTACTGTGTGAATTTCAAATCCATGTCGTGCCCTTTTGAGCTATGAGGTGCGTAAGCAAAAGGAGCCCTGAAATGGCGATAACAAGGGCTCTCATAAAGGCAAAGGTATGGAAAATGGAGCTATGCAATTTCATTAAATATTCTTGAAATTCCATTCATTGTGATCATAGCTATGTTCTTATCTTTCAATTGGTAATATCTTGGCTTAGGTAATTTATGCCTTTAAAATGTTGTTTCTTTTGTGCACCTAAGAAACCTTCTTAATTATGACATGCTTAGATATTTCTCTTTATATACATGATTGTGTTGATCTTCAATTGGTATATGCAATGATAGTTAAATATGAAGCATGTTCAAGTTGCGTAAATATTAGACTTCCTGTGAGTATTCAATTGGCTTAGGTGCCACTGAGGCATGAATTGTTGAATTTAGTCAACCTTTCATTTAGCCTTCAATTGGTGTTAAGTGGTTTTTTTTTCAATTGATATTCAAATTGGCATCCTTGTGTGATGAAAGTGATAAAGTATGCCTTGACCAAGGTATGTTGTGATCCCCTCTAGTTCTAAGGAAGCTAGAATGTGCAAAGTGCAAGTCATTCAAATACTTGATGCACAACTTGAGGGGGAGCACACATAACTTGTGTCTTTTGAGACTAACTGTTTCTTGAGCAATCTTGTATAGTCTCTAGGTGGAAAAGAGAAGATAAGCAAGAAATGGAGCAATCAGGACTTGGGTACCTCTGTAAGTCAAGAAATTGGTATCTCAAGTTGTGAGTAAGTGCATATTTTTAGATTGCTCATGCTCTATAATATCTGGTGATAATAGATGCTTATTCTTAAATATCATGGAGCCATGATAATAAATGAACTTTGCAATTGGTATCTTTAAATTGGTATCTTTCAATTGGTAGCCGTAATAGTTCGCTTCAATTGACATCTTTTGATAATCATTAGAATGGAAGTTTCTTCTTGTGCCCAATACTATAACTTGTTCTAAGTTTGGTGTCTTAGCAACAAGAAAAAGTTAGGATAAAGAATCAGGCACAAGGGTGGAGAAGCTCTCGAGAGATTAAATACTTTCAAGATGGGAAGTGCACTACAACATGGTAAAGGTTCAAAAGGAAGTATTAATCTGTTTGCGTATATGTATCTTACTTAAATGTTGGTGGTGCATATGTTCAATAAGTAAGGGGGAGTGTTGATAGTGTGTTTTTCCTCCTAAAACACCTTGCTGTCCCTTGACATCATCCTATGTTCTTGCTTGAGTATGGTTTTTGGTGTTTGATGTCAAAGGGGGAGAAGTTTGTGCATTAAAGCTTATCTCAACCTGAGAGGAAAGCTTATCCTAAGGGGTGATGTGTTAGTTTAAGCTTTGCTAGTGTGTTAGTCATATGCTTCTTGCAGTATCATATGGACTACTGCTTCCGTTGCTATGAATTAATTGGCATCTATTGTGTTCATTCTGAAATAGACAGTCATGTGGATAATGATGCATGTGGTTAATGGTGCTTTAAGATTGCTTTAAATTGGTATCTTAGTTTAAATTAGTATCTTAATGGTGAATAGTGGTAGGTTGATATTCCTGTGATATATCCACTAATTTGAATGGTGTTTAACTTTGATTATGTGCATTTGTGTGTTATAGTATCATGGTTTGATTCTTGACACAATGCATCCTAAAAAGTGCTAAGGTGTAGAAATGTTTCGAATTGCCTAAGTATGTGCAAATTGGCGTCTGAGGCCAAAATTATGTTTTTGAAGTAAGCACTTATTTAGGGGGAGCATTCTATAATCTTAGAATTCAAATTTGTGCTTCAAATCTTATTCTTATGTAAGCTTTAATTGTGTTGCCATCAATCACCAAAAAGGGGGAGATTGAAAGCTCTCTTGTGAGTTTTGGTGTTTGGATGACAACTCAATTAAAGGACTAACAAGTGTACTAAGTGTTGAACAGGTGCTTAAAGTAAAGCCTACAGGGTTCAACACAAGTGAACAAATGTGATGGTCCAAGAACTGGATTATGGATACATAATGGACATCACAAGTAAGACGGACATTGCAAAAGTGAGACTCGGGTGCGTAGCTCGGAGACAACTGATCAAGCCAAGGACGGAGGCAAGAAGAGCTTCGAGGTACCAAGTGCACGGGAGAAGGTCAAGGAGGCTGAGGAACCCAAAGCCAAGGGTGAAGAAGAAGGCTTGCAAAGTCAAGGGTGATCGAGTTGAGAACAGCTACGGCACATCAAGGATCACTACATAAGAACGTGACTTACAGCCAATGAGGTAACAGCTACAGTTATGTGGTGTAAGTCATAAGGCTCAAGGACAAGCTCTAAGAAGGAGATCAAGGTCACTAGAAGGAGCACAAGTGTCAAAACCAGAACTAGAAGCAGCCCAAAAGAGCTAAGTTCACCTTGATCTTTAGTTTGGGTTGTTCCTATGTTTGGAGATGTTCTATGTAACCTTTACAGGATGTTGGAGCCAAGTAATGTCAATCTAGATCAAGACAAGCCGACTTGATGATTTATGAGTCCAACATCAAAGCTCAAGCATGTGGAATGCTATAGATTTAATGATTAAGAGAAGGTATGTTTCTATACTTAGTACATTGGTTTTGTGGACTAATATACTTGTCTAAGTGTTAGAAACAGAAAGAAGAAGAAAAGAAGAGAGGTGCAAAGGGCTTGGCTATGTACAGCCAAGGCAGCTCAGTCTGGCACACCGGACTGTCCGGTGGTGCACCGGACAGTGTCCGGTGCGCCAGATTGGCTCAAGCGACCTGGCCGCTCTCGGGAATTCACCGGCGACGTACGACTATAATTCACCGGACTGTCCGGTGTGCACCGGACTGTCCGGTGAGCCAACGGTCGGCCGGGCCAACGGTCGGCCGCGCGATCTGCGCCGGACACGTGGCCGAGCCAACGGCTAGATGGAGGCACCGGACTGTCCGGTGTGCACCGGACACGCCGCGCGATCTGCGCCGGACACGTGGCCGAGCCAACGGCTAGATGGAGGCACCGGACTGTCCGGTGTGCACCGGACATGTCCGGTGCGCCAACGGCTCCAAGACTGCCAACGGTCGGCTTCGCCATAGAAGGAAAGAAATCGGGCACCGGACAGTGTCCGGTGTGCACCGGACTGTCCGGTGCGCCACCCGACAGAAGGCAAGATTTGCCTTCCTGGATTGCTTCCAACGGCTCCTAGGCCCCTTGTGCCTATAAAAGGGACCCCTAGGCGCCTCAAGCAATGAAGAAGTGCAGCCAACAAGTGTAGACTTCATTGGAATCAACTCTCGCTCTCCCTCTTGTGTGTAACTCTATAGTTTGTGTAGAAGGCACAGCTATAAGCCTTTAGAGAGAGGAGTAGTGCTGCTAAGAGCTAGAGCAAGGTCTTGAGCATATCGTTACTCTGCCGGGGTGCTGCCAAGAAGTTTGTAAGCAGCCGCGGTTCTGTTGTAACCCCACTCAATAGTGAAAGGCTCTATCTGTCATACTGACAGATCTGAGCAAACGGAGGAAGGAGTTGAAATAGACTCCAAGCCCAGGTGTGGCTAACTCCAACGAGGACTAGGCAAGCATTTCAGGCTTGGCCGAACCTCGGGATAAATCCTTGCGTCTGTGTGCTCTGTTCTATCCTAACTCTCTGTCTTACTCGTCTTTATATCTCCACTTCAATACTTATCTTTTGTATAAGCTTGATTTGAAGTGCAGGACATTTTGAGACAGGATCTTCCATTCCGCTGCAACCTACTCGAAGAGTCTTCTCACTCCACTGCGTACTAAGTCTTCGAGTAGAGTAAGAATTTAAGTTTTAAAGTAATAAGTTTTATTCGCCTATTCACCCCCCCCTCTAGGCGACATCCAGATCCTGTTCCCGGGTCAAAGGGAACTTTCACATTTATGGAAGGAAATCGGGCACCGGACAGTGTCCGGTGTGCACCGGACTGTCCGGTGCGCTAGTCGACAGAAGGCAAGATCAGCCTTCCTAGATTGCTCTCAACGGCTCCTAGCTGCCTTGGGGCTATAAAAGGGACCCCTAGGCGCATGGAGGAGTACACCAAGCATTCCTACAACATTCCTAAGCACTAAGACATCGATTCCACGCCTTTGATTCTTTGCGATAGCAATTAGAGATCTAGTTGAGTGGTGAACTCATTGAGTTGTGTTGTGAGCTCTCATTGCAACTTGTGTGCGTGGTGTTGCTGTGATTTCTTGTCTTGAGTGCGTTGCTAATCCCTCCCTTGCTCTGTGTTTCTTTGTGAATTTCAAGTGTAAGGGCGAGAGGCTCCAAGTTGTGGAGATTCCTCGCAAACGGGATTGAGTAAAGCAAGCAAAACACCGTGGTATTCAAGTGGGTCTTTGGACCGCTTGAGAGGGGTTGATTGCAACCCTCGTCCGTTGGGACGCCACAACGTGGAGTAGGCAAGCGTTGGTCTTGGCTGAACCACGGGATAACCACCGTGCCATCTCTGTGATCGATTTCTTGTGGTTATTGTGTTTTGACTCCTCTCTAAGCCACCTGGCATTTACTGTGCTAACACTTAACCAAGTTTGTGGCTTAAGTTTTTCAAGTTTTACAGGATCACCTATTCAACCCCCCCCCCCTCTAGGTGCTCTCACCACTTGATTATCCTTCGTGGCAATTATCATCCTTTTCATGCTTCCAATTCTTGCTCAATCTTGGATATGGCCTTAACCTAGCTTATTTACAACTATTAGAGTAGATGATAGTCCACTAGTTGTCTCAATTACCAAAACCACATATGGAGCTTTCAATAATGACGACCTCTTCAAGAATATTTCGCCCATACATAAAAGAATTTTGGGATGGACTAATTACTTTATCAGTAACCAAATTCATCCTATTCGCAACCGCCTTGTAAAGTTTTTGTAGCTTGCATTCAAAAGGCAAATAATGTGTCTATATTGCTGGATTATATTTGTAACTTTAGCTTTAGGTATAAATGTTACTACTGTACCAAAGTTTAGACTAAAGAGCACTAGATCACCATTCTATTGGTCTTGGACAATGGCAGTAGGTCCCCTAGCTTTGATGTTATCGCAAAACCTCTAGTAAATATCAGCTGAAAATTCAATGGACCCAAGTACGTTATTGTGTTCCATGTGAGAAATTGGATCTTTGATTTCTTTATTAGAAAAAAGGGAGAAGTGATCGCTCTCATTTATGTAGAGAAGGCTATCCTTAGGTTCACCAAAAAATATAGAAAATGGTAATATATGATTTAAGATTATCTTGTCCCTCAATCTTACCATTAGCATCCTTTAGGCAAAAATAATTTGCTTCCTATGTTTGCCATTTGCAATCATTTGGAAGTATGTCATGTTGTTAACTCCCAAAAGGATATTATTTTCTTGGCCGGCTAGTAATATTTAATTTATTCTTCTTAGAGGAGGGCCGATAATTGGTCTCAAGAATAAAGAATACTTGTTCTTCCCATCTCAATCAAGTCCTTAAGCTCTGCGGCAATGTCCTTAAGATTGCTTTTTAACACTTCTGTGCCTCTTGCGGCCACATGGTAAAGATTTTGATTTCCCTATGGTTGATTTAAGATTGCAAATCCTTGTATCTAACTCCACTTCATCAAAATCAACCTCTAAATCATCCTTTATCAAAGTGATTGAATCGTGTTTTGAAGTAATATTGAATCAGAGCTCATATAGAGAATGAGTTTGTGTGTAATAAGAAAGGCTGGTACATCTGCGAAAAAATAGCAGCCGAATCAGATGAAACACTATCGGCAGGGATAGGTCTCCCTGAATTTTACACCTGCGAGCGAGAGATTAATTTGCACGAACTTGTTTGTCGCTTACAGCATTCATGCATGCGATGATAATATCGATGTTCTACAAACCACCCGCTCCGGAGTCGTACAAACTCGGTCGTCTTCAATCTTGATCTCTTCAAGGTGTACTGGCATGTGTCATATATATATATATATAATTATATACGCCGTTAATCTCCAGGCTACATCATCTACCTTGAACCTTGAATGGCGTACGAGCTTGAATTAGCAACTTCAATAGCCCGTGCTAGAATTAGCAACTTGGAACGGACATGCATATATTGGCAGTAAGCAGCTCAAATTCACTTCTTGGCGGCCTGGTGAAAAATTTGAGATATATGTTTCTGAACAAATTTGCTGTCTACGGACTAATAACAGTTCGTCAATGATTAATCATCATCATGATCGCCTACGTATTAGTTAATCCCTGGGCGGGGAGAGATCGAGGATCCGGCCGGAGAGCGCGCTGACTAGCGCCGCCTTGAACCCGGGGTCCCTCGTGAGGGTGACCGCCATATGCTCCGCTAGGTTCTTCCTCGCGACCTCCGACGACGGCCCCGTCGCGGCCTCTTGTTTCTGCTGCTGGTGGTGCTGCTGGTGCTGCAGCGGCAGCGGCAGTGGCGGCGCCGGTCGCGCGGCCTCGGTCGCCGGCGGCGTGGACCTCGCGGCCTTGCTGCTGCCGCCGTTGTGCCTCGGCGGCTGGGCGTGGTTGTGGTCGCCCTCGTACGTGGCCACCAGGATGGTCCTGTCGTCCGCGCTGCGCTGCACCTTCTTCTTCACCGGGCACGACGGCGCGAAGGAGCACCGGAAGTAGGCGCGCGGGCAGGGGTTGTCCTTGGTCACCTTCTGCCCGTACTTCCGCCATTGGTACCCGTCCTTCACCGCCTGTTTTGTTTTGTTTGTTCAACGTGGGGCACGAGCTAGTTAATAATTGACCGTACCGTACGCACACGCTGATCCGTTCGGCGCGAGAGAGAGAAAAAGAAGAAGAAGCGATGGTGCACGGCATCCTCCGTTACTTACAAGGCTGAGGTCAGAGGGGTCGGCGTGGACGTATCGCCGGGACACCTTGGACTTGCACTCCTCCCGGACGCGGCTGCCCGGCTCGTGGTGGAAGGCGGCGGTGGCCGACGTGCACTCCATCTGGTCGTGGGCGGCGAACGGCGGCGGCGGCGACGGCGACGGCTTGCGGGTGTGGTGGTGGTGGTGCGGGGCGGTGTCGAGGCTGTCGCGCCGGATCCGCTTCCTGGACGGCGAGGCCGCGGAGCCGCCCTCCGACGTGGAGGACTGGCGGTTGGCGGCGGCCACCACCACCATGTCGTTGACCTGGCCCTGCAGCTCGGTGTAGTTGGCCACCAGGGCCCGCAGCATGTCGCTGAGGCGCTTGTTCTCGTCGCCGACTCGCCGGAGCTCAGCCTGGAGCGCCTCCACCTGTATGGATCCAGTCAGTAGTGGCCAATCAGCACCTGGTCATCGCGGCGGTGTCGTACTCGTACGTACGTAATCCAGCGAACGAGCTATGCCCGATCGTGCGCCTACAACACATACCTCCCGGTCTTTCGTCCTGACGGCCAAGAAGTTGGTCTCCTCGACCAAGACGACCTTGGCCGGCGTCGGCGCCGGCGCCGGCCTCGGCGTGGGGAGGCCGACCTTGAGGTCGAGGCTGAGGGAAGGCTGCGCGATCCATGGGTCCATGGCCGCCGCCGTCCCCACAAGCAAGAACCGTTAGCCCCTCAACCGCGCGCGTGAAGAACAGCTACGTACTAGCAGTAGCTCGGTACAGCAAACAGGTCTGATGAGGCGCGAGCGCGGCTGGAAGGCATGCAAGGAATTAAGGAGGAGGCGAGGAGCGCTGGGGAGCGAGTTGCGCTTGCGCTTGGACGAGGGGGGGCATCGCTGCAGGAAGGCGAATATATAGGCAGGCAGAGGAGCTAGGGCTAGGCTAGGCATGTGCGTGGTGCAGCCTGCAGGTTTTGGTGGGAAGGCTGGAGCTGGACTGCTGAGTGGGCTCTGGGAAGAGAGCGACGGCGACGGCTAGTTCCGGGGTCGGGACACGGGAGACGAAGCATCTTGGGAGTTGGGGCCGTGGGCAAAGCGAAGCGAAGGCTGTGTCCGTCGTACGTCGTCGTCGTCGTCGTCTTGGTCGTGAGTGACAGAACATAGTTATATCAAAGCTGGGACACACACACACGAACGGCGATCGAGAATAATATGGTATTTGCGACCTCTGCTGACGAGGCCATTATTATTATTCCATGTGGGCTAGCGTCGTCGATGTGATCTACGCGTGTGGTGCGAGTTTTAAGCCTGTGGCTTAAACTAATCCTCCGGACTGCGGTGTGGTGGCGGGCGCCGGGCGAGACCGACCGGATCAGGATCAGGCTCAGGCCAGAGAGCTTGGAAAAGCCCAGGCCGCAGGTGGAAGAAAGGGTCGCCACCGGGGTCAAAGGAAATAAATACACCAGAAAGAGAAAGATAGATGAACAGGTTGCGATTTGGCACTCTCGTCCAACGGGGACAGCGCTAGCTGCTGCGGGTTTATTAGCTTGCATTTTTGGGAGGATTAGCCTTCCCTTCCCTTCCCTCATGTTGCCCGGTCTGATCTGTCTAACTGTACGCAGCTCTATATCGATAAAATACTTACCTCCAAGAGGTTTTTACGACGTTTCACTTGTTTTGGGACTACATGTACGTCCTGCAACTCTGTTGTTAGGATTTTTTTTTCCTAACAACACATCTAGCACCAGACTAGCTGCAAACAACCACAATGCTCTTGTCCTTTTTCTCCCCCTCTTTTTCTGATGTCGTACTACGTTGCAACTGGAACTCAGTCAATCGGTCATGCGGCCACGTACGGTATATATTAAAAAAAAACACACACACACACATACACACAATCGTGTTGGGTTCGACCATGTACTCCCTCCGGTGCAGTAAAAGAAATCATCCTGCGCGTGCACAAAAAGAAGTCATAACGCGCGTGGGTCTGGGATTTGGACGTTGTTGCCCCTAGTAATTGCACAAAAAAAGATGCATTTAAGAGGAATCGAACTTGAGACCTCCAGTCCAGAATGCCTTGGAGCTGCTGCAGTAACCAATCAAGCCTGATTGTTTTAGTGATGTTAATGCACCCATATCCCTATTTAATAGGGGCAAACAGGGAAAACTCTATGATAATTAATCACTCCTTGGTATGCACAATCATGTCCTAAACAACTACCTTTACTGCACTGGAGGGAGTACGTATGCTGCTGCCTGCCCAGTTTCCCAAATGTGCATTTCCCAACACACGCTGTACTTACCCAAACTAATACTATTAAAATCCAAGTCCCGATATGATCAGGTGGTGGAGCCCCGCCACCACCCACCAGGGTTTCTGATTCTTGCTAGTTCTTCGGGGTTCGAAAAACTCCGCTCGAGACCGGGTGTGATGCATGTTGGCACGAAATATTCATTGGACCTGGACACGGCACACGCCGACTCGCCGAGGGCCAGTCGGGGACTCCGGGTTGACGAGAAGGACGCCCACGCAGAGGCACACAGCGTCAGGCTCAGGCAGGACTTGGACGACCTGCCTGGCCTGCCTGCTGCTGGTGGTCACCAAGAACAAGTTGGCTTGGCTTGATCTCTTCGCGGCAGGGCAGCCAACAACTAGGCGGCCGAGCAGGACGACACGGAACCGGGTAATAAAGTTGGGAGAAAACCACGGACTAGGTCGGATCTGTTGATCTTTTCCTCAAAAAAGGGGGGTGGCGACAAGTTTCTTCGAGATTACCAAGTGAGGGATACTCGTACTCCTGTGTGTCTGTGTGTGGTCAGGGTGGGCAGGAGGTCTTCAAATTATCCACAAGAACAACAAGAAGAAGAAGAAAAAAAAGGCATCCATGCACATGATGCATGAAACAGAGGAATGGATTGGCCCGGAGGATGAATTTCCGCTTTTGACAAGAGCTGGACGGCATCCAAAGGCATGCACGTAAAAAAGGAAGAAGTCACAACTGCCTGTGTTGAGCTCTTTCTTCTCATCGTGGATCGGTGGCGTACAAGAAACCGTGAAGAAATTCCGAACTTTTTGTATTTTGTCCTTTTTTTGAAAAAAAATTTCTTAATGTCATTTTTTGACCCTTTGCTCGGCGCCATAGGCTATGGCGCCGAGGTACGTGCTGCGCTGTCCCAACCTCGACGACGTGGTGCCGACGTGCCACCGAGCTCGGCGCCAAGATCTATGACGCCGAGCTCAGAAATATAATCACAAAGCTCGTCTAGCTCAGTTAGTAGAGTGCAAGGCTCTTAACCTTAAGGTTGTGGGTTCAAGCCCCATCGGCGTTTAATACTTTTTGTCTTTGTCGCTGATTTTTTTTTGTTGTCGAGATTTTTTCGTTTATGCCGCTGAATTGTCCGTCAAAATTTATTTATCATCTAGATTTTTTTTGCTTCATACGGTAATACTTAGATTTTTTTTTGCTTCATACGATTTTTTGACTGACGAGCAGGTAGTAGTCTAGGACTAGCTAGGTCTTGGAAGGAAGGGACGGAGCTTCATACGACGAAAGCAAATATACAGATGCTACTACTTTAATCTTTTAGCACCTCTCTAGCTCTTCACTTTACGGTAATACTTGCACCTAAAACCATCTGTTGGAACCGTGCTTCGTCGCCGAAGGTCCTGCAGGAAGAAACAGTTTCGGTTGAAGTTGTCTGTACGTAATGCCGAAGGGTGCCGTCCATGAAGCTTCAGAATTACAAACCGACTTAAAGATAGAATGACCTTTTAGTCCATAAGAGTTTGAGTCGATGTTATAAACTTTTATGAGGGGTATGATTGTAATTGTTCACAGGCTATGTCATGTGCCTATAAATAGTGAACAGTATTCCTTTACTGTTCACGCATTCCTGTAATTGCAAAAGGCATCACTCGGGAATTATTGCTTGTCAAGGCGAAGGTATAATCATACCTTAAACATTGTATTCAAACATTGTAGATTCAGATAATAAATACGTGAATGGCGCCATTTATCTCCAACACATCTATCTTTAATGTTTTGGATTTTTACATCGTTTTATGTTATTTTTGTCACCTTTGTAATATTATGTTTGTACCCTTCGTCCGAAGTTCATTAAACCCTTGAGGAGATAATGCTTCAGCGGACGAAGGGTATTTAATATTTAACATCTTCGTGTTGCCTTGTTCTTGATTCATAGCTTTTGAGAACAAGTCCCCAACATTGGCGCCCACCTCCGGTCAACTCACTTCCACTTTTTTGAGCTGATGGCTTCGTTCAACGATCAAGCTGGAGTTGCTTCGGCCCCGAAGCTAATACTCCCGATAACAGGTGGTTCATGCTCAGAGCCAGCCAACAAAAAGCAGAAGAAGGAAGCACAGAGAAGGGTACAGCATGTTGGGGTGCAAGGACCCTTCATCAAGTCAAGATGGTCTCACATTCCAATTACTTTCTCCCAAGAGGATCTTCAACTCAAGGATTACCCACACAATGGTGCTATGGTTATCTCTTGTGTGATCAAAGAATTTCTGGTTCATAATGTTTTGGTTGACACAGGCAGCGCAGCTGATATCATATTTGCTAAAGCTTTCAGACAAATGCAAGAGCCCGAAGACAAGATTCATGATGCTACGCACCCTCTCTGTGGCTTCGGAGGACGGCAAATTGTAGCACTTGGGAAGATTACCATGCCAGTAACCTTCGGATTTGTTAACAACACAAGGACTGAGCAAATTGTGTTTGATATTGTTGACATGGAGTATCCTTACAATGCTATCATTGGTCGCGGTACTCTCAATGCCTTCGAAGCAATTCTTCACCCAGCTTACCTCTGCATGAAGATACCTTCGGACCAAGGGCCTATTGCTATTCATGGAAGTCAGGAAGCTGCCAGAAGGGCCGAAGGAAATTGGACAGATTCAAAAGCAATCCATAATATAGATGGAGCTGAGGCCTGTGAGCAATACAAGTTCAGAAGGGAAAAGGCTGCTTCAGCTGACCAGCCGAAGCCCATGCTCTTATGTGAGGATATAGCAGATCAGAAGGTGCTATTGGGATCTCAATTGTCTGAAGAACAGGAAAAAACCTTGATAAGGTTTCTGTTCAACAATAAAGATGTTTTTGCTTGGTCAGCTAATGATCTTTGTGGAGTTAACAGGGATGTTATTGAGCATTCGCTCAATGTCGATCCATCCTTCAGACCCAGAAAGCAGAGGCTTCGGAAGATGTCTGATGACAAGGCCGAAGGTGCTCGGAATGAAGTGAAAAGACTTCTCAGTGCCGGAGTTATTAGAGAGGTAAAATACCCAGAATGGTTGGCTAACACTGTTATGGTGAAGAAGGCCAATGATAAATGGAGAATGTGTATTGATTTTACTGACCTCAATAAGGCTTGTCTGAAGGACGAGTTTCCATTGCCAAGGATAGATTCCTTAGTCGATGCAGCAGCTTCATCAGAGCTTATGAGTTTGCTAGATTGCTATTCAGGCTATCATCAAATCTGGATGAAGAAGGAGGATGAACCGAAAACCAGCTTCATAACCCCTAGTGGGACATATTGCTACCTCCGGATGCCTGAGGGGCTTAAAAATGCTGGAGGAAGCTTCAGCAGAATGACAGCGAAGGTTCTCCATTCTCAGATAGGCAGGAATGTACTAACTTATGTTGATGACATCATTGTAAAAAAGCACGAAGCAAGATAACCACATTGCTGATTTACAGGAGACCTTCGCTAATTTTAGACACGCTGGTTTAAAGCTGAATCCTGAAAAATGTGTCTTCGGAGTAAAGAAAGGGAAATTTCTTGGTTGCCTAGTTTCAACAAAGGGAATTGAGGCTAATCCAAGTAAAATCGAAGCTATACTTCGAATGGAACCACCAAGTACAAAAAAGGGGGCTCAAAGATTGACGGGAAGGCTGGCATCTCTCAATAGATTCATATCCAGATCAGCAGAGAGAAACTTACCATTCTTCGAAGTCCTGAAGTCAGCCGAAGTCTTTCAATGGGGACCAATCCAGCAGAAAGCCTTCGAAGAGTTGAAGCAATATTTGATAGATCTAACAACATTAACTCCACCAACGCCATGGGCTCCTTTGTTATTATATGTGGCAGCTTCGCACTCAGCGGTAAGTGCAGCACTTGTTCAGGAGAAGCTTGAAGGCCAAGTTAAGAGGTAGGCCCCAATATATTTCGTATCCGAGGTTCTTAGTTTATCGAAGAAAAATTATACAGAATTGGAGAAGGTACTGTATGCTGTTTTGATGGCCTCCAGGAAGCTTCGGCATTATTTTCAAGCTTACAACATAATTGTTCCTTCTTCGCAACCTCTGAAGGATATTATGAGAAACCGAGAAGCTACTGGAAGGGTTGGAAAATGGGCTGCAGAGCTCAATGAATTTTGTATTGATTATGTTCATAGATCCTCGATTCAGTCCCAGGCATTAGCAGACTTCATTGCTGACTGGACGCCAGGGGCTCAGGAGGAAGAAACAAATAAAGATGCCGAAGCATGGACAGTGTTTTGCGATGGGTCTTGGGGAACCTTCGGAGCAGGAGCTGCTGCTGTGTTGGTTTCACCTTCCAAAGTTAAAACTTGTTATGCGGCAAGACTTGATTTTAGTTGCACAAATAATATCGCTGAATATGAAGCTCTGCTCTTGGGTCTTCGAAAGTTAAAGGCAATGGGAATCAGAAGGGCCATTCTTAAAACTGATTCTCAAGTTATTTCTGGTCATGTTGACAAGAGCTATAAAGCAAGAGACCCGAAGCTTGAAAAGTATCTAGATACAGTCTGAAGGATTGAGGCTTCCTTTGAAGGTTTCTCTGTCAAAAATATTCCTCGTGGAGAAAATGAATACGCTGATCTATTGGCCAAGTCAGCAGCCCAGGGGCTGCCTATACCTTCGGAAGTATTTTTCGAAACAATAAAAGCACCTTCGGTCGAGCTTCTTGAAAGAGCAATCCTTAATATATCCCCTGTTTATAGCGAGGATTGGAGAACTGAGATCGTCTCTTTCCTTCAGGGTAATTTTCTTTCAGACGACGAAGCTTATAACAGGAGAATGGAAGCAAGAGCTCGACCATATGTCATAATAGAAGGGGAGTTATACAAGCATGGGGTCTGTTCCCCATTGCTCAAGTGTTTATCCAGATCCGAAGGTATAGAATTAATGAAGGAAATACATGCAGGCCTATGTGGATCTCACATTGGATCTAGGCCCTTGCTCGGGAAAGTTTTTCGCCAAGGATTTTATTGGCCAAAGGCAGCTTTGGATGCAGCGGATATAGTCCAAAAGTGCGAAGGTTGTCAAAAATGTGCAAGAGATCAAAAACAACCTTCGTCTTTAACTCAATTAATACAACCCACTTGGCTGTTGCAAAGGTGGGGCCTTGATTTGCTAGGCCCATTACCACCAGCACAGGGGAACTTAAGATATGTGGTAGTGGCAGTGGAGTATTTTTCCAAATGGATTGAGGCAAAGCCCTTAGCCACAATAACTTCATTTACTATTCAAAAGTTTTTCTGGCAGAACATCGTTTTTCGCTTCGGAGTGCCGAAGGCCATTACTGTGGACAATGGGACACAGTTTGATTCTGAAGCCTTCAGAGAATTTTGTGATCGAATTGGCACGAAGATCCATTTTGCATCAGTTCGACACCCAGAGTCAAATGGACTTGTCGAAAGAGCTAATGGGATCATAGTGACAGGAATAATGAAGTCAATCTTCAATCAGCCCAGGGGAAAATGGCCTGACGAGTTAATCAAAGTGGTATGGAGCCATAATACAACCATGTCAAGGTCAACAGGTTTTACGCCCTTTAAACTATTGTTCGGTGACGAAGCAATAACCCCAGAAGAGGCCAAAGCAGGATCAATAAGGATAGTAGCTTCGGCAGAGGGCAAAGACGAAGCTGATTGCTCTGTAGAAAAAGATGCTATTGAAGGGATCAGACTTCAAGCTGTGGAAAACATCAATAAATATCAAGCTGAAACAATAAAATGGCGTGACAGAAAAGTCAAGCTGAAGAACATTGAACCAGGACACTTGGTACTTCGAAGAGTAGCCAACCCTGAGACAGCAGGCAAATTACAGCTAAAGTGGGAAGACCCCTTTTTGGTAGTATCTTCGTCGAGACCCGGTTCCTACAGATTGAAGGATATGGACGGCAACGACATTCGTAGATCATGGAATGCGGATGAGCTTCGACGATATTATGTTTAGCTTGATGTAATTTTTTATATTCTTTTTCGTGGCACCCTTTTCCTTTCCAAAGGGGGAGAAAGGTTTTTAATGGGGCCACAACATGTAATTTTCCTTATTTCAATTTTATGAGAGTGATATCCCCCAAAAAATGTAAATGTAAATGCAAAAGCAAAAAGAAAAGGAAACAGGGAGAAGCTCAAAAGTCGTTCCTAAGGGAATGCAGGGCTTACAGCGAAAAATAAGCGCTGATTCCGCTGAAAGTAAAAGGCGAAGAAGCTCCTAAGGGAGGCTTACAGCGAAAAATAAGCGCTGATTCCGCTGAAAGTAAAAGGCGAAGAAGCTCCTAAGGGAGGCTTACAGCAAAAAGTCAACGCTGAAGGACTATGATTATGTATTTTGATATTCATTTGCACAATACATCTCATCATGTCATTTGCATTCATAAACATGCATTTAGACATATATAGAATCATCATTATACCGCACAAAAACACAGATGCTTCGGCGATGAGGAAAAACTCGAAGGAAAATTTTTACGCTTTGTTGTATACGAAAAGAAGGGAAGGTGTTTTTCACCTTCGGCTCAAAAGATAAGTTTCGTCCACAGCAAAGTAGCTTGTACGCAGATAGCAGAAACAAAGTATATTACAAGGTATGTACAAATTTACATAAGTTGTTCCATAACTATATTACAAAAGTTTCTCCAGAATTTTTGCAGGAAAGTATATTGTAAACAACTATCAAGCATCAGGCTAGGCTTCGTCAAACTTCAACTTCGTCATTCTCCAGCTTCGTCATCCTGCGTATATCAAACAGCAAAATAAGAAAGGTGCAAATTTCAAGGAGAAGGTAAAAGTAACAAAAATAAGTTTTTTACTGGCTTAAGATGACTTCGAGCTTCGTCACCCGCCATTTTTCGCCCGCCACTTACCCAGATCTGGGTCATGAATCTATTTCCAATGCTTCGGGCTAGGCTTGGGATATCTATCAGATCTGATGTTGACAAGCTGAAGTTTGGTCTGTTCATAATATTTCCATGCGTGCAGCCAGCCTTCAGAAAAGCGGTGGCTGTGCCCCGAGAAGCTACCAGGTCGCAGAAGTCGGCATGCCCACCAATAACTTCGTCAAGGGCATCAACCTCGCCTTCAATATATTCTAACGTGCTGGGCAGATTATCAGCTGAAGGTGTAAATTTTGCAGAGCTGGCTCCGACAGAATGAAACACATCCTTCAGCCGTTGCACGCATCGGCTGCCGAAGCTTAGGCATTTCTCTTGAAGTTCTTTAAAGGATTTCTGCAAAATTGAATTTTTATCCACCTCAGTTTTCAGGCTTGCTTCGAGATATTTCTTTTCTTGCTCAAATTTTTCTGACTGTTGGAGCAATTCATTCTTTAAGCTGCTATTCTCAGTTTGGACTTCAGCCAAAGAACCCTCCATAGTCTGAATAACAAACTCTTTCTTTTCTAATGCACCTTCGTGCTCTTTGACCATCATTTCAAGATCTTGGATGGTGAAATCCTTCTTTTTCAAATCAGCTTTGTAATTTTCAACTTTTTCAGCCAAATTTTGGATGACGACTTTGTTCTTCTCTTCTTCGAGATCTTGTTGCATTTTTAGAACTTTACTTAACAGCATGCTCTGTCGAAACGATCTTCCTTAGAAAACAACCTAAAAAGATAATAATAATAATAAAATAACAAAAATATTTGTTACCTTGAAGTTAGCATAAAGCAAACTTCCAGCGATATGGTGCCGTTGGTAACGGCAGAGGTCCACTTCCAGCTTCGGCAAGCCAATGTTTTTGCAGAGAGTTCTAACAATTTTAGCTTCGCTGCGGTTTCGAAGGCACCTCAGTTTTCCTTCGTTAACCCCACCAAACAGTGTAGCCCCTGGCTTATATCCGCAGGCTATGGCACATCTTTTAAGCTCTGCTTTTTCAGCGTCTGTCAGCTCTTGCCCAAGTAAATCTTGAAATTCAAAATCTTCACCCTCCAAAATGTCTTCAGCTTGTTTTTCCCCTTTTCAGTGCCTGTGCTTGCCGTGGCCACAGCAGATTCTTCCTCAGTCATTTTTAAGAGTATGTTATCAATAACTTCAAGTGTCTCGTCCAGGTTCAGATGTTCTGTGGCCCCAGTTTCAACTCCGGCAGCTTCGGCTGCGCCAGTTTCAGCTTCGAAGGTTTCCGCTCTGGTGGTTTCGGCTGTGGCGCCTTTAGCTTCGGCAGTTTTGGCAGTCTGGTCAATAGCAATTCTTGATGCCGGTGTTGGTAACGGTGTCCCATGAATTACATCTGCTATTTGAATAATCCTTCGTTTTTTCGGCAGTGCAGGACCTTCTTCTGCCGAAGCTGCCTTGTCCTTCTGAAAAAACTTCGTCAGTTCCAACGCCAGCGGACTTAGCTTGACAGGCAAGGGTTCAGTCATTACCTTCATAATCTCTTCTACTTCAACAGCAGAAGGCGTTGCAGGAGTATCTTCTTCTTGAACCAACGTTCTTGGTTCTAGAGATGCAGTTTTCCTCTTTCCTGCAGTGGCCACCTTCGGCTCAGGATTCAACTCTTCAAGGCTAAGTTTTTTAGAATCTCCCCTTTTCTTTTTGGTCACCTTAACGACCTCTTCGTCAGCAGCGCTAGAAATTCTTTTTCGTTTTGGGCCTCCAGCATCTCCGCCCAGGCGATCATAATCAGCATATTCAAAACCTATGGCATCAAGCACCCTGTTCAGCCTTCGCTTCGGCCGAGTGCCGAAGGCTGCTATCATCAGCTGGTCCTCTTTTTTGGAGTAATTTCCAAGGATTACATTACTCATTACTTCAATTGTATCGAGCCATTCTTGACAGGGTGCTTTAAAATATTTCTTAAACTTATAATAATAGGGTAGTCGGACAAGCTCCCCTTCTTTCTTTTCTCCTTTAAGCTTCGGCATAGTCCACTCCTTCATAGTCGGAAATACTCTGAAGGCCAGAAATTCTTGCACTAAATCTCTAGTGCCCACATGTTCTGCAATAATTTTGAATTCAGCCAATGCGGCCCAAGTTGGACCTTCAGTTGTCATCCTGCAACGGGGTCTTGTTTCTCCGAAGATCAGTTCAAGAGGGCTCTGTACTAGCTTCTCTCTGTCTTCGTTAACTTTAACATAAAACCAGTCTGACTTCCAGCCTGCCGGCCATTTGCTTCGGTAGCTAATCACAGGAAATTTTGTGGTCTTCCGATAGGCAAAATTGTAACAACCAAAATTGTCGTGCAACCCATCCTTTCTGGCCTTAGTCTGGTAATGCATCTCGTGTACTCGACAGAAGCTGTCGGCAAACGGCTCCACCGCCTGGCTTCGGAGAGCCCAGATATAAACGCTAAGCCTGATAATGGCGTTAGGAGTCAGTTGGTGAAAATAGATCCCAAACCTTTGCAGCACATCAGAAATCATTCTATTCAAAGGAAATCTCAACCCAGCCTTTAAAAAACTCTTGAAAATAACTATTTCATCCTTTTCCGGTTTCGGGGTAGTCTCCTCTCCCCCGAAGCGAAGTAGCTTCTTCTCACCTTCTCTGAAGTAGCCCGACTTCACCATTTTGGAGAAATCCGCCTTGGAGATAGTCGACTTCCCGAAGTCCAAATGGCTAGGCTTGCTCGGTACTGCGATATGGTAATCATCGTCAGAATCAGCTTCCTCAATATCTCCTCGTTCTGCTTCGGTAGCAGCTTGTTCTGTTTCGACAGCAGCCTGTTCTGTTTCGGCAGTAGGGATTCTTTCCGAAGTCACCAATCCGGATCGCTGCATTGCTTCGGAGATAGGAACAGTCTCTGCTCCTTCGACTTCGTCTCCCTCACGCTCAACTCTAGCAGTAGAGCGCAATCTGGCCATTCAATTTTGAATTTCTTGAAAGATTTCTCGGGAACTAAATAACCTCTTCTCCCGAAGCTTTTCTTCTGACGAAGTAGACACCAAATTGGAGCTTCGTCTGAATCCGAAAGTCGAGCTTCGGCTATGGTTAAAATTTTTGGCAGCAAAACGGTGCAATAGCAATGAATGCTGTGGTAACTTCACACCTACCTGACTGTTTATATAGTGCTGCAGGTAAGAAGGTGAATTGTCAGGATTTTTACACCAGGCAAACAACTGCTCGCACCCGCTGCGCGGTGGGCCGCAAAGACCAAAATGGTGGGACCGCTACGCGTTCGAAAACTGTATCGTTTCTCGTCAACGAGCTCCGGGAAGGTGTTTTTCGGACCTTCAGCTTCCTGAAGCCTAGGAGACTTTTTTCACGGATCAAGCTCGTTACGAAAAACGATCTAGCACCGCGAAGGGGCTACTGTTGGAACCGTGCTTCGTCGCCGAAGGTCCTACAGGAAGAAACAGTTTCGGTTGAAGTTGTCTGTACGTAATGCCGAAGGGTGCCGTCCATGAAGCTTCGGAATTACAAACTGACTTAAAGATAGAATGACCTTTTAGTCCATAAGAGTTTGAGTCGATGTTATAAACTTTTATGAGGGGTATGATTGTAATTGTTCACAGGCTGTGTCCTGTGCCTATAAACTTTGAACAGTATTCCTTTACTGTTCACGCATTCCTGTAATTGCAAAAGGCATCACTCGGGAATTATTGCTTGTCAAGGCGAAGGTATAATCATACCTTAAACATTGTATTCAAACATTGTAGATTCAGATAATAAATACGTGACTCACGTCATTTATCTCCAACACATCTATCTTTAATGTTTTGGATTTTTACATCGTTTTATGTTATTTTTGTCACCTTTGTAATATTATGTTTGTACCCTTCGTCCGAAGTTCATTAAACCCTTGAGGAGATAATGCTTCAGCGGACGAAGGGTATTTAATATTTAACATCTTCGTGTTGCCTTGTTCTTGATTCATAGTGAAAGTCGCCTAGAGGGGGGGTGAATAGGGCGAAACTGAAATTCTCAAAAATAATCACAACTACAAGCCGGGTTAGCGTTAGAAATATAATCGAGTCCGCGAGAAAGGGCGCAAAACAAATCGCAAGCGAATAATGAAGCGAGACACGCGGATTTGTTTTACCGAGGTTCGGTTCTCTCAAACCTACTCCCCGTTGAGGAGGCCACAAAGGCCGGGTCTCTTTCAACCCTTCCCTCTCTCAAACGGTCCCTCGGACCGAGTGAGCTTCTCTTTCTCAAATCACATGGGAATCAAACTTCCCGCAAGGATCACCACACGATTGGTGTCTCTTGCCTCAATTACAAGTGAGTGTTTGATCACAAGAAAGAATGCCAAAGAAAAAGAAGCGATCCAAGAGCAAGAGCTCAAATGAACACTACAAATCACTCTCTTTAGTCACTAGGGCTTTGTGTGGAGTTGGGAGAGGATTTGATCTCTTTTGGTGTGCTTTGAAATGAATGCTAGCTCTTGTATAGTGGTTGGAAGCTGGAAAACTTGGATGCAATGAATGGTGGGGTGGTTGGGGTATTTATAGCCCCAACCACCAAACTAACCGTTTGGTGGAGGCTGTCTGTTCGATGGTGCACCGGACAGTCCGGTGCACACCGGACATGTCCGGTGCGACAGCCATGTCACCAAATTCGTTGCAATTTGACCGTTGAAGTTCTGACTTCTGGGCCCGCCTGGATGTCCGGTGCACACCGGACATGTACTGTTCAATGTCCGGTGCGCCAGAATGGGCGTGCCTGACTTCTGCGCGCTTCTGGCGCGCATTGAATGCGCCTGCAGGTGACCGTTGGCGCGAAGTAGCCGTTGCCCCGCTGTTACACCGGACAGTCCGGTGTACACCGGACATGTCCGGTGAATTATAGCGAAGCACCCACTGCAAAATCCCGAGGCTTCCAAGTTCCAGAGTCGCGTCCCTTTGGAGCACCGGACACTGTCCGGTGTACACCGGACAGTCCGGTGAATTATAGTGCGCCGGCTCCTAGAAATTCCCGAGGCTGAGGAGTTCTGTGCGCGGTTCCCTGGTGCACCGGACACTGTCCGGTGCGCCACCGGACAGTCCGGTGCGCCAGACCAGGGAGCCTTTCGGGATGCCTTTAGCTTTCTAATTTGAACCCAACTTTGGTGTTTTTAATTGGCTTGTTGTGAACCTTTGACACCTGTATAACTTATACACTAGAGCAAACTAGTTAGTCCAATTGTTTGTGTTGGGCAATTCAACCACCAAAATTAATTAGGGACTAGGTGTAAGCCTAATTCCCTTTCAATCTCCCCCTTTTTGGTGATTGATGCCAACACAAACCAAAGCAAAGATAAATGTGCATAAATTGAACTAGTTTGCATAATGTAAGTGCAAAGATTGCTTGGAATTGAGCCAATATATAAATACTTACATGATGTGCATGGATTGTTTCTTTGTTTTTAACATATTGGACCACGATTGCACCACATGTTTTGTTTTTGCAAATCTTTTTGTAAATTATTTTTAAAATCCTTTTTGCAAGATAGTCAAAGGTGAATGAATAGGATTTTGAAAAGCATTTTCAAGATTTGAAATTTTCTCCTTTTGTTTGAGATGCTTTTCCTTTGACTAAACAAAACTCCCCCTCAAATAAATTCTCCTCTTAGTGTTCAAGAGGGTTTTAAGACATCAATTTTGAAAATACTACTTGCTCCCCCTTTAGTTTTCAAATTTTGAAATTTACCAATTGAAAACCATCAATTTTAAAATTAGGGTGGTGGTGCGGTCCTTTTGCTTTGGGCTCATACTTTCTCCCCCTTTGGCATGAATCGCTAAAAATGGATACTTTGAGTGAGATATAAGCCCTTCTTTGTTAACTATTTTCTCCCCTTTGGCAAATAAAACATATGAGTGAAGATTATACCAAAGACGGAGAGTGGAGCGGAGCGACGGCGAAGGATGAGTAGTAGAGTGGAGTGGAAGCCTTGTCTTCGCCGAAGACTCCAATTCCCTTTCAATATACCTATGACTTGGTTTGAAATACACTTGAAAACACATTAGTCATAGCATATATAAAAGAGACATGATCAAAGGTATATTTATGAGCTATGTGTGCAAATTAGCAAAAGAAATTCCTAGAATCAAGAATATTGAGCTCATGCCTAAGTTTGGTAAAAGTTTGTTCATCAAGAGGCTTGGTAAAAATATCGGCTAATTGATCTTTAGTGTTAATGTATGAAATCTCGATATCCCCCTTTTGTTGGTGATCCCTAAGAAAATGATACCGAATGGCTATGTGTTTAGTGCGGCTATGCTCAACGGGATTATCCGCCATGTGGATTGCACTCTCATTATCACATAGAAGAGGAACTTTGGTTAGTTTGTAACCGTAGTCCCGCAGGGTTTGCCTCATCCAAAGCAATTGCGCGCAACAATGGCCTGCGGCAATATACTCGGCTTCGGCGGTAGAAAGAGCAACCGAATTTTGCTTCTTTGAAGCCCCAAGACACCAAGGATCTTCCCAAGAACTGGCAAGTCCCCGATGTGCTCTTCCTATTAATCTTACACCCTGCCCAATCGGCATCCGAATAACCAATCAAATCAAATGTGGATCCCCGAGGGTACCAAAGCCCAAACTTAGGTGTATAAGCCAAATATCTCAAGATTCGTTTTACGGCCGTAAGGTGTGATTCCTTAGGGTCGGCTTGGAATCTTGCACACATGCAAACGGAAAGCATAATGTCCGGTCGAGATGCACATAAATAAAGCAATGAACCAATCATCGACCGGTATACCTTTTGATCGACGGACTTACCTCCCGTGTCGAGGTCGAGATGCCCATTTGTTCCCATGGGTGTCTTGATGGGCTTGGCATCCTTCATTCCAAACTTGGTTAGAATGTCTTGAGTGTACTTTGTTTGGCTAATGAAGGTGCCCTCTTGGAGTTGCTTAACTTGGAATCCTAGAAAATACTTCAACTCCCCCATCATCGACATCTCGAATTTTTGTGTCATGATCCTACTAAATTCTTCACAAGTAGATTCGTTAGTAGACCCAAATATGATATCATCAACATAAATTTTGGCATACAAACAAATCATTGTCAAGAGTTTTAGTGAACAAAGTAGGATCGGCTTTGCCGACTTTGAAGCCATTAGCAATAAGGAAATCTCTAAGGCATTCATACCATGCTCTTGGGGCTTGCTTGAGCCCATAAAGCGCCTTAGAGAGCCTATAAACATGGTTAGGGTACTCACTGTCTTCAAAGCCGGGAGGTTGCTCAACATAGACCTCCTCCTTGATTGGTCCGTTGAGGAAGGCACTCTTCACGTTCATTTGGTAAAGCTTGAAGCCATGGTAAGTAGCATAGGCCAATAATATACGAATTGACTCAAGCCTAGCTACGGGTGCATAGGTTTCACCGAAATCCAAACCTTCGACTTGTGAATACCCCTTGGCCACGAGTCGAGCTTTGTTCCTAGTCACCACACCATGCTCATCTTGCTTGTTGCGGAAGACCCACTTGGTTCCTACAACATTTTGGTTAGGACATGGAACTAAGTGCCATACCCCGTTCCTTGTGAAATTGTTGAGCTCCTCTTGCATCGCCATCACCCAATCCGAATCTTGTAGTGCTTCCTCTACCCTGTGTGGCTCAATAGAGGAAACAAAAGAGTAATGCTCACAAAAATGTGCAACACGAGATCGAGTGGTTACCCCTTTATGAATGTCGCCGAGGATGGTGTCGACGGGGTGATCTCGTTGTATTGCTTGGTGGACTCTTGGGTGTGGCGGCCTTGGTTGTTCATCCTCCTTGTCTTCATCATTTGCGTCTCCCCCTTGATCATTGTCGTCGTCTTGAGGTAACTCATCATTGTGTTCTTCATCTTTATCAACTTGAGCCTCGTCCTCATTTTGGGTTGGTGGAGATGCTTGCGTGGAGGAGGATGGTTGATCTTGTGCATGTGGAGGCTCTTCGGATTCCTTAGGGCACACATCCCCAATGGACATATTCCTTAACGCTATGCACAGAGCCTGTTCTTCACCTATCTCATCAAGATCAACTTGCTCTACTTGAGAGCCGTTAGTCTCATCAAACACAACGTCACAAGAAACTTCAACAAGTCCTGAGGACTTGTTAAAGACTCTATATGCCCTTGTGTTTGAGTCATATACTAGTAAAAAGCCTTCTACAGTTTTAGGAGCAAATTTAGATTTTCTACCTTTCTTAACAAGAATAAAGCATTTGCTACCAAAAACTCTAAAATATGAAATATTGGGCTTTTTACCGGTTAGGAGTTCATAGGATGTCTTCTTGAGGATTCGGTGTAGATATAACCGGTTGATGGCGTAGCAGGCGGTGTTGACTGCCTCGGCCCAAAACCGATCCGGTGTCTTGTACTCATCAAGCATGGTTCTTGCCATGTCCAACAGAGTTCGATTCTTCCTCTCCACTACACCATTTTGTTGTGGAGTGTAGGGAGAAGAGAACTCATGCTTGATGCCCTCCTCCTCAAGGAAGCCTTCTATTTGTGAGTTCTTGAACTCCGTCTCGTTGTCGCTTCTAATTTTCTTGATCCTTAAGCCGAACTCATTTTGAGCCCGTCTCAAGAATCCCTTTAAGGTCTCTTGGGTATGAGATTTTTCCTGCAAAAAGAACACCCAAGTGAAGCGAGAATAATCATCCACAATAACTAGACAGTACTTACTCCCGCCGATGCTTATGTAAGCAATCGGGCCGAATAAATCCATGTGTAGGAGCTCCAGTGGCCTGTCACTAGTCATGATGTTCTTGTGTGGATGATGAGTGCCAACTTGCTTCCCGGCTTGGCATGCGCTACAAATCCTGTCTTTCTCAAAATGAACATTGGTTAGTCCTAAAATGTGTTCCCCCTTTAGAAGCTTATGAAGATTCTTCATTCCAACATGGGCTAGTCGGCGGTGCCAGAGCCAACCCAAGTTAGTCTTAGCAACCAAGCAAGTGTCGAGTTCAGCTCTATCAAAATCTACCAAGTATAGCTGACCCTCTAACACTCCCTTAAATGCTATTGAATCATCACTTCTTCTAAAGACAGT
The DNA here is from genome assembly GCA_029449295.1 of Zea luxurians. Taxonomy (NCBI): domain Eukaryota; kingdom Viridiplantae; phylum Streptophyta; class Magnoliopsida; order Poales; family Poaceae; genus Zea; species Zea luxurians. The sequence continues at coordinate 989,926 of JAOPSE010000128.1, forward strand.
AACACCTACATCAGTAAATAGACAGTTGTAGCCCATTTGACATAATTGGGATACAGAAAGCAAATTGTAATCTAAAGAATCTACAAGAAAAACATTGGAAATAGTATGGTCAGGTGATATAGCAATTTTACCCAATCCTTTGACCAAACCTTGATTTCCATCCCCGAATGTGATAGCTCGTTGGGGATCTTGGTTTTTCTCATATGAGGAGAACATCTTCTTCTCCCTTGTCATGTGGTTTGTGCACCCGCTGTCGAGTATCCAACTTGAGCCCCCGGATGCATAAACCTACAAAACAATTTTAGTTCTTGACTTTAGGTACCCAAACGGTTTTGGGTCCTTTGGCATTAGAAACAAGAACTTTGGGTATCCAAACACAAGTCTTAGAGCCCTTGTGTTTGCCCCCAACAAACTTGGCAACTACCTTGCCGGATTTGTTAGTCAAAACATAAGATGCATCAAAAGTTTTAAATGAAATGCTATGATCATTTGATGCAATAGGAGTTTTCTTTCTAGGCAACTTAGCACGGGTTGGTTGCCTAGAGCTAGATGTCTCACCTTTATACATAAAAGCATGATTGGGGCCAGAGTGAGACTTCCTAGAATGAATTCTCCTAATTTTGCTCTCGGGATAACCGGCAGGGTACAAAATGTAACCCTCGTTATCCTGAGGCATGGGAGCCTTGCCCTTAACAAAGTTAGACAAGTTCTTAGGAGGGGCATTAAGTTTGACATTGTCTCCCCTTTGGAAGCCAATGCCATCCTTGATGCCAGGGCGTCTCCCATTATAGAGCATACTTCTAGCAAATTTAAACTTTTCATTTTCTAAGTTATGCTCAGCAATTTTAGCGTCTAATAATGCTATATGATCATTTTGTTGTTTAATTAAAGCCATGTGATCATGAATAGCATTGATATCAACATCTCTACATCTAGTGCAAATAGAAGTGTGCTCAACGGTAGATGTAGAGGGTTTGCAAGATTTTAATTCTACAACCTTAGCATGCAACATATCATTCTTAGTTCTAAGGTCGGAAATTGTAACATTGCAAACATCTAATTCTTTAGCCTTAGCAATCAATTTCTCATTCTCATTTCTAAGGCTAGCAATAGAAACATTCAACTCATCAATCCTAGCAAGTAAATCAACATTATCATTTCTAGGATTGGAAGTTGAATCAATACAAACATGAGAATCAACCTTAGCAATTAATCTAGCATTTTCATTTCTAAGGTTGTTAATGGTCTCATGGCAAGTGCTTAGCTCACTAGACAATTTTTCACATTTTTCTACCTCTAGAGCATAAGCATTTTTAACCTTAACATGCTTTTTGTTTTCCTTAATAAGGAAGTCCTCTTGAGAGTTCAAGAGATCATCCTTCTCATGAATAGCACTAATCAATTCATTTAATTTTTCCTTTTGTTGCATGTTAAGATCGTCAAAAAGGGTACGCAAATTATTTTCCTCATCACTAGCATTATCATCACTAGAGGATTCATATTTAGTGGAGGATTTAGATTTAACCTTCTTCCTTTTGCCGTCCTTTGCCATGAGGCACTTGTGGCCGACGTTGGGGAAGAGGAGTTCCTTGGTGACGGCGATGTTGGCGGCGTCCTCGTCGTCGGAGGAGGAGTCGGTGGAGCTCTCGTCGGAGTTCCACTCCCGGCAAACATGGGCATCACCGCCCTTCTTCTTGTAGTACTTCTTCTTTTCTCTCCTCTTTCCCTTCTTGTCGTCGCCCCTGTCACTATCACTGGACATAGGACATTTTGCAATAAAATGACCGGGCTTACCACATTTGTAGCACACTTTCTTGGAGCGGGGTTTGTAGTCCTTCCCCCTCCGTTGCTTGAGGATTTGGCGAAAGCTTTTGATAATTAAAGCCATCTCCTCATTGTCGAGCTTGGAGGCGTCAATTGGTTGTCTACTCGGTGTAGACTCCTCCTTCTTCTCCCCCGTCGCCTTGAAGGCCACCGGTTGCGCCTCGGACGTGGAGGGTTCGTCAAGCTCGTTGATCTTCTTTGATCCTTTAATCATACATTCAAAGCTCACAAAATTCCCGATAACTTCCTCGGGGGTCATTAGTGGGTATCTAGGATTACCACGAATTAATTGAACTTGAGTGGGGTAAAGGAAAATGAGAGCTCTTAGAATAACCTTAACCACCTCGTGGTCGTCCCACTTTTTGCTCCCGAGGTTGCGCACTTGATTTACCAAGGTTTTGAGCCGGTTGTACATATCTTGTGGCTCCTCCCCTTGGCGAAGACGAAAGCGACCGAGCTCCCCCTCGATCGTTTCCCTCTTGGTGATCTTGGTGAGTTCATCACCCTCGTGCGCGGTCTTGAGTAGGTCCCAAATCTCCTTTGCATTCTTCAACCCTTGCACTTTGTTGTATTCCTCCTTGCTTAAAGAGGCGAGGAGTATGGTTGTGGCTTGGGAGTTGAAGTGCTCGATTTGGGCCACTTCGTCCGTATCATAATCCTCATCCCCTATGGATGGTACCTGTGCTCCAAACTCAACAACATTCCATATACTTTTGTGGAGTGAGATTAGATGAAATTTCATTAAATCACTCCACCTAGCATAATCCTCGCCATCAAAGGTTGGCGGTTTGCCTAATGGAACGGAAAGTAATGGAGTATGTCTAGATGTACGGGGATAGTGTAAAGGGATCTTACTAAACTTCTTGCGCTCTTGGCGCTTAGAAGTTACGGACGGCGCATCGGAGTCGGAGGTCGATGTTGATGAAGTGTCGGTCTCGTAGTAGACCACCTTCCTCATCCTCTTGTGCTTGTCGCCTTTCCGATGCGACTTGTGAGAAGAAGATTTTTCCTTCTTCTCTTTGTGGTGAGAAGAGGAAGATCTTTTCTCCTTCCGTTTGGAGGAGTCCTTCTTCTTCTCCCTCCTCTTGGTGCGGGACTCTTCCGATGAAGTGCTCCATTGGCTCGTAGTGGGCTTGTCGCCGGTCTCCATCTCCCTCTTGGTGTGATCTCCCGACATCACTTCGAGCGGTTAGGCTCTAATGAAGCACCGGGCTCTGATACCAATTGAAAGTCGCCTAGAGGGGGGTGAATAGGGCAAAACTGAAATTCTCAAAAATAATCACAACTACAAGCCGGGTTAGCGTTAGAAATATAATCGAGTCCGCGAGAAAGGGCGCAAAACAAATCGCAAGCGAATAATGAAGTGAGACACGCGGATTTGTTTTACCGAGGTTCGGTTCTCTCAAACCTACTCTCCGTTGAGGAGGCCACAAAGGCCGGGTCTCTTTCAACCCTTCCCTCTCTCAAACGGTCCCTCGGACCGAGTGAGCTTCTCTTTCTCAAATCACTTGGGAATCAAACTTCCCGCAAGGATCACCACACGATTGGTGTCTCTTGCCTCAATTACAAGTGAGTGTTTGATCACAAGAAAGAATGCCAAAGAAAAAGAAGCGATCCAAGCGCAAGAGCTCAAATGAACACTACAAATCACTCTCTTTAGTCACTAGGGCTTTGTGTGGAGTTGGGAGAGGATTTGATCTCTTTTGGTGTGCTTTGAAATGAATGCTAGCTCTTGTATAGTGGTTGGAAGCTGGAAAACTTGGATGCAATGAATGGTGGGGTGGTTGGGGTATTTATAGCCCCAACCACCAAACTAGTCGTTTGGTGGAGGCTGTCTGTTCGATGGTGCACCGGACAGTCCGGTGCACACCGGACATGTTCGGTGCGACAACCACGTCACCAAAGCCGTTGCAATTTGACCGTTGGAGTTCTGACTTCTGGGCCCGCCTGGATGTCCGGTGCACACCGGACATGTACTGTTCAATGTCCGGTGCGCCAGAATGGGCGTGCCTGACTTCTGCGTGCTTCTGGCGCGCATTGAATGCGCCTGCAGGTGACCGTTGGCGCGAAGTAGCCGTTGCCCCGCTGTTACACCGGACAGTCCGGTGTACACCGGACATGTCCGGTGAATTATAGTGAAGCGCCCACTGCAAAATCCCGAGGCTGCCAAGTTCCAGAGCCGCGTCCCTTTGGAGCACCGGACACTGTCCGGTGTACACCGGACAGTCCGGTGAATTATAGCGCGCCGGCTCCTAGAAATTCCCGAGGCTGAGGAGTTCTGTGCGCGGTTCCCTGGTGCACTGGACACTGTCCGGTGCGCCACCGGACAGTCCGGTGCGCCAGACCAGGGAGCCTTTCGGGATGCCTTTAGCTTTCTAATTTGAACCCAACTTTGGTCTTTTTAATTGGCTTGTTGTGAACCTTTGACACCTGTATAACTTATACACTGGAGCAAACTAGTTAGTCCAATTGTTTGTGTTGGGCAATTCAACCACCAAAATTAATTAGGGACTAGGTGTAAGCCTAATTCCCTTTCACATAGCTTTTGAGAACAAGTCCCCAACACCATCCCTAATTTCCTCTCCATACTCCCACGTTAGATCCGGCATCTCACCTATAACACTGCAAATAATACTACCACATATTTTTTATAACAACTATCATGTCAGTAATTATAACAACTACCATCTAATACAGTTAAAAAAATTCATAAATTAATCAATGCACTTACGTCTAACATTACCGTCAAGTAAATAATTAGGCAAATAATATTGATCTGTGCAAAGGACGACGGCCGGTAGTTGAAGACTGTGTTGGAGCGAAGGCAGAAACGCCACCCTTCGCCCGAAGTCTCCACCGCTTAGCCCCTGCCCTGACAGGCAAAGCAGGCAGGGACGCCCTTCGCTTGATCGACACCAGGGACAACATGGAGACCCTTCGCTCGATTCGGCACCAGACGAAGGCCTGCGGCAACGCCTCCCTACGGCGCGGCCTCGGTCAGCTCCGAGGCCCACATGAGGTCGGGCCCATTGTAACGGGCCCTGCGTGGCCGCGGTTGTGTTACGGGCCTAATTTGTAAAGGCGTACTTGTAATTACAGCTTGTAACCCCGCTTTATGGGAATATTCTGGGGATAAACTAGGTACCTGAGGGCACATGCGTCCTTAACGCAAGGCGCCGTGCACTCGGATACCTATAAATACCCCCGCACAGTGCCCGTGAGAGGCCAGATTAACAGAGCTTTTGCCATCACGCGCGAGTGCCCTGTTGCTATCTCCATTCACCCGTGTTGGATCTCCTTGCTGTCGAGAGACAGTCCCAACATTTGGCGCCCACCGTTCGTGCTACGAGACAACCACCCGCGATGGCACCCAAGAGAGCTAACCCGAAGGCTGACGAGGCTGCGAAGGCAGCACTGCTCGCCGCAAGAAAGGGCAAGGCCCTCGCTCTCACCCAATCCACCCACCAAGAGGCCACTGAAGACGACACCCTCCGCACCTACGACCCCGAGGGACAACCCTCAGGCTTCGCACCTCCCTCAGGCTTCGCACCTCCCCCAGGCTTCGCACCTCCTGAGAGCACCTAGAGGGGGGGTGAATAGGTGATCCTGTAAAAACTTCAAACTTAAGCCACAAAAACTTGTTAAGCGTTAGCACGATTTATGCCAAGTGGCTAAGGTGAAGTCTCAACAAAACACAATACCACAAGAATCAAGCACAGAGGGACACAGTGGTTTATCCCGTGGTTCGGCCAAGCCAATGCTTGCCTACTTCCACGTTGTGGCGTCCCAACGGACGAGGGTTGCAATCAACCCCTCTCAAGCGGTCCAAAGACCCACTTGAATACCACGTTGTTTTGTTGTTCCTTTCACTATCCCGTTTGCAAGGAATCTCCACAAATTGGAGTCTCTTGCCCTTACAAGTGTATGATCACAAAGAAAGCACAGAGTAAGGGAGGGAAGCAACACACACAAATCCACAACAAAAGCGCACACACACGGCCAAGACTCGAGCTCGAATGACTATCTCAGAGTTCACACTAGAACAGAGCTCGAATCACTTAGAATCACAAACGAATGCGCAAAGAACTTGTGTGGATGATCAAGAATGCTCAAGAGTTGCTTGTGTGTCTCCTCCATGCGCCTAGGGGCTCCTTTTATAGCCCCAAGGCAGCTAGGAGCCGTTGAGAGCAAATCCGGAAGGCCATCCTTGCCTTCTGTCGTCGGGGGCACCGGACAGTCCGGTGCACACCGGACACTGTCCGGTGCCCGATTTGTTTCCTTATCTGGCGCTGCCGACCGTTGCAGCCCGTTGGAGATCTGCGAGCCGTTGGCGCACCGGACAGTCCGGTGCACACCGGACAGTCCGGTGCCGTCTTCCGACCGTTGGCTCGGCCACGTGTCTCACGCGGATTGCGCGGCCGACCGTTGGCCCTGGCCGACCGTTGGCTCACCGGACAGTCCGGTGCACACCGGACAGTCCGGTGAATTTTAGCCGTACGCCGTCGGCGAATTCCCGAGAGCGGCCAGTTCGAGCCGAGTCAGCCTGGCGCACCGGACACTGTCCGGTGCACACCGGACAGTCCGGTGCTCCAGACCGAGCTGGGACTTGGCTGCACATAGCCAAGTCATTCTCTCCCCTTTTCTCTTTTTCTTCTTTCTGTTTCTAACACTTAGACAAATATGTTAGTCCACAAAACAAATGTACTAAGGCTTAGAAACATACCTTTATCTCATGATTTGCACCTTGTTCATCCATGTACATAAATTCACAATTAAGCACATGTGTTGGCACTCAATCACCAAAATACTTAGAAATGGCCCAAGGGCACATTTCCCTTTCAATCTCCCCCTTTTTGGTGATTTATGCCAACACAACATAAAGCCACTAGAACAAGTGCAAACTCAATTCAAATAACACTTAAATTTATTTTGAATCAATTTTGGCATATATGGATCATCCTTTGCCACCACTTGGTTTGTTTTTTGCAAATCAAACACAAATCTCTATCTCTAAGTTAAACACACATGTTTAAGCATAAAGAGAGTCATTCAAAAAGAGATTGATCAAGGATTTCAAAAACTCCCCCTTTTTCCCATAATTACTACTTCTCCCCACAAGAGGCCAACAAAAGAGTTTTGACAAACCAAAAGCTCTATTCTACTAATTTCAAAATCTCTCAAGTGGTAGCTGATCCATTTATTGCTTTGGCCTTTATTTTCTCCCCCTTTGGCATCAAACACCAAAACGGGATCAATTTTGGCCCTTTTACCCCATTGCCTCACCAAAATCTTCAATTAAGAGCAAATGGCAATAAGAGTTCATGAGATGGACTTGGAATAAGTTACCCCTCATCGGAGTGCAGTGGAAGTCTTTCATGGTCCAAGTCCACCTTTTCCCTTTCAATTCTCCTTTGTGACTAACACAAGCAAACTCAAACATATGGTTAGTCTCAAAGGGTCAAGTTGTAACACCTCTCCCCCTAAACATGTGCATCACATTGCAACGGACTTGTGAGGTCCAGGGAGTGTTTGTACAACTTGAGTACCATAATAAGCAACAAAATGCAGAATGAACATGATCAAAGGCATGAATACATGTATGCTACAATTCAATCCAAGTTCCGCGAATCTAAGACATTTAGCTCACTACGCAGCCTGCAAAAGGTCTTCTCATCTAAAGGCTTGGTAAAGATATCGGCTAGCTGGTTCTCGGTGCTAACATAAAACACTTCGATATCTCCCTTTTGCTGGTGGTCTCTCAGAAAGTGATGCCGGATGTCAATGTGCTTTGTGCGGCTGTGCTCAACAGGATTTTCCGCTATTCGGATAGCACTCTCATTATCACATAGGAGTGGGACTTTGCTCAGATTGTAGCCAAAGTCCCTGAGGGTTTGCCTCATCCAAAGTAGTTGCGCGCAACACTGACCTGCGGCAACGTACTCGGCCTCAGCGGTGGATAGGGCAACGGAGGTTTGTTTCTTAGAGTTCCATGACACCAGGGACCTTCCTAAGAATTGGCACGTCCCCGATGTACTCTTCCTATCGACCTTACATCCAGCATAGTCGGAATCTGAGTACCCAATCAAGTCAAAGTTAGACCCCTTCGGATACCAGATCCCGAAGCAAGGCGTAGCGACTAAATATCTAAGAATTCGCTTCACCGCCACCAAGTGACACTCCTTAGGATCGGATTGAAATCTAGCACACATGCATACGCTTAGCATAATATCCGGTCTACTAGCACATAAATAAAGTAAAGACCCTATCATTGACCGGTATGCTTTTTGATCAACGGACTTACCTCCTTTGTTGAGGTCGGTGTGTCCGTCGGTTCCCATCGGCGTCTTTGCGGGCTTGGCGTCCTTCATCCCAAACCTCTTTAGCAGATCTTGCGTGTACTTCGTTTGGGAGATGAAGGTGCCGTCCTTGAGTTGCTTCACTTGGAACCCAAGGAAGTAGTTCAACTCGCCCATCATCGACATCTCGAATTTCTGCGTCATCACCCTGCTAAACTCTTCACAAGACTTTTGATTAGTAGAACCAAATATTATGTCATCGACATAAATTTGGCACACAAACAAATCACCATTACAAGTCTTAGTGAAAAGAGTTGGATCGGCTTTCCCAACCTTGAAAGCATTAGCAAGTAAGAAATCTCTAAGGCATTCATACCATGCTCTTGGGGCTTGTTTAAGTCCATAGAGCGCCTTAGAGAGCTTACACACGTGGTCGGGGTACCGCTCATCCTCGAAGCCAGGGGGTTGCTCCACGTACACTTCCTCCTTTATTGGCCCGTTGAGGAACGCGCTCTTCACATCCATTTGGTACAACCTGAAAGAATGGTGAGCGGCATATGCTAGCAAGATACGAATAGACTCTAGCCTAGCCACAGGAGCAAAAGTCTCCTCAAAGTCCAAACCTGCGACTTGGGCATAACCTTTTGCCACAAGTCGAGCCTTGTTCCTTGTCACCACCCCGTGCTCGTCCTGTTTGTTGCGAAACACCCACTTGGTTCCCACAACATTTTGCTTGGGACGAGGCACCAGTGTCCAAACTTCATTGCGCTTGAAGTTGTTGAGTTCCTCCTGCATGGCCAACACCCAATCCGGATCTAGCAAGGCCTCCTCTACCCTGAAAGGCTCAATAGAGGAGACAAAAGAGTAATGCTCACAAAAATTAACTAATCGAGATCGAGTAGTTACTCCCTTGCTAATGTCACCCAAAATTTGGTCGACGGGATGATCCCTTTGAATCATCGCTCGAACTTGGGTTGGAGGTGCCGGTTGCGCTTCTTCCTCCATCACTTGATCGTCTTGTGCTCCCCCTTGATCACACGCCTCCTTTTGATGAACCTGTTCATCGTCTTGAGTTGGGGGATGCACCGTCGTTGAGGAAGAAGGTTGATCTCGTTCATCCTGTTCCTGTGGCCGAATGTCTCCAATCGCCATGGTTCGTATAGCGGCCGTCGGAACATCTTCTTCATCTACATCATCACAATCAACAACTTGCTCTCTTGGAGAGCCATTAGTCTCATCAAATACAACGTCGCTAGAGACTTCAACCAAACCCGATGATTTGTTGAAGACCCTATACGCCTTTGTATTTGAATCATAACCTAATAAAAACCCTTCTACAGCTTTGGGAGCAAACTTAGAATTTCTACCCTTCTTCACTAGAATGTAGCACTTGCTCCCAAAAACACGAAAGTACGATACATTGGGTTTGTTACCGGTTAGTAGCTCATATGACGTCTTCTTGAGGAGGCGGTGAAGATAGACCCTGTTGATGGCGTGGCAAGCCGTGTTCACGGCTTCCGACCAAAAGCACTCGGGGGTCTTGAACTCTCCAAGCATCGTCCTCGCCATATCGATTAGCGTCCTGTTCTTCCTCTCTACCACACCATTTTGCTGTGGTGTGTAGGGAGCGGAGAACTCGTGCTTGATCCCTTCCTCCTCAAGAAACTCCTCCACTTGAAGGTTCTTGAACTCGGACCCGTTGTCGCTCCTAATCTTCTTCACCTTGAGCTCAAACTCATTTTGAGCTCTCCTGAGGAAGCGCTTGAGGGTCCCTTGGGTTTCAGACTTATCCTGCAAAAAGAACACCCAAGTGAAGCGGGAAAAGTCATCAACAATAACTAAACCATACTTACTTCCTCCTATGCTTAGATAGGCGACGGGTCCGAAGAGGTCCATATGCAGCAGCTCCAGAGGTCTTGACGTGGTCATCACATTCTTGCTGTGATGTGCTCCTCCAACTTGTTTACCTGCCTGACAAGCTGCACAAGGTCTATCTTTTTCGAAATAAACATTGGTTAGACCTATCACGTGTTCTCCCTTTAGAAGCTTGTGGAGATTCTTCATCCCCACATGTGCTAAGCGGCGATGCCACAGCCAGCCCATGCAAGTCTTAGCCATTAAGCATGCATCTAGACCGGCCTCTTCTTTTGCAAAATCAACTAAATAAAGCTTGCCGTCTAGTACACCCTTAAAAGCTAGTGAACCATCACATCTTCTAAAGACAGACACATCTACATTTGTAAATAAACAATTATATCCCATTTGACATAATTGACTAACAGATAGCAAATTATATCCAAGACTCTCCACTAAGAATACATTTGAGATAGAATGCTCATTAGAAATTGCAATTTTACCTAACCCTTTTACCTTGCCTTGATTCCCATCACCGAATATAATTGAATCTTGGGAATCCTTATTCTTGACGTAGGAGGTGAACATCTTCTTCTCCCCCGTCATATGGTTTGTGCATCCGCTGTCGATAATCCAGCTTGAACCCCCGGATGCATAAACCTGCAAGGCAAATTTAGGCTTGGGTCTTAGGTACCCAACTCATGTTGGGTCCTGCAAGGTTAGCACAAATATCTTTAGGGACCCAAATGCAAGATTTATCTCCCTTGCATCTAGCCCCTAATTTCCTAGCAACAACCTTCTTACCCTTTCTACAAATAGCAAAAGGAGCATTACAAGCATAATAAATGGTAGAAGGTTCATTCACTACTTTCCTAGGAGCATGAATAACATTCTTTCTAGGCATATGAGCAATATTTCTCCTAGGCATATGCGCAACATTTCTCCTACTCATATTTCTATCATGCTTATGAGAGGAACTAGAGGCAAACATGGCATGAGAATCATAAACATGTGAATCAAAATCATTATAAATATTTCTAGCATGTCTCCTATCATGGTATAAGAAAGCATGGTTCTTTTTAGCACTATTAGCCATAGGGGCCTTCCCTTTCTCCTTGACGAAGACGGGAGCCTTATGGCTTGTTAAGTTCTTGGCTTCCCTCTTGAAGCCAAGCCCATCCTTAATTGAGGGGTGTCTACCAACCGTGTAGGCATCCCTTGCAAATTTTATTTTATCAACTTCATTCTTGCTAGTCTTAAGTTGGGCATTAAGACTAGCCACTTCATCATTTAATTTGGAAATTAGAACTAGGTGTTCACTACAAGCATTAACATCAAAATCCTTACACCTAGTACAAATTTCAACATGTTCAACACAAGAATTTGATTTACTAGCTACTTCTAGTTTAGCACTTAAATCAATATTAACACTTCTTAAGGTAGAAATGGTTTCATGACATGAAGATATTTCACTAGAAAGCATTTCATTTCTTTTCACTTCTAAAGCATATGATTTTTGTGCCTCTACAAACTTATCATGTTCATCATACAATAAATCTTCTTGCTTTTCTAAAAGCCTATCCTTTTCATTTAATGCATCAATCAATTCATTGATTTTATCTATCTTAGATCTATCTAAGCTCTTGAACAAGCAAGAATAATCTATATCATCATCACTAGACTCACTATCACTAGAAGAAGCATAAGTGGAGTCTTTAGTACTTACCTTCTTCTCTCTTGCCATAAGACAAGTGAGACGCTCGTTGGGGAAGAGAGCCGATTTGTTGAAGGCAGTGGCGGCGAGTCCTTCATTGTCGGAGTCGGAGGAGGAGCAATCCGAGTCCCACTCCTTTCCTAGATGCGCCTCGCCCTTTGCCTTCTTGTATGCCTTCTTCTTCTCTCTCTTGTTCCCCTTTTCCTGGTCACTTTCATTATCGGGACAGTTAGCAATAAAATGACCAAGCTTACCGCATTTGAAGCACGAGCGCTTTCCCTTGGTCTTGGTCTTGCTTGGCAGCCCCTTGCGACCATTTAGCGCCGTCTTGAATCTCTTGATGATGAGAGCCATCTCTTCATCATTGAGTCCGGCCGCCTCAATCTGTGCCACCTTGCTAGGTAGCGCCTCCTTGCTTCGTGTTGCCTTGAGAGCAAGGGGTTGCGGCTCGTTGATCGGACCGTTCAACGCTTCGTCGACGTATCTTGCCTCCTTGATCATCATCCGCCCGCTCACGAATTTTCCAAGTACTTCCTCGGGCGTCATCATCGTGTACCTGGGATTCTCACGAATATTGTTCACGAGATGAGGATCAAGTACGGTAAAGGACCTGAGCATTAGGCGGACGACGTCGTGATCCGTCCATCGCGTGCTCCCGTAGCTCCTTATCTTGTTGATGAGGGTCTTGAGCCGGTTGTATGTTTGCGTCGGCTCCTCGCCCCTTATCATGGCAAACCGTCCAAGCTCTCCCTCCACCAACTCCATTTTGGTGAGCAAGGTGACGTCGTTCCCCTCATGAGAGATTTTGAGGGTGTCCCAGATCTGCTTGGCATTGTCCAAGCCGCTCACCTTGTGATACTCGTCCCTGCACAAAGAGGCTAGCAACACAGTAGTAGCTTGTGCATTTTTATGAATCTGTTCATTAATAAACATAGGGCTATCCGAGCTATCAAATTTCATTCCACTTTCCACAATCTCCCAAATGCTTGGATGGAGAGAAAACAGGTGAGTACGCATTTTGTGGCTCCAAAATCCGTAATCCTCTCCATCAAAGTGAGGAGGTTTGCCAAGTGGAATGGGAAGCAAATGAGTATTTGAGCTATGTTGAATACGGGAATAATCAAATGAAAAGTTCGAATTGACCGTCTTCCTGTAGTCGTTGTCGTCGTCCTTTTGGGAAGAAGTGGATTCATCACTATCGTCGTAGTAGATGATCTCCTTGATACGCCTCGTCTTCTTCTTCTTCCCTTCCTTTCGTCTATGGCCCGAGCCGGAGTCGGTAGGCTTGTCGTCCTTCGGCTCGTTGACGAAGGTCTCCTTTTCTTTGTCGTTGATCACAATACCCTTCCCCTTAGGATCCATCTATTCGGGCGGTTAGTCCCTTTTGTGAATAGAACGGCTCTGATACCAATTGAGAGCACCTAGAGGGGGGGGTGAATAGGTGATCCTGTAAAAACTTCAAACTTAAGCCACAAAAACTTGTTAAGCGTTAGCACGATTTATGCCAAGTGGCTAAGGTGAAGTCTCAACAAAACACAATACCACAAGAATCAAGCACAGAGGGACACAGTGGTTTATCCCGTGGTTCGGCCAAGCCAATGCTTGCCTACTTCCACGTTGTGGCGTCCCAACGGACGAGGGTTGCAATCAACCCCTCTCAAGCGGTCCAAAGACCCACTTGAATACCACGTTGTTTTGTTGTTCCTTTCACTATCCCGTTTGCAAGGAATCTCCACAAATTGGAGTCTCTTGCCCTTACAAGTGTATGATCACAAAGAAAGCACAGAGTAAGGGAGGGAAGCAACACACACAAATCCACAACAAAAGCGCACACACACGGCCAAGACTCGAGCTCGAATGACTATCTCAGAGTTCACACTAGAACAGAGCTCGAATCACTTAGAATCACAAACGAATGCGCAAAGAACTTGTGTGGATGATCAAGAATGCTCAAGAGTTGCTTGTGTGTCTCCTCCATGCGCCTAGGGGCTCCTTTTATAGCCCCAAGGCAGCTAGGAGCCGTTGAGAGCAAATCCGGAAGGCCATCCTTGCCTTCTGTCGTCGGGGGCACCGGACAGTCCGGTGCACACCGGACACTGTCCGGTGCCCGATTTGTTTCCTTATCTGGCGCTGCCGACCGTTGCAGCCCGTTGGAGATCTGCGAGCCGTTGGCGCACCGGACAGTCCGGTGCACACCGGACAGTCCGGTGCCGTCTTCCGACCGTTGGCTCGGCCACGTGTCTCACGCGGATTGCGCGGCCGACCGTTGGCCCTGGCCGACCGTTGGCTCACCGGACAGTCCGGTGCACACCGGACAGTCCGGTGAATTTTAGCCGTACGCCGTCGGCGAATTCCCGAGAGCGGCCAGTTCGAGCCGAGTCAGCCTGGCGCACCGGACACTGTCCGGTGCACACCGGACAGTCCGGTGCTCCAGACCGAGCTGGGACTTGGCTGCACATAGCCAAGTCATTCTCTCCCCTTTTCTCTTTTTCTTCTTTCTGTTTCTAACACTTAGACAAATATGTTAGTCCACAAAACAAATGTACTAAGGCTTAGAAACATACCTTTATCTCATGATTTGCACCTTGTTCATCCATGTACATAAATTCACAATTAAGCACATGTGTTGGCACTCAATCACCAAAATACTTAGAAATGGCCCAAGGGCACATTTCCCTTTCACCTCCCTCAGGCTTCGCACCACCGGAGGGCGCGGACCTCGCCGAGGACGGTGAGGTCCTCGGCATCTCAGCAGAGGAACAGCTACAGCTGCGCGCCCTGCGCCTCAAGAACCGCAACCTCCAGAGGCAGAAGGAGATACTGGAGGCCAAGCGCCAGCGTGTGTCCGCACTCGCCAAAGTGCGGCAGATGATCCGCGACGAAGAGCACAAGGCCCAGGAACTCGAGCGGGAGATCGTGCTGATGCAGCGCGAAGGCCACCTCAGCCCGCGGCACGAGTCATCCCTCCAGCAGCGCGCACAAAACGAAGACACGCGCGAAGGCCACCCCGGCCTGCAGCATGGGCCACCCCTGCAGCACCGCGCGCAACCGGAGGACCCGCGTTTCCCCCAGCGCGACTTCACTTTCCCGCACGCCGCGCCATTCCAAGGGGTCAACTATCTCGATGAGCGAAGCCCCCTGACGCCTCACCTGCAAGTGACGCCGTGGCCAGCCAACTTTCGGGCTGGGACCTACCCCAAATACAACGGCAGCACCGACCCGGCTCAATACATAATGAGTTACCAGGTCGCCGTCGCATCGTCCGGGGGGGACGACGCCACAATGGCGAAGTCCTTCATCATCGCCCTCGAGGGCCCCGCGCTCACCTGGTTCACCAGGTTGCCTCCGCTGTCCATCGATTCCTGGAGAAGTCTCCGGGACAAGTTCCTCCTCAACTTCCAGGGGTACCGCCCGGACACCGACGCCCTGGCCGAGCTCTCGCTCTGCAAGCAGCTAGAGAAGGAGACCCTGAGGGAATATTACCGCAAATTCCTGACACTCAAGTCACAGCTACCCTCAGTCGATGACCAGATTGCCATCCACTACGCTATCAGTGGTCTTCGCGCTGGCGTCCTTTACAGCCATTGCATCAGGGACCCGCCCAAGAACCTCCAAGAGTTATACCAGCTGTTTGAAAAGTACGCCAGATCCGAGGAGCTCCACCAGCGCAAGATTGAGTCCCAGCGGAAGCCAAAAGATGCTCCACAGTCCAGCCGCACGTGGACAAGGACTCCGCAACCAGACTCCGGTCGGGATGGCCGCGGTCAGCAGCAAGTGCACAACATCGCCAACCAGCAGCCGGCCGCTGACCCCCTTCGTCGCCAGGAATATCCCCCCCAGGGCCGCGGAAGTGGAACTCGCGGCAGGGGCCGAGGGCGTGCGCAGCCACCCCCTCCGCCGCGCCGATTTTACTGCCTTTTCCATGGCGAAGACTGCGCCCACCAAACTAAAGACTGCCCGGAAGTAAAGGCCACCAGGGACAGAATGGCGAGGGCGCAGCCAGCCGACAACCCCAGAATTGTCGCGCATAATTACCAGCCACCCCCTCCACCATATATCCATGCTCCCGCCCCGCATCCACCACACCACGCTTACCAACATCATCAGGGAGTACAAATCGTACATCCTCCGCCTCCACCACCACACCAGCAACAACAAAACATCCCCCATGCCCCAAAACAGGAAGACTTCGCCGATCAACCTTATCGCGGAGTCATTCATATGATAACTGGGGGGTCCAGCACCGACTTCGACACCAAGCGGCAGAAGCGGGACCACTACCGCAGCATAAACCATGTCGCTGTCACGGGCCCAGTTGTGCAGACGAAGTGGTCCCACATACCGCTCACCTTCGACGCACGGGACGTCGACTTGCGCAGCGCCCCCCACTGCGATGCCATGGTCATCAATTGCAGCGTGGCAGGCTGGGACCTACACAAGGTCCTCGTTGACAACGGCAGCCAGGCGGACATCATCTTCCTCCACGCCTTCGATCGCATGGGCATCAGCCACAGCCTGCTCAAGCCTTCGGACAACCCGTTGTATGGCTTCGGCGGCAAAGGCACCTTCCCCGTCGGCAAAATAGAGTTGCCCCTCTCCTTCGGTGTAGCACCCAATGCCCGAAGCGAGCAAGTGACTTTTGACATTGTGGATATGGTATATCCATACAACGCCATCATGGGTCGGGGCTCCATCAATAAGTTTGAAGCTGCCATCCACGGACTGTATTTGTGCATGAAGATACCAGGCCCTCTAGGCGTAATTACAGTCCGCGGTAACCAGCAAGCTGCGCGCAACATAGAGCGGGACTTCGTGCCTGGTCAGAGGAACGTGCACTGTCTCACGGCACAGTGCGAGGTCCCTGCGCCCGCCAGCCCAACTGACAAGCAACACGACAAGGCTCAGTTGCAGAGTCAGGATGGGACCAAGACTGTCCCCCTCGATCAGGCCACGCCCAAGCAGACAGTCACTATCAGCGAAGACCTTACTTCGCATGAAGAAGAGAAGCTTCTCTGCTGCCTGGCCAAGAATAAAGATGTCTTCGCCTGGTCCGCCCTCGACCTGGTCGGAGTCAGCCGATCCATAATCGAGCACAGTCTGGGGATCGACCCCTCGGTGCGACCAAGAAAGCAAAAGCTTCGCAAGATGTCCGATGAAAAGACAGAGGCCGCCAAGGTGGAGGTGCACCGCCTCCTAGAGGCTAAATTCATTGAGCCAGTGGCTTACCCCACATGGCTCTCCAATGTTGTAATGGTGCAGAAAAAAAGCGGGAAATGGCGGATGTGCATAGACTTCACCAGTCTCAATAAGGCCTGCCCAAAAGACAATTTCCCGTTGCCACGGATCGACAAAATAGTCGATAGCGCGGCCGGCTGCGAGGTCATGTCTCTCCTCGACTGCTTCTCCGGCTATCACCAGATATACATGAAGGAGGAAGACAAGGCCAGCACCAGCTTCATAACACCCTTCGGCACTTATTGCTTCATCAGAATGCCGGAGGGTCTTAAGAACGCCGGGTCCACATTCTCCAGACTCACCAAAACAGTACTCGAGGGACAGGTCGGCAGAAATATATTTACATATGTGGACGACATCGTCGTCGTCAGCAAAAATAAGGAGGACCACCTCGCCGACCTGGCCGAGACATTCGCAAACATGCGAGACGCACGACTCCGCTTAAACCCGGAAAAGTGCGTTTTCGGTGTTCGCCAGGGCAAGATATTGGGCTACCTGGTGTCGCACCGCGGCATCGAGGCCAACCCAACCAAGATCCAGGCCATCATCAACATGTCGCCTCCGCAGTCCACCAGGGATGTCCAGCGTCTGACAGGCAGATTGGCCGCTCTCAACAGATTCATTTCCAGGTCGGCCGAGCGAAGTCTTCCTTTCCTCAAAACTCTCCGCGGCGCAAAAGACTTCGCTTGGGGGCCGGAGCAAGCAGCGGCCTTCGCCTCATTAAAGCAGTACTTAACGGAGCTGGCCACCCTCACGAGCCCCGACTCCTCGCTCCCCTTATTGCTCTATGTCGCGGCTTCGCCGCACGCGGTCAGCGCGGCACTGGTGCAGGAGCAGACAGTCGAAGGTGCTGTCAGACAGTGCCCTGTTTATTACGTCTCCGAGGTCCTGACTCCGTCCAAATGCAACATGACAGAGCTGGAGAAGATCGCCTACGCAGTCGTTATGTCCTCGCGCAAGCTGCGCCATTATTTTGAAGCATTCAAGGTCCGCGTCTCCTCAGATAGGGGGCTCGGCGAACTATTTAGAAACCCGGAGGCATCGGTAAGGATCGCCAAGTGGGCAGCCGAACTCTCCGGCTACCACATCAGCTTCGAGCCCAGGACAGCCATCAAATCGCAAGTCCTGGCAGACTTCGTCGTCGACTGGACCGGGCCAGTAACACAGCCGGACCCGACCACAGAGAAGGTCTGGACGATCCATTGCGATGGCGCATGGTGCCATGCGGGGGCAGGCGTCGCTGCAATCATAACATCACCAGTCGGGGTCAAGCACAGATATGCAGCACGACTCAGCTTCAATCTGGAATCCGACAGGTGCACAAATAATATAGCAGAATACGAAGCAGTCATCCTCGGCCTCCGCAAGCTGAGGGCCCTCGGAGTCACCACTTGCATCATCAGAACAGACTCCAAGGTAGTTGCCGGCCAGGTCGACAAAGACTATGCAGCCAAGGACCCCGCGCTCATGCAGTACCTCGCGGCCATCCGAAGTCTCGAGAGGCAGTTCAAGGGGTTCACCGTGCAGCATGTGGACCGGGCCAAGAATGAGGAGGCCGACGCATTGGCCAAGGCCGCGGCCAGGGGCGAAACTCTGCCCTCCGACGTGTTCTTCCACGTCATCGGCACGCCAGCAGTCCGGAGCCCCGAAGGGCTCCAAATAACCAATGACAGCGAGGGCCACCGTACAGTCAACCTCATCATGACCGAAGACTGGCGAGCACCCATTACCCTGTTCCTGCAGGGGTATTATCACCCAGCCGACGTCAGTGAGGCCAAGCGCCTCAAACATCGGAGCCGGGACTTCGCTCTGATTGAAGGCCAACTCTACAAAAAAGGAGTCAGCCAACCAATGCTTAAGTGCGTCACCGAGGCCGAAGGCATGCAGGTCCTACGTGAAGTCCACAGTGGCACGTGCGGCTCGCACGCGGGGCCAAGGGCCCTAGCTGCTAAGGTGATCCGCCAGGGTTTTTACTGGCCAGCAATGATTTGCGCCGCGAATCGGGTCACTCGGTCCTGCGAAGCCTGCCAGAAGTTCTCTCCTCGATCAGGCGGCCCTTCGCAGTACACAAAGCTGATCGCCCACACATGGCCTCTCCAGCGCTGGGGTCTCGACATTGTTGGACCCCTGCCCACCGCTCAGGGGAACCTCAAGTTCGCCTTCGTCGCGGTCGAGTACTTCACCAAATGGATCGAGGCACGGGCTGTCTCCACAATAACATCGAAGACTGCCCAAAAATTCTTCTGGCAGAACATCGTTTGCCGTTTCGGAGTACCGTCCGAGTTAACGGTCGACAACGGCAAACAGTTTGATAACCAAGACTTCAAGGATTTTTGTTTCTCCATTGGCACCAAGCTTGCCTTCGCCTCAGTCTATCATCCGCAGTCCAACGGGGTCGTGGAGCGCGCCAACGGAAAAATCTTCACAGCTATCAAAAAAATGCTCCTCGATGAAAAAAAGGGCAAATGGAGCGATTTCTTACCTGAGGCAGTCTGGGCACTAAACACGACTGAGTGCAGGGCGACCGGGTTTACTCCCTTCCGTCTGTTATACGGATCGGAGGCCATGACCCCGCAGGAAATAAAGCACGGGTCCCCGCGAACGGTCCCGTCAGCCGTCCCAGATGTGGACGAGCCGACTTCAAAGGATCTCATCGACGGAGACCGTGTCTTCGCCCTACAAGCTCTGAACAAGTATCAAGCCCAGACCAAAGCATGGCGCGACCACTCAGTCACCCTGAGGGAGTTCAGCGAGGGGGACCTCGTGCTCATTCGGACAGCTCGGACGGAGTCAAAGGGCAAGCTGGAGCCCAAGTGGGAGGGCCCTTTCATCGTCAAGACGAAGGCTTCCCCCAGCGCATACAGGCTCACAACGCCAACCGGCGAGGACCTGGAGCATTCCTGGAACATTGACAACCTCCGCAAATTTTTTGTTTGATTCCTCAGGGCTGTCTTCGCCCTTGTAATTTGCAAAAACAATCTTGCACCGGCCCGCACTCTTTTCCTCCCGGGGGGTGAGGTTTTTAACGAGGCGGAGCCATGTAATATATGCGTAAAAAATCCCCCGCAAAAAGACATGCGTCGAAAAAGACCGCGATGACGGTCTTCGACATTCGACCACCACGAGGTCACCGCGAGGCTAAGCGCTAGCTACCCTCGCGTGCGACAAATCCGCGCAGAAGTCGCCTAAGGGTGCAGCCGGATTAGCACAACAAGTGCGAAAAAAATCTAAGTCTATCGCGAAGACTATCCGTGCAGAAGTCGCCTAAGGGTGCAGCCGGGAAAAAATCTAAGTCTATCGCGAAGACTATCCGTGCCGAAGTCGCCTACGGGTGCAGCCGGATTAGCACAACAAGTGCGGAAAAAATCTAAGTCTATCGCGAAGACTATCCGTGCAGAAGTCGCCTAAGGGTGCAGCCGGAAAAAAAATCTAAGTCTATCGCAAAGACTATCCGTGCCGAAGTCGCCTACGGGTGCAGCCGGATTAGCACAACAAGTGCGGAAAAAATCTAAGTCTATCGCGAAGACTATCCGTGCAGAAGTCGCCTAAGGGTGCAGCCGGGAAAAAATCTAAGTCTATCGCGAAGACTATCCGTGCCGAAGTCGCCTACGGGTGCAGCCGGATTAGCACAAGTGCGGAAAAAATCTAAGTCTATCGCGAAGACTATCCGCGCAGAAGTCGCCTAAGGGTGCAGCCGGGAAAAAATCTAAGTCTATCGCGAAGACTATCCGCGCAGAAGTCGCCTAAGGGTGCAGCCGGGAAAAAATCTAAGTCTATCGCGAAGACTATCCGCGCGGAAGTCGCCTAAGGGTGCAACCGGTTTAACACAACAAGTGCGAAAAAACCGAAGACTATCTGTGCAGAAGACACTTAAGGGTACACCTGGACTAGCACAACAACGGCCGAAACGACAACATCGAACCATTCACGCCAAGACCAATTATAATCAACCAAGCACAGCGCAGCCGAACGAATCAGTTAGTACAAAACGCCTTCACACACATGCACGCGAGGGCACACAATTCCACCATACAAGACTTTACATACACAAGCGAGGGCACCACACTCTACATCGGTTCAACTTTAGGAATAATTCCCATCTCCCTATAATTAAATAACATTATCCTGAGCTCCTCACCCGCAAAAAGCCTTCGCAGTTCCCCCTCACCTACACTCTCGGCGGTCGGCAGAGACAACAGTTCCTGCCGACCGGCCCCACTCACACGAAGCAAAGCCCGCTCCTCCGCGCTAACCCTACGTTTTGCAACCGCCCTTCGTCGACGGCGCCCGGCGCTAGGGCCTGGCACGTCCGACGCGTCCGCGGCGTGTGGCGAGGCCTCCGCCGCAGCCACGTCTAAGGCCGCAAAATAATCCAAACCTTCCTCCGACGACTCCTCAGTCCACTCAACAGAGCTCCCGGAGTCAGCAAAGTCAAAAAACTCAGATGCAGACCCACTATATTGATTACCACCTTCCGCGGTCGAGGCCGCCAAAAACTCAGTAGCAGTGGTTGCGTGCGCAGGCCCAAAATCTTGAACCTGCGCAGCAACCAAAGTTCAGTACAACATCCAAAATTCCCTAACCCTAAACAACCACTACGCCACCTGCGAGGGCCCTGACGCGGCAGGTGCCTCCGCCGTTGTCTCCGCCTCTGCCGTCGGATCTCCGACGGTCGGCGCAGCTGCTGCGAGGGCATCGGGAGCGCCTTCGGCCACCTTCAGGGGCAGGTCTTCAACTGTCGCAGCAGATGTGGGGGCGCCTGGTGCGTCTTCCGTGGTCTCCGGGGCCGGCTCCGGGTCAGGCAGGGCGTCGTTCAGTGCTCCGAAATCGTCCACCCGCTCGCCTCGCTCCGCCTAAAACAAAACGTACAAAAAGTCAGCAAACACACGCACAGACCACATCCAGCAAACGCCAAACAAACGACAACGTTACCTGAGCCCTCGCAGCCTCGGCCCGCTCCCTGACCACTTCACCACCATACAGACCCCACATCCGATCATAGAGGGCGCCGGCGGACTCCTTCACCACGGGGTCTTCGACCTTATAGATGTCTCGCCCAAAATCTTCATCTGCCTGGTCGAAGGCCTCATAGTGCCGGCACCCTTCGCGAGAGAGTGTGTTCATTGCCCCCTCGCAGGTGACCAGGGAGGCGAACGACATTAATCCACCCAAGACAGTGGGGAGCTCCTGCAGCTCCTCTTGCACCCATTCCAAGCAGCGAAGCCCGGCCTCTCGCTCCGGCACCACGAAGTCACCGGTCCGCGCACCCAGCTCGCGGTATGTGGCCATAAGCTGTGTGCGCGTCCGTTCGGCCTCCGTTCGTGCCGCGGCTTCGGCCCCCTTCGTGCGGCTCTCCAGAGCGGTGAGCCGCCCCCGCAGGTCCTCGGCGAGATCCTTGGCAAGATTGGCCTCCGCCCGTGCCAGCCTAGCCTCCGCCTGCGCGGCCTGCTCTTTGGCGACGGCCTCGTTGGCCTCCCTCCTCTCCCCCGCCAGCTGGCGCCGGAGATCAGCCTTTTCCTCCTCCAGGGCGGCCACCTTGTCCGCCAGTTTACGACACTTGCTGTCGGAGGCAGACTTCTCACGGACAGCGTCAGCATGTTGCGTCCGAAGTCTCTCGACTTCGGCAGATAAGGCTGCCGTGAGCGCCCCCGACGCAGTACGGCTGGTGAAGTCAGCCACCTGCAGAGAACACGTAAGGCCATGGCCGTAAAAAAAAAAAAAACTCGGCGGACCTGACTCAGCGCCTCCGTCGCCTGATTCAGCGCCTCCGTCACTCCCTTCAGCCGGCGGGTCGCCGCGCCAGCCTCGTCTCTGACCATCGCGAGGGCCGACACCTCGCCTCCGGCGCCAAGGGTCCCGCCCTTCGCCTTCGACGACAGCGCAGCCGTCGCGATTGCCCCGGCAGGCACAGCTATAGCAAGCCGGCCCTCGTCCGACCCTGTAGCGCATCAACAATCAAAAAAAAAAAAAAAGAGGCGGCCGGGTGACTTACCCCCAAGATAATCATCCACACTAATGTCGGTGCCGAAGTCGGCGATGCGCTTGCCCGGCGGCGGCAACGCTCGGGCCGCCTTCGAAGCCTCCGCCACTCCGCTGGCCGGCGGCACCACCTTCGTCGGCTTGGAGACTCCGGCGCCCGCCGCTGTCTCTGGCGCCTTGCTGGGCGCAGAGGCGCCCGCCTTCGCCGCCAGCGGCGGCTTGCCTCCACTGGAGGCCGCAGCCTTCGCCGTTCCCCGTTGCCTTTTCGGCCGGGCGTCGTGAATCCTTACGGTCGCCTGGCGTTTTTGCGCCGCCCCTTGGCGGTCCTTGTCCATCACTGCCCACACAACAGCACCGATATTTCGCCCGTAAGGAAAAACCCTCCACTGACGAACCATACGAGATGTAAAACAGTCTTCCTCAGCCGCGCAGGGGACAGGAACATTTCTAGGCCAGCAGCCCCCGGTAACCCTCAGCATCCGAGCCGAAGACTCCCGGAGCTCGGGCGAAGACATCCTCTCCCCCGGGGCCGCACACGTCCTCATTAACTCCCTAGCAAAACTATCAGACACCCCGATTCCTCCCATCGCAGTACCTAATTTTCTCTTTTTCGAGGAGGGGGTGGCCGTCAGCGTAGGGTCGCCTCCAGTCTCCACCGCCGGCTTCTTCCCACGGCGGTCCGCTTCGTCTTGACCAGGGTAGCCGTCGTACGGCAGTTGATTCAATTCGAAGACCCTGTTCAAACGTTCATTTGACCCGCGGATATCAAAGCTGCGCTGGCCCTCCGTCCTCGCCACGTACCGCCCCACGAGCCGCACCGCCAAGTCCTCCGCATCACGCACAAAGGCGGCCGGGTCACGGTTTCGCAAATTCAGTGCAAAGGCAGGACTTCGCACCACCCTTCCTCCGTGAAAAGGCATCTGGCGAGGGCACACTTCGCCCAACGCCCAGCCGTGCGCCAAGGGCCAGACCCCGTACGCCACAAACTCTTCAACTAAATCACGACCACTGCTCTGGCCGGCGGCGCATCGAAGGGCCCCTTCGTCTGCATCCTCTTCCGCCACTTCAAAAGGCGGATACGCAGAGTAATAGTGAGAGCACATCTCAGACACGGGCAGTCCTTCATGGCCTTCGACAGTAGCCTCAGCAACGTAAAACCAAAATTCATTCCAATTGCCCCACTTGTTGCGGGCGCACGGAACCAACTCCACTACTGGCATTGTGGTTTTGCCGGTCTTCGGCGTGAATGTGCACGACCCAAACTGGGCAACTCCGTCCTCAATCACCCTCTTCTGCCAATGCAAGCAGTAATTCTTCGCAAAAACTTCAACCGACGGCTGTCCGCCGTACGAAGTCGTCGCCCAGACATACTTCGCCAGCGCCACCACGGCGTTCGGTGTCAGCTGATGAATTTGAACATTGAATCTACGCAGGACTTCGCCAACAAACCGGTGCGCAGGCAAGCGGAGACCGGCGACGAAGAACGCCTCAAAAACAACCAACTCACCCTCCGGCTCGGGGACTTCCTCCGTCCCCGGAGCACGAGCGACTCCGCCGCCAAAGTAGCCCAAGCGCTGCATTTCTTCGACGCGGGCCGACGTCATCCGTGACACACCAAAATCAACAGAGTCGCCGGCGCGCAGCTCCTCCACCATCACGCTACTCAACGTCTCCTCAGACGAGGCGGCGGCCGGCGGCGTGGCGTCGGCGGAAGAAGAAGAGGATGGCATTGCTACGTACCGTCGGCGGCGGCGGGCGGTCTGCTTCACTCGAGCCAGATCTCCGACGAGCAAAGCGAGCAGTAGAAGAAGAGGAGCAGAAAGACGGCGGGCGATTAGGGTTTTCACGGAGCGCGGAAGGCAAAGTGCAAACAGCGCCGTCCCCCGCCCCCCTTTTATAGGCAGGGCGCGGCTCCTCGGGAAACTCGCAATCCCACAGGGCGCGACGCTTCGGAAAACCCGTAGTCCAACAGTACGACGTCCATCAACGGTCACATCAAAAACCCCCGCGGAACCACTTCGAGCGAGGGCAGCGTCTCCGCCATCTAGCGACGTCTTCGGCACCAGGTGACTTTGTCGAACTGGTCCCTCGGAGGGCAAATGTTGGAGCGAAGGCAGAAACGCCACCCTTCGCCCGAAGTCTCCACCGCTTAGCCCCTGCCCTGACAGGCAAAGCAGGCAGGGACGCCCTTCGCTTGATCGACACCAGGGACAACATGGAGACCCTTCGCTCGATTCGGCACCAGACGAAGGCCTGCGGCAACGCCTCCCTACGGCGCGGCCTCGGTCAGCTCCGAGGCCCACATGAGGTCGGGCCCATTGTAACGGGCCCTGCGTGGCCGCGGTTGTGTTACGGGCCTAATTTGTAAAGGCGTACTTGTAATTACAGCTTGTAACCCCGCTTTATGGGAATATTCTGGGGATAAACTAGGTACCTGAGGGCACATGCGTCCTTAACGCAAGGCGCCGTGCACTCGGATACCTATAAATACCCCCGCACAGTGCCCGTGAGAGGCCAGATTAACAGAGCTTTTGCCATCACGCGCGAGTGCCCTGTTGCTATCTCCATTCACCCGTGTTGGATCTCCTTGCTGTCGAGAGACAGTCCCAACAGACTGAAACATGAAAAATGATCTGAAAACGTCCAAACTAGCTGTGGACTTCGACACCTTCGCATATCCAATCCGTACCCCCAGGATTTTCCCCATTTTTATTGAGTTATTAGCTACTGCTAGTAGAGGACGCATAAAACAAAGTGACCATTTAACTACTCTCTAGAAAGCAGTTTCTGCGTATAGTGGTACATACACGGAGTGCTCCAATAGATTATGTGCATGGTCCTTGTGTCACGGAGTTTGAATAAACAAAAATAAAAACAAAAAAAATCTAGATAAATAAATAAATCAGTCAAAAAACAAAAAAAATCTAGATGAGAAATAAATTTGACGGACAAATCAGCAACATAAACGAAAAATATGGATAACAAAAAAACAAATTAGTGACAAAGACAAAAAAAACTATTAAACGCCGACCATGGGGCTCGAACCAACAACCTCAAGGTTAAAAGCCTTGCACTCTACCGACTGAACTAGATGAGCTTTGTCGTTATACATCCGAGCTTGGCGCCGAGCTCCTCGGCGCCACGTCGTCTGGGTTGTACCAGCGCAACACGTACCTCGGCGCCATAGCCTATGGCGCCGAGATGTGTTACCTCGGCGTCATAGCCTATAGCGCCGAGCAAAGAGTCTACAAATGACATTAAAATTTTTTAAGGTCTAAACGTGAATTTTTTTCGAGAAATGGATAAAATACAAAAAATTCGGGAAGAAATTCACCCCACATCGTGCCTACACCTATACGTACGTAAATAAATACTTAATGATGTGACTGCATGGGCCCATTAGGGATAGTACGGCCTAGAAGAAGGGTCCCCCGCATCTAAAAAGGTTTATAGTCTATTACTTAGCAATAACTTAACGGGTAAGTCCCAAGTACACCATATTAAACATGTGATGGACAACATCATCGCAAGATTAACAAGCATGTTGTTGACATGATTTAGTCTGTAGGGTATTCAAGACCACTTGTTGACACCTTTTTGGACGCCAAACACTGCGTGAGAACCGGTGGCGGTGTCCTCTGCAGAGGCGCGGACGGACCGCGGCCAGAGGCCACTAACTGATCTTTGTCATGCTCCCTCCTAACTCTTTCTCTTTCTGGCATTCCGGTGTTGCCACGCAATGGGCGTTTGGCATGCCATGTAGAGAGGACTAGTGCATTTTCCTTTTAAGTCTGTCTTGTGTTGTTGTGTAGCACGATCGTGTTGCCAGTTCGAGCAGCTGTCTTTGACACTTGCTCTATTAACTCGGAGTTTTGGAATGTGAGTCAAGCCATAGTATTGTCGTATTATATATCATTTATTAAACATTTATTTACGAAAAAGTATGATTTAAACAATAAAGTTTAAAGTATGCTTCATGAGGGGATCATATTTGGTTGAATCTGACTTAAAGGCGAACCACTAAAATTACAAATATCAAGTAAATCATATTTGCCAAAACATTAAAGTCAATGTATAGATATAAATATCAATATGTATTCACGAAAAATAGAATATATGGAATAATACATGATCAAAAAGCTCAAACGTTGTACTCTTATTACTGTAGGAGTTTTTACTTGAAGGTTTCTCATACAAGATTTTTAATGAGACAACATGTGCAATATAATTAACAAATAAAATGTACTCTTTTCTCCGAGAACTGTTTTTCCAATAGAATTT
Source organism: Zea luxurians (assembly GCA_029449295.1). Classification (NCBI taxonomy): domain Eukaryota; kingdom Viridiplantae; phylum Streptophyta; class Magnoliopsida; order Poales; family Poaceae; genus Zea; species Zea luxurians. Next base: position 1,017,109 of record JAOPSE010000128.1, read on the forward strand.
TGGATGGAGCTTTTAGGGCTAGTTTGGAAACTGAAATCCTCTCTTGGATTCCCGGGGATTGAGACTCCGAAATCCTCTAGAAGGGATTTAAGTTTCCAAACTAGTCCTTAACGGGATATGTAATCACATAAGATGGAGTTTTGTAAAACATAAGGACTCTGTCCTACAAGGAAAGGGGAAGGAGGAATGTCATCCTAGCTCGTTTGTACATGGCTCTAACCAAACTCCTAGTTCGTTTGTACACGTGAGAGCTCTATGTTATGATTATCATACCGAGGGCTATTTTGAGAACTTCATTTTTTCAAGGGTTTCTATTTTTTCAAGGGAAAATAAACTAATTTCCCTTGTAAAAATGGAAATCCCTTGAAACAACGGGGTTCCCAAACTAGCCTTAGTAACAAAAAAAAATAGTCTTGTGTTCATGTGCTTTACTTTTATTTATCATGTTGACCATGAGAGACGACCAAGTGACGAAAAAAAATTGAATCACCTGCGATATACATTTTACAGCAATGTGAATCATGGGTGCAAGAACCAAACTTTAACCTCTCCACCAGTACCGTTTTTCACATTTCCCACATTTGGTACGCCGCAAGAATTAAGTCAGCAATATTATATTCTAGTAATCCGCATGTATGAGGGTTTTCTTTTGGCACGATGCCACACGATAAAGACTTTCTATATATGTCGCGCGCGGTCTCTGTGTTCCACGATTGGGGAAAAAGAAAAGATTGCGGCACTGCAGTGCACGCAGAATCCAAGACTATCTAGATTACCCAGTGACTACTCATACCTTGTTCGCTGCGGCTTGCTGCGGCTGCGGCTGCGGCTTCTACAGTATTTTTCTCTCTATGGATTGCAGCTGCAGCAGTCCAAACAGCTGCAACAGTGCCGGCTTGCAGCCAGCCGAACAGGGTCACTTGTTCAACCCCTAGCTTCTCTGTAGATGCACTCCTCGATCGGGGTGATTGAAGTTGTCACAGACTGACAGCCGTAAGACACGTTCAATGCACTTGTGATGTAGTCGCCCTACCTAGCTTGCGTAGTTGCGTTTTCTTTTTCAAAAACACAGGTTTCACGAAAGAATTGACAACAAGATTTGTGGACCATGCCAGATAAAGAAAAAGACATAGCCGGTTTCATATAGTTAAGACAAAAAAAAAAGTATCACTAGTAACAAAAAAGTCGTCTCCGCCATTTGATCAATTTCAATCACTTTTCGAGGCCACCTCTCGAAGCCGATGTCAGGAAGCAGCGCAAGCTGTGAACCGATGAACATTGAAACTGTTTAGTTCATACCATACTTGAGCTAAGATTAGTCGTTCGAATTAAAGGACTAACCTTAGACATTAGCTAAAGTGTGACAAGTTAGGGCAGCAAACCAAACAGGCTGTTACTTTCGTGTGTATGGATCAACGGCACGGGCTAAATATATATACCCGGTACGGTCTACACATTGTCATGCATGCCACTTGTTAGCCAACTTTTGAACCTTGGGTTACGTTGCGCACGTGTCTTACGAAAAGGAAACGACGATGTTGGAGATAAATTGAATACTGTACCGGTGACTCCGGAGAACATGCGGTATCGTGCACCAGCGTGGAGCTAGCACCTGCAATTTGCAACATGGGTATCATATGTAGTGTATGAATTATTAAGCACACGAACATTGTGCTCCATCAGCCCACATGTTTCATGAGAAGCACTTATTGTAGAGTGTACGTACGTACGTACGTTAGCAGAGCAGAGCGCGGTGCGCCCCCTGATTTGTTTGCAGTGAAAGGAAGGGGGGCACGTGGAACATGTGACCGCGACAATATCCTCCTGCCAACCGGAGCGCCTGCACGCGAAACGTGGATCTCCGAACCCACCAAACGAAAACAAATTAACGACAAACCCAGGGAGAAAGGACGCGCGAGACGGAGTCGCCGGGCCGATGCCGTCCCGTTCGGCCAGGCCGCACTCGGCACTCGCACCGGATGGATGCGGTCGCCGTCGCGTGCCGTGGACCCCGTCGTCGAAGATGCGAGCGGAGGCGGCGGCGGCCGCCTGGCCTGGCCTGGCCTGGCCTGTGGCCTGTGGCCTGGCTTGCCTAGCGAAGTAGTCGCCGCGCGTCGCGTGGAGCGGATGGAGCCCCGGCCTTCCGGTCGGCAGGTGGGACTTGGCCGCTCGCCCCAGCGCCTGCAAGTGGACGGCCAGCGACTTGTCGGTCCTGGAGCTTGACCGGCTCGCTCCCAGTCCCAGGCCCGTTCATGCGGATGCGGACGGAGGATGGTGCGATTCTTCTCTCCCGTTTTTGGTTTTCGTCTCGTCAAAGTTCTGCTGCTACTGCTGCCACTACCGCCAGTGTGACTTGTCTGCTCGCAGTCACGTGCGCAAACTGTGCGTGCGGCACGGATTCGAAGCTTTGGTGGTACAGTACAGTTGCTGTGGTGGGGACTGCATGCCGACTGCGTGGCAAAAGTCAAGTCTTGGCCAAGGTTCTTTTTTTTTGTTTTTTTTTCTACGCGCTAGCTGTACGTTGCATCTTGCTGCAGAGTAAATCTGTACACCCATTTTTGATATAAACGGTCGCTATATGTGGGTTTGAGAAAATGGTGTATTCTTCGTTGTACAACCCACATGATGTGTTACTGTTTTTTTTAAAAAATACGTATACTTGTTCTCTACTAGAGAAATGAGCTTCCGTGTATTAGTATCGGTTACTTTAGGTCTTTAGCCCCGCTTGCCGCATTCTCGTAGAGAGCACTAGTATCAATTCTTTTTAAAAACCAATACTAAATGTACCCTTTTGGTTCTCGTCCAAAGGTCTCTAGTATTGGTTATTGTAAGAATCACTAGTAAAAGTCCATTTTCAGTTCTTATCCAGAGGTCTTTAGTAACCAATACCGAAGTGTAACTTTTGCCTTCCAGATACCTGTCTCGTTCAATTTTTCTTCCGGCACCCTCCTCTGTAAGCCTGTTAAGCGCTCTCCCCCACACCGCCACTTGACCCCGTCGAGCCCGCACCCTCGCTCGAGCCCTCCTTAACTAAGTTTATAGTATTAATGTTGATCTCACATTAAAATGTTTCAACTTTAAATTTAATATAATAAAAAATATTGTTAATGTTTTTAGTAAATCACAGTTTATGATGATGAAGGAAGAACTACTCTCTTCGAAAAATGTCAAAGCTATTCAGGAACAACTAATAGGCTCCATTTGTATACACTAATATACACATATTACTATTTGTATATATCTCTTTGAAAAGAACTACTTGCTTTTATATTTTCATATATTACTATTACTATATATATATATATATATATATTAATGTACACATATTATTTAATATCCACATATTATATATATTAAATATCCATCAATATTAATTTGTAAATATATAGCATAAAAATTGTGAACATTTTAGTACCGGTTGATGTTCCTCTTTAGTACCAATTCCAACTACGTATCAGTTCTAAGGGTTTCTCTTTGGTTCGACACATTAACCGATACTAAATGTCTAACTTTAGTATGAGACCATAGACCAAAGATTGACGCCTTTTAATATAGGTTACTTACTCAGTACCCATTCCGATATTATAGCTCGTTCCAATAAGTCGATATCTTTTCAGTATAGTGACCAGAGGGACGTTAGCTAAGCTTCTTCACACAATAGAATGGCTAAAAGCAGCTGCATATATGAGGATTGAATCAGGACCCAACTACTAGCTAGCTACCTGAGACAAGCACGGCGGTTTACTGATGGAGAAACATATCTACTTAATCTTGATTGAAGTGCATCAGCTAGCTGTCATATCCATTCCACGATAAAACAAAGAACAGCCAATTAAGCACGTGCATGCGGAATATATATATATCCATATATTCCGGAACCTTATGTATAGATGTAGCTAGTTTGGTGGTAGTCCTGATTCAAATGGCTGGTCAATCAACCAGTTTGACTGTGTGTGGAAACAAGTTCAGAGCGTCAGACTCACAGAGACGGTCCAAGATGACGAACCTGCTTGCAAATCACAACTCCTATCTACCCCCAGCATGCCGATGACAGACAGACAGTCCATGGTGCCGTAGACCGTAGTAGTGGGTACGAGAATAACGCATGCATGCGTGTGTGGCATGGCGCGCTAATGAAGTTTTAACAGCCCCATGCTGACCGGCCGGCGGAGCTAACTAGCTAGCTAGCTGGAGTACGTAGCTCCCGAGTCCTGACTCCTGACCGAACTGATGCATCGTCGTGGTGCAGGCACGGTGTGCATGTCTGGACAAAAACAAAAAAGGTGAATGGACGCAGTGCCGTGGCGAGGAGGAAGTGTATAGAGTGGAAAGAAGAGAGAAGGACTCCATTTTTTTCCTCACGCCGCCGGCAGCTCCTGGACTATCTTTTTCACGCAAGTGGTGCGTCTCACCTCACCTCACCTCAACCATCAAATCATCAATTCATCCTGGAAGAACTCGATGCCACGCACTGAGCGCGGGACGCCAACCCGTGGGCCGCCGGCGGGCGTCAATACCACTGAGCAGGGTCGCTCCCTCTCTCTCTCTCACGCAATAGCTTGCGTCTCCCTCACCTTTGGCTTTGCCTCACGTTCTGGAAGGGGGTAGTTTGCCTCTCGAGATATGTGGGGGCGAAGCACCACCGGGAAAAGAAAAAAAAAGGCGAGACAGTGGAAAAACAGAGAAACACTTTGTTGCCTAATAATTCTGTTTTTGTCAAAGCAGGTTGGAGCAGAATGAACGGAATATGCCATGACCCCGTGTAACCCCGATCACTCCGGCCGGCGGCCGCGGTCGACATGTTTAATTTGGTCCGTACCAAATTACTTTACCGCGACTGACTTTAAGTAAAGATAATGTCTACCAATTTTAGCGTGATAATGAGTAAAAACGAGCTTTGAGAGTTTAGCAAATATAGCTTAAGTATGACTATTCTATACTACTCTATTATGAATTTAATGTGGTCAACTGATGATACAACGGCTTCACCCTCCGTACTGACACTTTGAGCACGCCCCATACGCCCCGCCTCAGCGCCGCGCCCAGCGCTCTCTCAGGTACCGCCTATGGACCGCAGCGCCCGCAGCCGGCTACTGCACCTGTCCAGCACCCGACCACACGTATCTTATTGTTTAGAAATAAACAATAATTATATAAAGAAGCAATGCAGAGCGAGCACTCGAACCGACATCCGCCTGCTCTAGAAATTTAGGGCTAACCACGAGACTACACGTACCTTAGTGTTTAGAAATAAACAATAATTATATTTGAATAAATATCTCAATATCTATTTATATGATATAGAGCTATGAGAGTTTATCAAGCCAACAAATGTGTTTAGAAATTTGCGGCATGACTATGACCTACTATTTGTTTCTAGGAACTCATATTGTTATTTTTTATTTTCCATCATGTCTGGTAAATCATCAGTTTAGGAACAATTTAGGAGAGCTCTGTTTTGCTCTAAGATCTTCAGTAGCACTACCCTCCTTGCTTGATTGTTTACATATCCCATCTATTTTTTTGAGGGCCTCCTTTCTATTGATCTCTCAAACACTATTACATAAAAATTAACCTCTATTTTCTTAGTTGAAACCCCAAGCTACCCTTAAATCATCTTAGCCCTTCCAAAAATTTCTTCTTCTCTTGCGTTTTCTAACTTATAACCATGTTTCATTCTATTTGTACCCCCACAAATATGGGAACAATAGGTTCGTCCTATGTCGACCAATGAGAAAAAGGGTTCACCGGATGATGGAGAGTAAGTAGTAATCAAAGGAGGACCCAATTAATAGACGGAGGTGAGATGTTGACCAGAGAGGAGACGAGATTGTGCGAGGAGTCAAGATCAAGTGAGGAAGCAATGAGGAGGGGGCGAGATCATGCGATCTCAACTGACACGACGATATAATAAGCACAAAAACATAAATACTAAAATTATATGAAACGTGTTAGGAGCGATAGATCTCAACTGACACGATGGCTAGTTAGTTAAGTGGGGAACAGAATTCTTGTTTTCCTAGAGATATTGTACGTATAGCGAGGCGGCCGACTTGTGCGAATTCAAGATTATATTTTGTGCAGTAGCAGAATACGTACGCTGTCTTTCAGTGTTAGACATTATACGCAGACACGCTCGCTCGAACAGCATGACTACTCCAACCACGATAATTATCATACTGGTGGATTGGTGAAGCGCCTGCATCATCATACTTTTGACAAGTAGTAGTCTTAGGGCCTGTTTGTTTACCCCCAGATTATATAATCTGGATTAAATAATCCTAAGAGGCAAACAAACAGTCTAGCTTATTTGCCCAGATTATATAATCTAACCCCTTGGATTATGATAATCCATAAGCAAGTGAGGAGGTGCTTATTTCAGATTATTTTTTTCCCACTTCCCCACTACCCTTTCAAGTTTCCTAGAAATTACCCACCATTGCCATTATAATCTACCGAATCGTTTTTGCGCCTATCGGATCGGAGAAGCCCGCCGCCCAACAGAAACACGCCAGATAATCTGGGTAAACAAACATGACTACTCAGATTATATAATCCAAATTATATAATCCAGATTATATAATCCTCCAAGAATAATCCAGATTATATAATCTATTGGAGTAAACAAACAGGCCCTTAGTCCCCTGGTCTCGGCGGCTGGTGCATAACAATTAACAAGTACTTACTGGGTATAATGTTTTAGGTTTAAACACAAGAATTTTGAAGAAACAAGAAGGTGTAGTGCACAGAAAGAAAATATACGTTATTAGTAAAAGGAAAAGATATATTGAAAGGAAAAGGTAGATGCACCAGAAAGTTACAATAACAATTATTTGAGGACAAAATTTAAATACTATAACATCAACTATATATGCTTAATTACTAGATATATATCGCGTGGTTTTATAAAGACAACAACAAGGTAGGGTCAACGACCACGTGAAGTTACATCAAAAGCGCGGTGCAAGCTCTACTTTCTTCTCTTTTGGTGGGTGGTGGAGAAAATTATATTTTTGGGACTCCAAACAATGTGCATCGTGTTTTTGTTATTCGTAATATTGAGTTCAAAAATAGAACTTAAAACATGTTACCTTTAGCTTTAATGTCATTTTGGACATTTTTGTCATCCGGTGCGTACGTATACACATATATAAAAAACAGAAGGATGCACAAGGACAGAAACATCTAAAATAACATTGAAACCAAAGTAACATGTGTTTGAGTCCTATTTTCGCAAAGTCAATATTACGAATGGCAAAAATGTGAAACACATTGTTTGAGTCAAAAAAAAAATCAATTTTCTCGTGTGGGGCCTGTGAAATTAAAATAGTTAACAGAGCCAACACTCGAGCATCCATCCATCTAATGAATCACATCTATTACTCTTTGATCTTGCCTCCTAGACGAATAGGAGTCATAGAATGAAGAGTAACCAAGGGTTATGGTGTGCCTCAGCAAGTTTGTAAGGGTTCGATTCCACATTCAAGAAGAAAGAAACCAAACTTAGTGTTTCTTTCTCTATGGAGATCATTATACTCATGACATGGAGCATATAGAAATGTCAAAATGAATGGTTATTTGAAAACAAAGACCCTTCAATACAACACTTCTCTACTACTCTATAAGAGTCTAATGTAGACCATCCGTGCACCATGGTTCCGCCTCTCTCTCTCGCCGACAGGTGGACCCATGTCAGCGTTCACTCGCACTCCCTCGCGCTTGCGTCCCACCAAAATCCAACTAACCACGTATCTCCAGCGCCTGCCGCTGCCGCCTCTACATCTAGGGTTTTCTCACCATACGCTTCACCGCCGCCGCATGGGTTTCCTCACCATACGCTTCGCCGACGGCGGCCTTGCATGGCACCGGAGAGGGCGGCCCCTGCGCGGACGCGGACCCCGGCCTCAACCCCGATGGCGGCGCGCTGCCCCCCCGACCCCCCGGCGCGAGCGGGTGCGGCGCGGCCCCCACCCGACGGCGCGGGCGAGGCACGCGGGCCTCCCGGCGGCGCGGACGCGGCCCCTGGCCACAGCGGCGGCGGGCGCGACCCCTGGCTCCGGCGTCGGCGGGCGCGCTCTCCTCTCCAAATCTCGCTGTCTGCGCGCGTCCAAATCGAGGAATCCGCGCCCCAAATTGAGGAATCCGCCTCCGCTATGGAAGGAGATCGCCTCCGCTGCGCCCCGACTCTCGGTCGGCATCATCGTCCGTGTCCGCTGTGCCCTGGCTCTCGGTCCTTCGCTCGCACGCCCTTCATCGACCTCTCTGCCTTCTCCCACCTCGAGGCCCACACCCACATCGGCGGCGATGCCCACAGACACGCCCACCAAGAAACGCCCTATGCGCTATGTGCCAAGAAACATGCTTCCCTCGACGACGATCGAGAAGACCCGGTGAGCCCCCGCTTGGCACCTTCATCTTCGTGATGATGTTGTCCTTCAGGCTGAAGTGCCACACAGGTTCGTTTAGCGTAGGTGCTGCTTGGTTTTTGGCGGTGCATGCCGGGTGTTCAACTTAATGTTTCCAAGGTTCTGTGGCAGTGCTAGGCATTTTGGGAGGTGGTGAGCGCCTCGCTTGGCACCTTCATTTTCGTGATGATGCTGTCCTTCAGGCTGCAGTGCCACATAGATTCGTTTGGCGTAGGTGCTGCTTGGTTTTTGGCGGTGCATGCCGGGTGTTCAACAATGTTTCCGAGGTTTTATGGCAGTGCGAGGCATTTTGGGAGGGACATCATCATGCCCAACTTGAAGTCGTCCGTGACCACAACAGCGAGCGCGGTAGAGTACAGGGATGAAGTATTGAAGGCGCTGCCACCAGGTAGTACCTTCTTCCCACTCATGACACTACCTCATAGACAACACAAGTCTAGATGAGATCAGGCTCGCAAGTATGACCTACCTGTTGCCATTTTTTGTTAATCTTTTGAACTGAAGCATCGTGTTTACCTAGCTGTAAGCCGACATGTAGTCTGTAGATCAGTTTTGAGTGTCGTGGTCGTGGTGTTTTCTGTACATCCATCTGCTCTGAAGTATAAAGTATAATCCAATATGATGGACGTTGCCGCGTGGGTTGGCCATGGGATATATTCCCCATTCCTCTCCTGTCCACACCGCAGGTTGGCCATGGGGATGTTTCCCCCTCCCTCCCCTGTGCAATATCTTTCATTTTACCTAAACTTCTGATGTTCATCTAAACTTCTGATGCCCATCGGTTGATATCTGAACAGGTCGGTAGCCTTGAGGAGGCAGCTAAAGCTAAAGAAGCCGGTGTAGATGGGATCATTGTTCAGGGACGTGAGGCAGGGGGTCATGTAATTGGTGAGGTAATTCCCAGCTGGTTTCTGGTTTTGACACTGATGGGCAATTGTTCACCACCCATCCATTAGCTTATGTAGTCATCTGTTCATTTGGAATCTTAACCATCCTGTGGTGTAACACCCAAAATCCGATTTTAAGATCTACAAGAGTTTCTCCAAAAGGTTCGAACAAAAAAAAGTCTTTTAACCAGAATCTTCTCATTTTTAAAAGACACTTCTCCCAAAATAAATATTTTTAATAATAAAGGATTAAATAAAAAGGATTCCTTAATGAACTATGTTATTTCCTTATTTAACTATATAATGATATGTACTCTATAGAGTATTAAATTCAAAGCATCTCATCATAAAGGCTTTACACTAGAAATTATTTTCCTAAAACAACTATTTTTATGTATGGACTCCATATTTAAAAGCATTTGCTTAGGTGAATAAGATAATAAATAAAACCATATTTGGCACTCATGGTGGAGTTTTATTGTTTGTTCATTTAATCTTGCAATCCTAAAATTATACTTGAAATTGAGTTTGAGTTGAAAATGAATAGAAAGGAAAACAAAATATATATATATAAAAAAAAGAGAAAGTCTTTCCTGTGTCATGGGCCGATTACGCCTCATCCTGGCCCAACTACCCGCTCTCCTCAGCCTATCTCCACCTTCACCGCGCGGGCCCATCGGTCAGCCCCTATGCTATTTCTCTCCCGCGCCTCACGTCAGCCCCCCCTCCTTTCCATCTGCCTGTCCACACCACTGACTCGCGGGCCGCGTCTGTCAGGTTCATCTCCCCGATGCTGTTGCAACAGAAACGCAGACTACCTCGCCGGGAATCTCGTTCCTCGTGCCCGTGCTCGGTCTTCGCTGCTAGGGTATAAATTGGGCGTCGCGGTCTCCTCATCCTCCCCTGACCCAGCGCTCTTCCGCCCTATGATTCCCACAGCCAAAAGCTCTCCGCCGGTGTCGGGGATTGAACCTGTGCCGCTGCGGGCGAATCCGTTGGCCGCTATCAGGACTCTTCAACCGCTTCAACGATTTGGTGGTGGTCGGTGGTCGGGAAGCTTCTCTGGCTCACCCCTCAAATGTGTGTGGCCTTATTGGACAGAGATAGCCTTCCGAGCTCGACCAATTGCTCATCGGTGTAATGGCTCCACCGCGGGCGAGACCACTGCTGCAGACCCGTTTCACTCCCTTGCCATCACCAGTAATATGCATGTCCTTGTGTTCGCCATGTCCCTCTTTGTGCGTAAGACCCTCTAGTGTTTGAGTTAGGGCGCTGGGGGGGGGGCAGAGCGGTGCACTCCGGCGTGGATCCGTGAAAGTCGCCTAGAGGGGGTGGGTGAATAGGGCGAAACTGAAAATCTCAAAAATAATCACAACTACAAGCCGGGTTAGCGTTAGAAATATAAACGAGTCCACGAGAGAAGGTGCAAAACAAATCGCAAGCAAATGAAGAGTGTGACACGCGGATTTGTTTTACCGAGGTTCGGTTCTCGCAAACCTACTCCCCGTTGAGGAGGCCACAAAGGCCGGGTCTCTTTCAACCCTTCCCTCTCTCAAACGGTCCCTCGGACCGAGTGAGCTTTTCTTCTTCTCAATCAAACGGGAACAAAACTTCCCCGCAAGGGCCACCACACAATTGGTGCCTCTTGCCTTGGTTACAATTGAGTTTTGATCTCAAGAACAAATGAGAAAGAAAGAAAGCGATCCAAGCGCAAGAGCTCAAAAGAACACGGCAAATCTCTCTTGCTAGTCACTAAAGGCTTGAGTGGAATTGGAGAGGATTTGATCTCTTTTGGTGTGTCTAGAATTGAATGCCTAGCTCTTGTAAGTGGTTGGAAGTTGGAAAACTTGGATGCAATGAATGTGGGGGTGGTTGGGGTATTTATAGCCCCAACCACCAAACTTGACCGTTGGCTGGAGGCTTCTGTTCGATGGCACACCGGACAGTCCGGTGCACACCGGACAGTCCGGTGCACACCGGACAGTCCGGTGCCCACGCCACGTCATCAATGCCGTTGGATTCTGACCGTTGGAGCTTCTGACTTCTGGGCCCGCCTGGGTGTCCGGTGCACACCGGACAACAACTGTTCATTGTCCGGTGCGCCGGTATGGGCGCGCCTGACGACTGCGCGCGCTGCGCGCGCATTAAATGCACCGCAGGTAGCCATTGGCGCCGAAATAGCCGTTGCCCCGCTGGTACACCGGACAGTCCGGTGCACACCGGACATGTCCGGTGAATTATAGCGGAGCGGCTACCGCGCGAACCCGAGGCTGGCGAGTTCCGGAGGCTGCGCTTCCTGGAGCACCGGACACTGTCCGGTGTACACCGGACAGTCCGGTGAATTATAGTGCGCCGGCTTCCGAGAATTCCCGAGGGCGAAGAGTTTGAGTTGGAGTCCTCTGGGCGCACCGGACACTGTCCGGTGTACACCGGACAGTCCGGTGCCTTCAGCCAGAGGTGCCTTCGGTTGCCTCTTTGCTCCTTTGTTGAATCCAAAACTTGATCTTTTTATTGGCTAAGAGTGAACCTTTTGCACCTGTATAACTTATCCACTAGAGCAAACTAGTTAGTCCAATATTTGTGTTGGGCAATTCAACCACCAAAATTATTTAGGAACTAGGTGTAAGCCTAATTCCCTTTCAATCTCCCCCTTTTTGGTGATTGATGCCAACACAACCCAAAGCAAATATAGAAGTGCATAATTGAACTAGTTTGCATAAGGTAAGTGCAAAGGTTGCTTGAAATTGAGCCAATATAATACTTACATGATGCGCATGGACTGTTTCTTTATTTTTAACATATTGGACCACATTTGCACCATAAGTTTTGTTTTTGCAAATTCTTTTGTAAATTCTTTTTCAAAGTCTTTTTGCAAGATAGTCAAAGGCAAATGAATAAGATTTTGAGAAGCATTTTCAAGATTTGAAATTTTCTCCTATTTGTTTGAAATGCTTTTCCTTTTGACTAAACAAAACTTCCCCTCAAATAAAGTCTCCTCTTAGAGTTCAAGAGGGTTTTAAGACATCAATTTTGAAAATACTACTTGCTCCCCCTTTAGAACACAAAGAGATACCAATTTTGAAATTTACTAATTGAAAATCATCAATTTTAAAATTAGGGTGGTGGGTGGTGCGGTCCTTTTGCTTTGGGCTCATATTTTCTCCCCCTTTGGCATGAATCGCCAAAAACGGAATCATTAGAGCCCAATGAAGTACTTTGTCCCCCTTTGGCCACAAAATAAATGAGTGAAGATTATACCAAAGTTGGAGAGATGCTCGGAGTGACGGCGAAGGATGAATAGCGGAGTGGAAGCCTTTGTCTTCGCCGAAGACTCCAATTTCCTTTCAATATACCTATGACTTGGTTTGAAATATACTTGAAAACATATTAGTCATAGTATATAAATGTTGGGGACTTGTTCTCAAATGCTTCGGATTAAGAACAAGGCAACATAAAAAGTGTTAAATGATAAGGTCCTTCGTCCCTCGAAACATTATTTCCCTTCAGGATATAATGTACTCCGGACGAAGGTCACAAATAATGTACCTTCGTAAGTGCAATAAGTTATGACGAAGGACTTATGAGCAACATTAAAAGTAATGTAAACATTTAAACTTTATTATCATGTCATTTCTATTTTATTATCGTATATCAATAGAAATGACTTCAAATTACAAGTGTACCTTCGGATTGCAGAAAGACAAAAGTACACGGATGACACAAAAGTAAATGCCAGCTCAGCCTGAACAGTACTGGAGTACTGTTCATCTATTTATAGACGCGGGACGCAGCCCACGTAAAATTACATTCATGTCCATTACATTTGCTAATGACTTATGGAAATCTGTCAAGGCCTAAGTAGTCTTTTCATCTTTAAGTCGGTTCCCCTCTCTGCTATCGCGACGAAGCTTCCCTGCGCACAGCTTCGGCTGTGCACCATCCTTCGCGAAGCTTGGTAATCAGCCCGTCCTCCATTTTAATCCCCCTTCGTCTGATTCAGGCTTCGTCCTGACCGTACTTCATGTTCATAATTCTGAGTCCGAAGATACCTGTTCACATAACCCACTTGGAAAACATTGTCAAATCATGTTTTTGAGGACCTTCGGAGGACGAAGGCCCCCAACAGTAGCCCCTCGCAATATTAATTTGTTAATGATAAATTCAGATTGCGATATGGACGAAGGCCTTGAGCCGAAGGTCCGAAAAAACACCTTCCCTTTGCTAGAATAGCAACATTCACTGACAAGCGGGGTCTTTCAATTTTCAACGCCCTGGGGGTATAAATAAGATCATACCGCAAACTTATTTGGTACACACACTTGCCATTTGCTTCGGCCCACTAAATTTTTAGCTCTTGTGCACTAAGATTTGCTGATCTTTTTGATTTTGAAGCTTCGGCCTTGAAAACAGTTTTTTAGCGTTTCCGAAGATGTCTGAAGGTAAGAAGATCCCTGCTGAGACGAAGCTGAGTCTCGACGAAGAGAAGAACATGGGGTTCCTTATAGCGATGGCGGAGACCAATACGGAGAAAATCACCAAGGAGATTCTTGAAGGTTTGTCCGAAGATACTGGTGACAGCGACAGTTATGATGTAGAAAGTGGTGGGGAAGAGTCCGAAGATCGACCATGGCGGCCAAGTCACACGGTTTTCGGGAAAACCACTATTAAGCAGAATCATATTGATAATATGAGGGGGAGGTATTTTCGAGATATATCTATTGTGAGGGTTGATGCTGGAGAGAAGACTTCTCCCACCCCCGAAGAAGATGAAGTCGTAATCTTCCGAAGCTTTCTCAAGGCTGGGCTTCGATTCCCCCTAAGCAACTTTGTTGTTGAAGTCCTGAAGACATTTCAAGTCTACCTTCATCAAATTACTCCCGAAGCTATCATAAGAATGGAGATGTTTGTCTGGGCTGCGAGAAGCCAAGGTTTAGAACCAAATGCTAAAAGCTTTTGCAACATTCATGAGTTGTTATATGAGACGAAGCCCTGGGGGAAAGAACAATATCACAACAACTTTGGGTGTTACAGCTTCGGTGCCCGCTCTGGGTCAAGCCGCCCTGTGCCAACCTTTCGGAAGAGGTGGCCCGGAGCCTGGATGACTGAATGGTTCTATGTAAAGAATGACTTAACAGCGCAAGAAGATGTCAAGAGTATTATTATGCGCCCCATCTGGCAACGCTTCGAACTTCGAAGGCCGAAGGTTGAAATGGATGAAGCAGCCGAGGAATGCCAAAGAGCCTTCGGCGTAGTCTGCTCTTTTATTGGGACAAGGGACTTGATTCAAGAACATATTGCCTTCAGGGTGTGGCCACTTGCAGGAAAGTGGGAAATGCCGAAGGAGACCATCAAAGAGTCCGACGAAGGCGGACTGGTCAGACTGAAATACACATTCAAATACGGGGATAAATTTGTTGAACCTGATGACGACTGGTTGAAAAACATTGAAACATTAAGTGACGAACTGCTTGGGGTGTACTCGAAGGCCGAGAACACTGCGTTATCAGCAGCCTTCGGAGGCCGAAAGAAGAAAAGGCTCAACCGGGTATTTGACGCAGTCGGGTTTGTTTACCCTGACTATCACTATCCGGTGTCGGGTCGCAAAAGAAAAAATACTTCTCCTGCGACAGAAGCTACCACGAGTGCCACTAGCGAGCCAGCGCCGCAAAGGAAAAAGATAAAGGTGCTCACCCACCGAGCGCGTTTTATTGAGCCGGCCACAGTGCCAGAATTTATTGGTGAAGTCTCTTTGGCCTCTGAAGCTACAGAACCAGCTCCAGTGCCGAAGATGGAAGAAAAGATTGAAGGGCCTTCAGCAGAAAAAGCAGAGAAACCGAAGATTGAAGAGCCAAAAATATCGGAAATCTTAAGTCCTTCAGCAAATGTCGAAACAATAAAAAATCAAAAGGGCCCGTCGGTGACCCCGAAAAGAAAAAGAATGGTGAACGTGCTAGATGTTTTGGAGACAATTAAGTCTTCAAGCACAACTCCAAAGAAGACTATTGAAGTTGCTGAAGTGTCTACCGAAGCTGTAGTTGCTGAAGCTTCGAAGCAACAACCTGAAGCTGAAGCTGGGCCTTCAGAGCCCACCAAGGAACAATCTTTGGAAACAAAAATATCAGAACTAAATTTGGTTGAAGAAATTGACACTGCCGCCCCCGAAGCTCCTTCCGACATATGTGATTACATCGTGCGACATGCTTCGGGGAAGAAATTATCTGAAGAAGAGATTTATGAAGCCAATCACTATGCCAGAGAGTTAAAATATCTGAAGGGAGCAGTGGTGTTCAATGGGACAAACGAAGATGACTTCCTATACTGTCTCCCTGACAACAAAGAATTATCTGTCTGCCGGGAGATGGCTAGGAGTATGGGGTTTCCAAAGCTTGAAGCTGGACTATGCGCTATGACGAAGGAAGATCTCGCGGATAGTCTTGCATATAATAGCCTGAAGGTATAGGAATTAGACGTTTGAAAAAAAATTTTACAATACGTAATTCATTCCTTTATTCTTATATGGGTTCTTTTTTGTATAGGGTTTAATCCTGAGCAACGCATTAAGAGCACAAAAGAGTGCCGAAGATGAGAGCTACGAAATTGCGTTCAACAATTTACGATCAGAAGTTATTAAACTGAGAAACGAAGCTCTAGAAAAAGATAAAATTCTGCTTACATTAGTAGACAAGATAAAAAAGGACGAAGCTGCTGCAAAGATTCAGGCCGAAGCTCACAGACGCGAAATTAAAGATCTTCAGAAGCAATTGGCCCGGGCGAAAGAAGAACGCATACTTGAAGAAACAAGACGTGAATGTAGCGACCAATGGGCTGATCATTTGGAAGCAACCGTGGAAGAGCTTCGGTCTTCTAAGAAAAGATGCTACGAAAAATCCATGGAATGCGTAAAGAAGATAAAAACCAGCTTCGCCAGCGTGGGCGCATTTTCCAGTGAAGAGAATTTCTCAAGAGGCAATCCCGAAGGTCCAATGGAATGGATCAGTCACGAAGCAGAGGCCTTCGAGGAAATCCTGAGTAGCCGCGGTGACATCTGCGCTTTTTCGGGCGCCAGAGGAGTTGCTACTGTCTTGGAGAAGAAAGGTTGTGAACATGTAAAATCTTTAGCTCAGTCCGAAGCTGCCTTATCCTCCGAAGACATCAAAGACCCCTCGGCCGAAGCAAGCATGATTGGTGGCAAATTCTTTACTGATGTCTGGGACAACGGCGGCCGAGAAATGGCGCAAGAAATTATTCAAAGGAGTGAAAAAGGCATCCATGATGCTAGGAAAGTGACAGAAGTTGCCGAAGGGCAAATAGGTATTAATTAGTCGCTCTTATTGTGTTGTAATTTTTATTTCAAACTTTGCTCGCGGTTTGTAATAGTAATGCAAAAATATTGTCTTCCCTCAGAACCTGCTGGATCGTCTGTTGACCCTCACACAAAAGAGGATGACGAAATCAAACAAATGGCCGAAGCTATCATGGATAAAGTTGTTGAACAACTTCTAAATGAGGCTGCCGAAGTAGTATTAAGAGAAGACTAGGTGTTATTAGAAAAAACATTTGAAGTGTGATCTATGTAATATTTTATACATTTGAATGTAATATACAAGTCTCTTTTCATTATTCAATTCTTTACGATGCATGAAATTCTACATACATACCATTTTTGAGCCTTCGGCGAAAAAAACACCTTCCCTTCTTTTCATGCTTCGTGAAGAAGACATTCTCCGTTAAAACTATTCTGATGAATCACGTCCACACTTCGTGAAAACATTCTCCGAAGCTGTGCAATTTTGATATTACTCTGATGAAGCACGTCCATGCTTCGTGAAAACATTCTCCGAAGCTGTATTCCGAAGATTATCATTGTATTCCCTCGTGACTTTACACAATTTTCACTTTCTCAAAACGTCCTTTCGAAGGTTGATACTGTGTCCCCTTCTTTTGCCATATGCAACATGATGTATGATGCTTATGCTATGCAAAATGATGTGATGATGTTATGTTATGCAAATGACGTTTGCTCCGAAGATACACACAAAATATCTTTGTAAGCTCTGCATTCCCTTAGGAACGTCTTTGGAGCTTCTTCGCCTTTTACTTAGGCGGTATCAGCGTTGACTTTTCGCTGTAAGCTCTGCATTCCCTTAGGAACGTCTTTGGAGCTTCTTCGCCTTTTACTTAGGCGGTATCAGCGTTGACTTTTCGCTGTATGCTCTGCATTCCCTTAGGAACGTCTTTGGAGCAAAAAACTTACACTGCGCTCCCTTTGGAACGGCTTTTTGTAACTTCAGCAACTTACTCTGCGTTCCTTAGAACGACTTTTTGTTGCTTCGAAGGATTTTTAATGATTCGAAGGTCCTCCTTGTTGCCGCAAATTTTTAAGCTTCAGCAACTTAAGCCTGTGGAGAAAATAGGTTTTCCTGATAACCAACCACGAAACTATTACATGAAAACTGAAATGTTCTTTATTACACAGAAAATAGAACTAAACGGAAAAGACTGCTATCAAAGTAGGATATTTGTCAATAAATGTGCTTCGACTCTGGCACAGTACTATTGACTGTGCGAGCTTCAGATTGCTCTCTGAGATCCCTTTGGTGCGGAACATATTGGCTCCCTTCTGGCTGTTGGCCTTGTTGCAGCGGAGGTGGGGGCGGGGGCTGTTGCCATGAAGCTTGAGGTTGACTCGCCGAAGCTACGGAAACTGCAGGGTGGTTGCCCACGTATTCCGGGATGTAAGGCTGATGGTACGAAGCAGTATGCATGACCTGCTTCGGCTGGCCCTGTTGCGCTGCAGCTTCTGCTAGCTCCTTTTGTTTCTGGATGGTGACATGGCACATCCTGGTGGTATGGCCCTTGTTTTCACCACAGAATAAGCAAAATACCCTCCTTGGTTGATCTCCAAATCTTCCGCCGAAGCCCCTGGCGCCTCTGCCTCTTGGAGCTGGTGGCCGGAAGAAAGTTTGCTGTTGCCCCGAAGCCTGTGAGGAGCTCTGCGGTCTGTTCTGCTAACTCCCCTTATCATCATTTTGAGTACAGTTGTGGATGGACCTGACATGCCTCGGATAAAATCTTCCTCTGAAGCCCCTGGTCATTTCAGAAAATCTGAAAGCCTCCTCCCTTCTTTGGCGAAAGTCATTGTCGGCACGAATGTACTCGTCCATCTTTTGGAGCAGCTTCTCCAGAGTCTGAGGAGGCTTCCTAGCAAAGTATTGAGCTGCAGGTCCAGGACGAAGCCCCTTGATCATGGCTTCGATGACAATTTCATTGGGCACCGTTGGTGCTTGCGCCCTCAAACGCAGGAACCTTCTGACATACGCCTGAAGGTATTCTTCATGATCCTGAGTGCACTAGAACAAGGCTTGAGCAGTGACCGGCTTCGTCTGAAATCCTTGAAAGCTGGTTAATAACATATCCTTCAGCTTCTGCCATGAAGTGATCGTTCCTGGTCGAAGGGAGGAATACTAGGTCTGAGCAACACTCCTGACGGCCATAACGAAAGACTTTGCCATGACTGCAGCATTGCCACCATACGAAGACACTGTTGCTTCGTAACTCATCAAGAACTGCTTCGGGTCTGAATGGCCATCGAACATGGGAAGCTGGGGTGGCTTATAGGACGGAGGCCAAGGTGTAGCCTGCAGCTCAGCGGACAGAGGAGAAGCATCATCGAAAACAAAATTTCCATGATGGAGATTGTCATACCAGTCATCTTCGTTGAAGAAGCCCTCCTGATGAAGGTCTTTTTGTTGAGGCCTTCGGTTCTGCTCATCGTGGGTAAGATGACGGACTTCTTCAGAAGCTTCGTCTATCTGCCTTTGCAGCTCAGCTAGCCTGGCCATCTTTTCCTTTTTCCTCTGCACCTGTTGATGAAGCATCTCCATATCCCTGATCTCTTGGTCTAGTTCATCCTCCTGAAGCATCGGGCTGACGGCCTTCCTCTTCTGGCTTCGGGCCTCCCGAACAGAGACGGTCTCCTGGTTGGGGTCCAGCGGTTGCAGTGCTGCAGCCCCAGTCGCTGAAGCTTTCTTCGGCGCCATAGCGAGGGTCTATAGCTTCCGAAGATGTTCGAAAAACTCGAAATGGAAGTGAGTTCACCGGAGGTGGGCGCCAATGTTGGGGACTTGTTCTCAAATGCTTCGGATTAAGAACAAGGCAACATAAAAAGTGTTAAATGATAAGGTCCTTCGTCCCTCGAAACATTATTTCCCTTCAGGATATAATGTACTCCGGACGAAGGTCACAAATAATGTACCTTCGTAAGTGCAATAAGTTATGACGAAGGACTTATGAGCAACATTAAAAGTAATGTAAACATTTAAACTTTATTATCATGTCATTTCTATTTTATTATCGTATATCAATAGAAATGACTTCAAATTACAAGTGTACCTTCGGATTGCAGAAAGACAAAAGTACACGGATGACACAAAAGTAAATGCCAGCTCAGCCTGAACAGTACTGGAGTACTGTTCATCTATTTATAGACGCGGGACGCAGCCCACGTAAAATTACATTCATGTCCATTACATTTGCTAATGACTTATGGAAATCTGTCAAGGCCTAAATAGTCTTTTCATCTTTAAGTCGGTTCCCCTCTCTGCTATCGCAACGAAGCTTCCCTGCGCACAGCTTCGGCTGTGCACCATCCTTCGCAAAGCTTGGTAATCAGCCCGTCCTCCATTTTAATCCCCCTTCGTCTGATTCAGGCTTCGTCCTGACCGTACTTCATGTTCATAATTCTGAGTCCGAAGATACCTGTTCACATAACCCACTTGGAAAACATTGTCAAATCATGTTTTTGAGGACCTTCGGAGGACGAAGGCCCCCAACAATAAAAGAGACATGATCAAAGGTATTCTTATGAGTTATGTGTGCAAGTTTAGCAAAAGAAATTCCTAGAATCAAGAATATTAAGCTCATGTCTAAGTCTGGTAAAAGATTGTTCATCAAGTGGCTTGGTAAAGATATCGGCTAATTGATCTTTAGTGTTAATGTATGAAATCTCGATATCCCCCTTTTGTTGGTGATCCCGAAGAAAATGATACCGAATGGCTATGTGCTTAGTGCGGCTATGCTCAACGGGATTGTCGGCCATTTTGATTGCACTCTCATTGTCACATAGCAAAGGGACTTTGGTTAATTTGTAACCGTAGTCCCGCAGGGTTTGCCTCATCCAAAGCAATTGCGCGCAACAATGGCCTGCGGCAATATACTCGGCTTCGGCGGTAGAAAGAGCGACCGAATTTTGCTTCTTTGAAGCCCATGACACCAAGGATCTTCCTAAGAACTGGCAAGTCCCCGATGTGCTCTTTCTGTTAATCTTACACCCCGCCCAATCGGCATCCGAATAACCAATCAAATCAAAAGTGGATCCCCGAGGGTACCAAAGCCCAAACTTAGAAGTATAAGCCAAATATCTCAAGATTCGTTTTACGGCCGTAAGGTGTGATTCCTTAGGGTCGGCTTGGAATCTTGCACACATGCATACGGAAAGCATAATGTCCGGTCGAGATGCACATAAATAAAGCAATGAACCAATCATCGACCGGTATACCTTTTGATCCACGGACTTACCTCCCGTGTCGAGGTCGAGATGCCCATTAGTTCCCATGGGTGTCTTGATGGGCTTGGCATCCTTCATTCCAAACTTGCTTAGAATGTCTTGAGTATACTTTGTTTGGCTAATGAAGGTGCCCTCTTGGAGTTGCTTGACTTGGAATCCTAGAAAATACTTCAACTCCCCCATCATCGACATCTCGAATTTTTGTGTCATAATCCTACTAAATTCTTCACATGTAGATTTGTTAGTAGACCCAAATATGATATCATCAACATAAATTTGGCATACAAACAAATCATTGTCAAGAGTCTTAGTGAATAAAGTAGGATCGGCTTTGCCGACTTTGAAGCCATTTGCAATAAGGAAATCTCTAAGGCATTCATACCATGCTCTCGGGGCTTGCTTGAGCCCATAAAGCGCCTTAGAGAGCCTATAAACATGGTTAGGGTACTCACTGTCTTCAAAGCCGGGAGGTTGCTCAACATAGACCTCCTCCTTGATTGGTCCATTGAGGAAGGCACTCTTCACGTCCATTTGACAAAGCTTGAAGCCATGGTAAGTAGCATAGGCTAATAATATGCGAATTGACTCAAGCCTAGCTACGGGTGCATAGGTTTCACCAAAATCCAAACCTTCGACTTGTGAATACCCCTTGGCCACGAGTCGAGCTTTGTTCCTTGTCACCACACCATGCTCGTCTTGCTTGTTGCGGAAGACCCCACTTGGTTCCTACAACATTTTGATTAGGACGTGGAACTAAGTGCCATACCTCATTCCTTGTGAAATTGTTGAGCTCCTCTTGCATCGCCATCACCCAATCCGAATCTTGAAGTGCTTCCTCTACCCTGTGTGGCTCAATAGAGGAAACAAAAGAGTAATGCTCACAAAAATGTGCAATACGAGATCGAGTGGTTACCCCCTTATGAATGTCGCCGAGGATGGTGTCGACGGGGTGATCTCTTTGTATTGCTTGGTGGACTCTTGGGTGTGGCGGCCTTGGTTGATCATCCTCCTTGTCCTCATCATTTGCATCTCCCCCTTGATCGTTGCCGTCATTTTGAGGTGGCTCATCTTCTTGATCTTCTTGTTCAACATCTTGAGCCTCATCCTCAATTTGAGTTGGTGGAGATGCTTGCAAGGAGGAGGATGGTTGATCTTGTGCATGTGGAGGCTCTTCGGATTCCTTAGGACACACATCCCCAATGGACATGTTCCTTAGTGCTATGCATGGAGCCTGTTCTTCACCTATCTCATCAAGATCAACTTGCTCTACTTGAGAGCCGTTAGTCTCATCAAACACAACGTCACAAGAAACTTCAACAAGTCCTGAGGACTTGTTAAAGACTCTATATGCCCTTGTGTTTGAGTCATATCCTAGTAAAAAGCCTTCTACAGTTTTAGGAGCAAATTTAGATTTTCTACCTCTTTTGACAAGAATAAAACATTTGCTACCAAAAACTCTAAAATATGAAATATTTGGCTTTTTACCGGTTAGGAGTTCATAAGATGTCTTCTTGAGGATTCGGTGAAGATATAACCGGTTGATGGCGTAACAGGCGATGTTGACCGCCTCGGCCCAAAACCGATCCGGTGTCTTGTATTCATCAAGCATGGTTCTCGCCATGTCCAATAAAGTTCGATTCTTCCTCTCCACTACACCATTTTGTTGTGGAGTGTAGGGAGAAGAGAACTCATGCTTGATGCCCTCCTCCTCAAGGAAGCCTTCAATTTGAGAGTTCTTGAACTCCGTCCCATTATCGCTTCTAATTTTCTTGATCCTTAAGCCGAACTCATTTTGAGCCCGTCTCAAGAATCCCTTCAAAGTTTCTTGGGTATGAGATTTGTCCTGCAAAAAGAACACCCAAGTGAAGCGAGAATAATCATCCACAATTACAAGACAATACTTATGTTGGGGGCCTTCGTCCTCCGAAGGTCCTCAAAAACATGATTTGACAATGTTTTCCAAGTGGGTTATGTGAACAGGTATCTTCGGACTCAGAATTATGAACATGAAGTACGGTCAGGACGAAGCCTGAATCAGACGAAGGGGGATTAAAATGGAGGACGGGCTGATTACCAAGCTTCGCGAAGGATGGTGCACAGCCGAAGCTGTGCGCAGGGAAGCTTCGTCGCGATAGCAGAGAGGGGAACCGACTTAAAGATGAAAAGACTACTTAGGCCTTGACAGATTTCCATAAGTCATTAGCAAATGTAATGGACATGAATGTAATTTTAAGTGGGCTGCGTCCCGCGTCTATAAATAGATGAACAGTACTCCAGTACTGTTCAGGCTGAGCTGGCATTTACTTTTGCGTCATCCGTGTACTTTTGTCTTTCTGCAATCCGAAGGTACACTTGTAATTTGAAGTCATTTCTATTGATATACGATAATAAAATAGAAATGACATGATAATAAAGTTTAAATGTTTATATTACTTTTAATGTTGCTCATAAGTCCTTCGTCATAACTTATTGCACTTACGAAGGTACATTATTTGTGACCTTCGTCCGGAGTACATTATATCCTGAAGGGAAATAATGTTTCGAGGGACGAAGGACCTTATCATTTAACACTTTTTATGTTGCCTTGTTCTTAATCCGAAGCATTTGAGAACAAGTCCCCAACAACTTACTACCGCCGATGCTTATGTAAGCGATCGGGCCGAATAAATCCATGTGTAGGAGCTCCAGTGGCCTGTCGGTAGTCATGATGTTTTTGTGTGGATGATGAGTGCCAACTTGCTTCCCGGCTTGGCATGCGCTACAAATCCTGTCTTTCTCAAAATGAACATTGGTTAGTCCTAAAATGTGTTCTCCCTTTAGAAGCTTGTGAAGATTCTTCATTCCAACATGGGCTAGTCGGCGGTGCCAGAGCCAACCCAAGTTAGTCTTAGCAATTAAGCATGTGTCGAGTTCAGCTCTTTCAAAATCTACTAAGTATAGCTGACCCTCTAACACTCCCTTAAATGCTATTGAATCATCACTTCTTCTAAATACAGTAACACCTATATCAGTAAATAGACAGTTGTAGCCCATTTGACATAATTGGGATACGGAAAGCAAATTGTAATCTAAAGAATCTACAAGAAAAACATTGGAAATAGTATGGTCAGGTGATATAGCAATTTTACCCAAACCTTTGACCAAACCTTGATTTCCATCCCCGAATGTGATAGCTCGTTGGGGATCTCGGTTTTTCTCATATGAGGAGAACATCTTTTTCTCCCCTGTCATGTGGTTTGTGCACCCGCTGTCGAGTATCCAACTTGAGCCCCCGGATGCATAAACCTACAAAACAATTTTAGTTCTTGATTTTAGGTACCCAAACGGTTTTGGGTCCTTTGGCATTAGAAACAAGAACTTTGGGTACCCAAACACAAGTCTTTGATCCCTTGTGTTTGCCCCCAACAATTTTGGCAACTACCTTGCCGGATTTGTTAGTTAAAACATATGATGCATCAAAAGTTTTGAATGAAATAGCATGATCATTTGATGCATTAGGAGTTTTCTTTCTAGGCAACTTGGCATGGGTTGGTTGCCTAGAGCTAGATGTCTCACCCTTATACATAAAGGCATGGTTAGGGCCAGAGTGAGACTTCCTAGAATGAGTTCTCCTAATTTTGCTCTCAGGATAGCCGGCAGGGTACAAAATGTAGCCCTCGTTATCCTGAGGCAAGGGAGCCTTGCCCTTAACAAAGTTAGATAAATTCTTTGGAGGGGCATTAAGTTTGACATTGTCTCCCTTTTGGAAGCCAATGCCATCCTTGATGCCTGGGCGTCTCCCATTATAGAGCATGCTTCTAGCAAATTTAAATTTTTCATTTTCTAAGTCATGCTCACTAATCTTGGCATTAAGTTGTGCTATGTGATCATTTTGTTTTTTAATTAAGGCTAGATGATCATGGATAGCATCAACATTGATATTTCTACATCTAGTGCAAATAGAAGTGTGCTCAACAGTAGATGTAGATGGTTTGCAAGATTTTAATTCAATAACCTTAGCATGTAATAAATCATTCTTAGTTCTAAGGTCGGAAATTGTAACATTGCAAACATCTAATTCTTTAGCCTTAGCAATTAATTTCTCATTCTCATTTCTAAGGCTAGCAATAGAAATATTCAACTCATCAATCCTAGCAAGCAAATCAACATTATCATTTCTAGGATAGGAAGTTGAATCAATACAAACATGAGAATCAACCTTAGCATTTAATTTCTCATTCTCTTTTCTAAGGTTGGCAATAGTGTCATGGCAGGTGCTTAGCTCACTAGTTAATTTGTTACATTTTTCTACCTCTAAAGCATAAGCATTTTTAACCTTAACATGTTTCTTGTTTTCCTTGATTAGGAAGTCCTCTTGGGAGTCCAAGAGATCATCCTTCTCATGGATGGCACTAATTAGCTCATTTAATTTTTCTTTTTGTTCCATGTTAAGGTTAGCAAAAAGAATGCGCAAGTTATCCTCCTCATTTTTATCATCATCCTCATCACTAGATGTTTCATATTTAGTGGAGGACCTTGATTTTACCTTCTTTTTGCCGTCCTTGGCCATGAGACACTTGTGGCCGATGTTGGGGAAGAGGAGGCCTTTGGTGACGGCGATGTTGGCGGCGTCCTCGTCGGAGGATGAGTCGATGGAGCTCTCGTCGGAGTCCCATTCGCGGCACACGTGGGCATCGCCGCTCTTCTTCTTGTGGTACCTCTTCTTTTCTCTCCTCTTGCCATTCTTGTCGTCGCCCCTGTCACTGTCACTAGACATAGGACATTTTGCAATAAAGTGATCGGGCTTACCACACTTGTAGCAAACCTTCTTGGAACGGGGTTTGTAGTTCTTCCCCTTCCGTTGCTTGAGGATTTGCCGAAAGCTTTTGATGATTAGGGCCATCTCTTCATTGTCGAGCTTGGAGGCGTCAATTGGTTGTCTACTTGGTGTAGACTCCTCCTTCTTCTCCTCCGTGGCTTTGAAAGCCACCGGTTGCGCCTCGGATGTGGAAGGTTCGTCAAGCTCATTGATCTTCTTTGAGCCCTTAATCATGCATTCAAAGCTTACAAAATTCCCGATAACTTCCTCGGGGGTCATTAGTGGATATCTAGGATTACCACGAATTAATTGAACTTGAGTGGGGTTAAGGAAAATAAGTGCTCTTAAAATAACCTTAACCACCTCGTGGTCATCCCATTTTTTGCTCCCAAGGTTGCGCACTTGGTTCACCAAGGTCTTGAGCCGATTGTACATGTCTTGTGGCTCCTCCCCTTGGCGAAGGCGAAAGCGACCGAGCTCCCCCTCGATCGTTTCCCGCTTGGTGATCTTGGTGAGTTCATCACCCTCGTGCGCCGTCTTGAGTAGGTCCCAAATCTCCTTTGCGTTCTTCAACCCTTGAACTTTGTTGTATTCCTCCTTGCTTAGAGAGGCAAGGAGAATGGTTGCGGCTTGGGAGTTGAAGTGCTCGATTTGGGCCACTTCGTCCGTGTCATAATCCTCATCCCCTATTGATGGTACCTGTACTCCAAACTCAACAACATTCCATATACTTTTGTGGAGTGAGGTTAGATGAAATTTCATTAAATCACTCCACCTAGCATAATCTTCGCCATCAAAAGTCGGCGGTTTGCCTAATGGAACGGAAAGCAAAGGAGTATGTCTAGATGTACGAGGATAGTTTAAGGGGATCTTACTAAACTTCTTGCGCTCTTGGCGCTTAGAAGTTACGGACGGTGCATCGGAGTCGGAGGTGGATGTTGATGAAGTGTCGGTCTCGTAGTAGACCACCTTCCTCATCTTCTTGTGCTTGTCCCCACTCCGATGCGGCTTGTGAGAAGAAGATTTTTCCTTCTTCTCCTTGTGGTGAGAAGAGGAAGATCTTTTCTCCTTCCGCTTGGAGGAGTTCTTCTTCTTCTCCCTTCTCTTGGTGCGGGACTCTTCCGATGAAGTGCTCCCTTGGCTTGTAGTGGGCTTGTTGTCGCCGGTCTCCATCTCCCTCTTGGTGTGATCTCCCGACATCACTTCGAGCGGTTAGGCTCTAATGAAGCACCGGGCTCTGATACCAATTGAAAGTCGCCTAGAGGGGGGGTGAATAGGGCGAAACTGAAAATCTCAAAAATAATCACAACTACAAGTCGGGTTAGCGTTAGAAATATAAACGAGTCCACGAGAGAAGGTGCAAAACAAATCGCAAGCAAAATGAAGTGTGTGACACGCGGATTTGTTTTACCGAGGTTCGGTTCTCGCAAACCTACTCCCCGTTGAGGAGGCCACAAAGGTCGGGTCTCTTTCAACCCTTCCCTCTCTCAAACGGTCCCTCGGACCGAGTGAGCTTTTCTCTTCTCAATCAAACGGGAACAAAACTTCCCCGCAAGGGCCACCACACAATTGGTGCCTCTTGCCTTGGTTACAATTGAGTTTTGATCTCAAGAACAAATGAGAAAGAAAGAAAGCGATCCAAGCGCAAGAGCTCAAAAGAACACGGCAAATCTCTCTTGCTAGTCACTAAAGGCTTGAGTGGAATTGGAGAGGATTTGATCTCTTTTGGT
Organism: Zea luxurians; assembly: GCA_029449295.1. Taxonomy (NCBI): domain Eukaryota; kingdom Viridiplantae; phylum Streptophyta; class Magnoliopsida; order Poales; family Poaceae; genus Zea; species Zea luxurians. The sequence continues at coordinate 1,044,516 of JAOPSE010000128.1, forward strand.
GTGTCTAGAATTGAATGCCTAGCTCTTGTAAGTGGTTGGAAGTTGGAAAACTTGGATGCAATGAATGTGGGGGTGGTTGGGGTATTTATAGCCCCAACCACCAAACTTGACCGTTGGCTGGAGGCTTCTGTTCGATGGCACACCGGACAGTCCGGTGCACACCGGACAGTCCGGTGCCCACGCCACGTCATCAATGCCGTTGGATTCTGACCGTTGGAGCTTCTGACTTCTGGGCCCGCCTGGGTGTCCGGTGCACACCGGACAACAACTGTTCATTGTCCGGTGCGCCGGTATGGGCGCGCCTGACGACTGCGCGCGCTGCGCGCGCATTAAATGCACCGCAGGTAGCCGTTGGCGCCGAAATAGCCGTTGCCCCGCTGGTACACCGGACAGTCCGGTGCACACCGGACATGTCCGGTGAATTATAGCGGAGCGGCTACCGCGCGAACCCGAGGCTGGCGAGTTCCGGAGGCTGCGCTT